>JAOVYU010000031.1:12861259-12872359 GCA_025674565.1 Synodontis membranacea | reverse complement strand
GGGTGAACGCGTATTAAGCGAGCAGGGGAGCCGTATTGTGCGGCTGGGGGGGGTGGGAAGGGATAGGGCATCTTTAGCAAGCGAGGGGCTGCACTCCATCGTGTTGATGCCGCGTCGCGGCATGTGACGTCACGAAAAGTCTGTCAGCATGCCACCAGAAATTCCTCCTAGGGTTGCCGAACCCACTCTAAACCCTACAGAGTGCACCTTTAATATAAAGCCGTGATTTGGAGCTGCCCTAACGTCAGAGCTGCTAAAACTAATCAACACTTTCCGACCAATCAGGATCCAGAATGCATCAACACCATGGTTTAATATAAACTATCCAGGATAATCTTTAGCACATTTTTTAGCACATATACACACTTTAAAGTGAGTAGAAAGTATGGTTTTACTGTTTTCCTTCTCTGATTGTTGCATTCCTGTCCTCTGGGCAACTACGGGGGAAAAAAAAAAAAGAACCTTTTAGCTTGGACAAGGAAGTCGCTCGTCCCTGCTGCCTAGGCTACTGATGCGTCTGACTCTCTGTGTCTTTACAGTGATAAATGAGTTCTTTCTCTCATTTATAAAATTATAAAATATTAGCCTCTAGCGCTGGACATATCTCAGGTTCTTCAATAAACTAACTGACAACAGTTTCTCTTTTATTAAGTGTTTTTTAAGTGTTATAACATCAGGATCGATGCAATAAATTAGACATTAGAGTTAGCATAAATTCAGTGAACTAGCCTAGAACTAGACTCTATAACTAGCATCTAATTTAACTCTCGGGATTATTCATGATTTTAGGGGGGGGGGGGGCAGACATTGAATGAAAGTGAATTTTGAGAAGAAGTAGATTTAATGTGCTACATTACAAAAGTTCAATGAAAATAAACTCTGACATATAAAGTATTAACATCCAAAACACTTGATATTACAAAACTGTACATAAAAAAAAACAAAACAAAACAAAAGAAATCAGTAAACAAATTCTTGCAATCGCTACGTAACAGTAACCATGCACGTGGATTGAGATCCTGCTTTTTCCAGTGCTAACGTTAAATAAATTAAAATAGAGCATACGGTAATAAATTACACCTGACGTGTCCTGAGATTAATAACAACTTCAGTTCCTGCTGGGGATTTCTTTTGCTCAAGAAAATACACCAAAAGTTGAGTTCAACGTTGGAAGACTAAATTACTGAATTATACGGAGAGCAAAAAAAAAGCACTTCTCTAAATAATAAATAATACAATGGAAGCTCGACTTCTTTTTACAGAAGTAAGATCTAAAATGATTGCAGATGAGACATTGCATAACTATCAGCAGAATTTCTTATACCTCGAGTTACAGCGAGGGTGCTGAGGAACGGCACGCTCGGAAAACATTCACACAACAAAAGCCCTGATAATATTTTTGTTAACAGTTTCATACCCTGATTGACAACATTTCCTGAGAAAAAAGAAAAACGAAAAAATAATAATAATAATAATAATAATAATTCCAAACAACAAAGTACAATAATGACATTTTATACATTTCTAAAACCAAATGCAAATCGTACTACGAGTAATAAATTAATATGATCTCAGAAACACACCAAACGAAACAAAATAAAACACAAGTTAAAGAATGTAACTGATCGCCTTCTCTCTCTGCCAAAGAAGTGAAGGCTTAAGTGCAATTATGAAGTCTTTGGAAATGCTGTGTATTTGGTGGTGTTTGACTTGGTTTAGCTCTCGTCCTCTCAGGATATTCTTTTGACGTTGACAGATATTTGCAACCAAAGACGTTTTTTTTTTTTTTAGACTACTTCTGGAAGTGGGGTTTAAACATCCTTCCGTTTTCTTCCTCATTGTACTCTTCCTTCACCCCCGAAGCGCACTACACTTGCCCGCTCTTGCCATTGCCCCAGTCTTGAGGTTTTCATCAGGTCAGGGTCCGTGGCTATGAAGCGGCCGGGTTTGGGTCGATCGTCCTGCTCCAGCCACTTCTCCAGCGTGGCATCAACTGCAGCTTCCGATGAATTCTCTGCGAGTGCTTCGGCCTCGGCACTGACATCAAATCGCTCGAGGATCTCGGCGGTGTACCTCAGGTCAGGATTTTCCGGCCGGGAACTGGCGCTGCAGCATCCTGAGCGACGGTGCAGCCTGAGGGAAAAGTGATGGAGGAAGCCGCGGTGGCACATCGGGCAGCGATGCGGTCGCTCGCTCGAGCTGTGCATGCGGCGGTGCAGCTTCAGGTGGATGTACTGCGTGAACTTGGTGCCGCACTCTTTGCACTGGTAGGGCTTCTCTCCGGAGTGTAAGCGCAGGTGAGTCTTTAAGTTGCTGGTGCTGCTAAAACGCTTCTGGCACACCTGTGGGATGGTCAACAGAGGCCGTGTTTGTTATTTAACCCACACCTATTGCGCCGGACCAGACCAAAAAAGTAAAAAGGTACACCAAAACAGGAGCAAAGCAAAAGCTTTTTGACAATGGTCTCTTTATCTCATCTTGGAATGCAGGGGGAAAGTCTCGGCTGCTTTATTGGCCGAGAGGGTGCGTCATGTCTGAGCTATAAAAAGAACTCAGGCTGACGCCACTGTCATGCCGTTTGGGATTAATGTACAACAAATTCAAGGCTTTACTTAAACGCTGCTTGAGGACTAGGTGAAAGTACCTGCAGATAAACAATGCCTCAGGTGTGTGTCATTATGTGAGCCTGACACACACCCACATTTCTACTGCTCTTTGCGGATTCTTTCTTCACACACATTCTTTTAAAACACTCCTTCAGCTACTCGGTTACAAATTTTCACTGTCACTTTTCTTCTGCTATTCCATTAATTATGTTATGTTTTAAACGGACCTCACCTGACACTCATGGGGTTTTTCTCCAGTGTGGACGAGATGATGTTTCTGTAGGTGTGCCAGCTGGGTGAAACTCTTCTTGCACAGCTGACACTGAAAAGGCCTCTCTCCATTGTGCACCCTTAAATGCACCTGAAAGAACAAAACACAATCATTGGAACCTACTAGAAATTTATTAAGGTTACACCCCTTTGACTCACTCCAAAGAACGTCTTTGTTACACACCTTCAAGTTGGACAGCTGGCCAAAGGTCTTGGGGCAGATGTTGCACTCGTACTTGATCTTTCCGTTCTGTTTCTTCAGTGGGTACGGCAGGGACTTGTACCCTGGACCCTGCGGTGACATCGATGACGTTGTCGAAGAGCTGATCTTTGGTGTAGCGTTCACGCTGAGGTTGATGGCTTCCTCACATGGATGCTCAGACAATGGGGAGTGCTTCATGACGGGGGAGAGTTCAGGGGTGGCTGGGGAACCATGGGGAGGTGATGTATTAACGAGTCGCTCTTCCAGGCTGGTATAAGGATGTAGGGCAGGATAAGGAAGATTAACAGGGAGCAAGCCTGGCTGAGTTATGGTGGAAAGGGGCAAGGCTTGATTGCTGCAGTGGAATGGTCCTCTGGGGGGCAGCATAGATTGGATGGAAGGTGTGTAAGGGCTTAGAATGACTTGGGGATAATGAGGGTCAAAAGGAGGCAAAAAATGGTAGTTGTGTGGCAGAGCAGTGTATGATGTCAAATCTTCCCTGGGGCTGTAATAGCTCGGGGCATGCAGCGGAAGGTTGCGGTCAGGGCAAACGAGCTTAGGTGTTTGATGTGCTTTGTGTGTGCTCTCCTGGGGAATCTTCTTACTGGAGTCCATCAAATGCTGATCCGGAGTGCCGGGTGGAGTGTCCTGCTCAATGGCCTCGACGTCAATCTTCTCGTCAGCTTCCTCAACCTCGTCCTTTCCTTCCTTTGCTACCTGTTCCTGGCTGTGTAGGCTGTAAGGGTGAGCTGCCTGTTTGGGATGGCAGGTCCACTGAGGTAGGCAGTACTTCTGGAGGTCAGCGTCAATCACATCACCACCAAAGTGCTCTACGATGGGGAAAGGAAGAAGAACATCAGAGGCACAGCAGCAACAAACAACATGGCCTTCACACACCTACTCATCGCCTTCTCTCTCGTGGCCTCACTTATGGTAAACGGCTGATGTTTCGGTTTTGGTTTGACAAGAGGAGATATATCGCAATGGTTTCTATCTGATGTCAAGTCAGTACTGCTATCACACATCACCTTGATTACTGGTGTGTGGGAGTTCACGGGGTGTGCACAACTGACTGCGTGTGTGTTTCAGTGGGCGTGTGTGTATGAGAACACAGATGCCAAGAGTAGCAGTCATACTTCTCGGTCAGAAACTGTGCTGACTCACCATGTCAGCAGATGTCTTCAACCACAGGAAAAAAATCCTTTATCACGACTGCAGCACCATCAGCCGCTGACACATTTGACGAGGAACTAAGATGACGGTGAAAACCGCAAGATCCCATCAGACTGAGCAGGTAAACAGAAAACCACCAAGCCACAAACAAAATGTGCCTGAAAAAACTGCTAAATCATGGACTATGTCCTCATCATCCACTCTCTCTCTCTCTCTCTCTCTCTCTGTCTCTCACGGAGAGGGAAGGAGATTACAAAACAGATTATTGCCCTTGTGGTCAAGGCCTGCTTCCTCAAACCTGATGTGAACAAATCCTTTACGGGCAGTATTGTCAGATGGGAAAGTGAAATTGGTCAACCAGACAGAGTTACCAAACACAAAGAAAGAAATACAGAATGTTTCAACATTAGGAAGAAGAAAAAAAAAATATATATATATATATATCTGCATGTTCTGAACTAAACAATATATTCAAATCTAAGTGATGACTCCTGCTTTTGGAATTCCCTCAAAATTTCTAACCCAGAATTCAATCAAGTATTTACATGCCGAGCCATCCTCAGGTGATCTGAAAAAACTCCAGCCCATCAATCCTGCAACACGACGTTTTTTTTTTTTTTTTTTTTTTTTTAATCATCTGTCCAGTTCTTTATGAAGAAAAAAAAACAGATGTGGATGTGACTAAGTCTTTTTTTTTTTTTTTTTTACCCATTAGACTTCTCTGAATCTCAATTCAGGAAGTCGAGTTTATAAACCAACCAGCGTGACGTGAGACTTTTCAGAGAAAGAAGCTCAGAGGAAAGTCAGACAAAGGTTGATGGGAGAAGCTTCCTGGACAGGGACGTTCCAACAATCGGGCGTAATTGTGTGAGGAGAGATCGAGCGAGCGAGAGAGAGAGAGAGAGAGAGAGAGAGAGAGAGAGAGTCATCGGTTCAAAAGTCACACCATAGGTTTGCCAGCGTGTATGCACAATAATACATGTGTGTGTGCACAATACACACACGCACTCTCTTTCTCTTTCTGTCTGAGTAGTGAATAGAGCAGGAAACGGTCACACTAAAGACCATTGTCTGGCAGGATGTCTCAATGTGAGAAAGATTCTCTTTCAGTGTTTCACCTTTAAAAAAAAAAAAAAAAAGAAAGAAAAAAAGAGAACACCCATTTACACACTTTCATTCGTGAACTGAAAAGACGACAAGTCGACACAAACAACTGATTGGACTTTACTCTGTGCGAGGTAACATGTGTCCATGCGTTAGATGAGGATGAGAGCTGCATCCACCTGTACGGTGACCCGCTGACGAACTCCTACGCACACGCACACGCGCACACACACACACACATCAGCTGATCCTGAGACACAGATTATCCAGACAAAGGCTAGTGGAAAAACAACCGACTAGCGTCATGGCGGAGCGTTCTGGTGTGTTGTGGAGAAAGGACGTAACGCAAAGAAAGGTTAGAAATTCTATGAGCCAACTAAAAGGGAGTGCAGAAGACTTCCCAGCCGTGAGACGGAAGACAAAATGATCAAACAGCTGATCGCAATCTGAGATCCCTGAGGAATCCCCGTTACAACCAGGACGTCATCTTTACTCACTCAGCTTCACGCTGTCCGTTTGCTCTTCTGTGTGTCCGTGCAGCCTCCTCACGTACTCCTGACTGTACCACTGGAGCAGATCTTGCCGGGGCTCCAATGGCCTGATGGCGTAGAAGACGACGTTGTGTCCGTTCTGACAGGGCAACAGGTTCTGCCCCGCTGGGGAACGCGCCGGGTCGACAAAACGCATCCAGTTGCTGCGGTGCATGTCATATCTATCAATGAAGTGGTGAAACGGACCGCCGGAGTGAATCTGAGGGACGAGAACGAGACCGGGATTATTGGCAGCGTGAAAAAAAAAAAATGACTTCATATATAACACAACGACAAACAAGTGTTTTTGACAAAACAAAAAAACAACCCAGTAGAGATGTCTGCTTAAGAATGTCCTTCCACCTGAGATAATAAATAACATCTAGCATGCATTGATAGAATTCAAAAATATTCGGACAATATTTAATCCATTTAATCCAAAAATACATGACCGAAGTTCGAGATTATATAAACGTATATAAACCATAAACCTTAGTGAAAACATTCGCAACCTCTAACAAGAAAAAGCAAAACGGCCTATCCAGCAGATAAGAGAAAGATTTTTAATCTCAGCTAATTAAACAACCAGCACACAACACACTTTATAAAATATACGTTAAAAAAAAGTCGAACACAGCAGCTGAGGCAGAGTAAACATCACTTCATTACCAAAAAACACTCCGTATAACCACCTCCAGGAATTACAATACAAGCAAAAATACAGCGCAATCAGATCCTGTGTGTGTGTGCGTGTGTGTGTGAAATTCTCCCTGAGAGAAATCAGTGATGTGAAAAAGTGAGTTTATTCACCTCTGCCATGTATGGCGTGCTCTTCATGTCCGTTCCTTCTTTCGGCTTTTCTTTCAGTCAACACTTTCGAGTGTGTGAGCGCGAGTATCTGTCTAGCAGAGTGAGAGTGAGCGTGAGCGTGTGTGTGTGTGCATGTGTGTGTTTCTCTTTCTGTCAGTGGTGTCAAAATCTCCTCTCACACCTTTTAAGAAGCAAACCAGGGGGCGGAGTCCAAGTACACAACAATGTCACATGTTGCTTCAGGCTTCCCCGCCTCTGTGTCCGCGCGTGTGGCCGCGTGTCGGGGGGTGTGTGTGTGTGTGTGTGTGTGTCTGCAGTGTAAGTGTGCCAATAAATAATCGTGTAACTTGACATGGATTTCCACACACTACAAACACACACACACACACACACACACACACCTGAGTGAGTACACAAAGCAGGAGCTGTAAGTGAACAGGAAGTTGAGATGGACTTTACAGGAAATGAGGGACAGAAAAGGCACTGGTGAGCCCTGAGAGGACTAAGTCAGAAGTGGAAAACCCAGAGTGGCTCACACTCCCCCGTTGCGTGCATACACACACACACACACACACACACACACACACACACACATACACACACACATGTGCAAGAAGGAAAACAGATGGTTCGTGGGGTTGGATGAAAGAAAAGCAATACCGTAGAGTTATATCAGAATGAAAGTGCTGTATATACACAGCGTGAGAGGTGTGAGAACACATCTCACACACACACACACACACACACACACACACACACACACACACACACACACTCATTCTGTGTGTGTGTGTGTGAAATTTAATTGTTTGCTGTATGTCAGCATTTTATGCTCCAGCACCCAGATTTGCTAAAAAAAAAAAAAAAAAAAAAAAAAAAAAAAAAAGGTTCTCCAAGGATGAAATTCGTGCTGTGTTTTTCTAACGACATTGTGAAAGCCAACCAGAAACCTAGTGCGATGTGGATAAGATCAGATCAGTGTGAAGTTCCTCTGTATTTTCCAGCTTCATACGACGCACATGAGCGCATGCGGGCGCTTCCTCAGAAATTCCTTCCTGAACAGGTTTAGCTGCATTGTTCCCAGCGTGAGTGTACATAAACAATGAGCATGTTTGCCAGGAGTTGTAGAAGGAGTTATCCTTCCAGTCTAAATGAATGGCCTCACAAACCCTCCAAAAAATATTTCCTGTTGGCATGGGGCAGGACCCACGTCTTTGGGGTAAATCTCATCCCAGAGGGGGCTGAAGCGTATGCCCTGGGGGGGAGGGGGTACTCCTTACTGAAAACAGAACATCATTCCAAGTCGCTTGTTCTTCCCACGTCCACATGGTTTTCCTCTGGGATCTCTGGTTTCCTCGTAATTCTCAGAAACACACTAATAGGTGGATTACACTAAATCCCCCCCCCCTTCCGAGGCCCTGACCAGAGTAAAGCTTGACCCCAAGAACCAGATACTGAGTCCTGTTTGAGTAGAGGAACTTTAGTACACACTGCTGTGAAAGAGTTTACACCTGCAATTAATGAACAGACAGGAAGGAGACTTACAATTCAAATTACAATTTGACGCAATCGATGCACATGACAATCAGTGCGCACGACTCCTTCATACTATTTCAACTCATAAACGTAATGAACTCCTAAGAAGAGCGCACACACACACACACACCTCCGCTCGGTGGAAAAGATTCATTTGACTGAACTGAATCATACTGGTGGCCTGTGATGGATTCCTGCCTCATCGCCAGTGTTCCCAGGATAATCCGCAATTTCTCCTCAACTCTGTGCTTACGGAAAGTGAGCAAATGAGTGAATCATATTCGATCGGCGCTAAACTGGATCATATTGCTGCCACGATGAATCACATCAGTGCTGAAATCTATCTACAGTATATAAAAATCTTTTCGTGTTTCAAGCGGACATGACGTACATCCGCAGGCCATACATGGCAGCGCTGTAGGGGGACTCATCACTTCGTTCGTGGACGCCATTTTTATATCGCCTTTCTAGTTTGTTACTTATATAAATACTTACCTATTTGGTAAGTGATTATTTAAGAAAACTTTGATACCTTAATAAAGGAAAACACGGCAAAAACAGACATGAGACTTAATGACTTTATTTAAATGAAACACGGGTATAAAGCAGAGGCAGAAAACTGGAAACCTGAAACAAGGCTGTGATAAACGGAAATCAGGCTGAATCACGAACACAAAAAGCCGCCAGAAGACGCACGGCATAACAATAAATATCCAACATAAATACGGCAAATATCCTTCACTTAGTCCTTAAGGCAAAATAGTTCAAAGTCCCGCCGGAAAACACCGGATAATACTCCCACATGAAATGTCCATAAAGTCCGCAACACAGCTCAAACACAGATATCGACTTTAAAAGAGGCATGGACACACACCTCGGCGCGAAGCGCTAAAGTCTTTCCAATCACCACTAATTCAGTCCAGGTGAATTAGCCCCGATACGTACATTTCACAGGTAGGCGTGGCGAGCCCTCTGCGCTGACATCACAAAACGTGATAAACTATTAGCGGTTTTCATCAGTTCTGTCACGTCGTGCCAGTGTTTTATAAATACTGCATTTTATTTTTTTTTTCCCTTCCACTCAGTGAGCGAAGCCACTGGGTTATCAGCTAGTAAATTATATACAGTAAGTGCTGAACTGAATCATATGGGTGTTCATTCAGCAATGAATTGAAGCATGTTAATTGAATCGTTACTTGTTTATTGTTTTTTGTATTATATCTTATACAACACATAAAAAGAGAAAGATTCACACCCCTACTATTCACTTGACCTCTGAAAAGGAAGTTGACTGTATAAAACACAGGCAGGTGGAACTCGAGTGAGTTCAGGTGACTAAGCGGACATTAGTCCATTTTAACCTCGCCCTGCCCCACTGCCCCCCTGCCCCCCCCCCCCCAAGTGAGTGAGGTCACCAACCCTGCATCACCACCTTATTTGCTACAAGCAGCGTTTGCTTTCATATTGTTGCAGATCGTCGTCGTACCTAGTTGCCCTGAGGCGTCGTCATACCTGGTGCCCTACTTTACATTCCGAGCATCTTTAGAAGAATAGCTCTGAAATCATGTTACAGCGGAGGAGAAGGAGGAGGAAGGAGAACTGAAGGAGAAGCTTCAGATCAGGTTAGATCTCAGAAAGATGAGGCGGAAGGAGAAAGATGGTTTACAAAAAAAGAAAACAGGAACGGTCAGAGAGAGGAGATGGGAAACGAGAGCAGAAGTGATCTGAAGCAGGATTGCTTGTCGTTATTCTTGCATAACTAATTGGTCATCTGTTGTGATTAGTCCGACGGGGTGATTTCCAGTAGGACGGGTCGTGGTTTGGTCTGGGTTGGAGGAGAACGAGTGCAGCTTCATGGCAGGATGAGTGGAACCGTGTAAACACACGGAACACACTCGCTCCTTCACTCCTCAGCTTTCTTCTTCCAGGAAGTGAAGTTAATCGTTAAGGCTTAACCTACTTCCTGTGTACCTGTGTACGATCCATGTGGGGAACCCAAGATGACTGGGGAGGATAAATGGGTACTTGTGCACTCTTTCCCCCTTTCATGAGTACAGTATCATCTAGTACCTGGACCGATTCTTCAGTTTTGTCCATCTATAAAGGTTCCAAACTGCACTCTTTCTAGTCACTTACAGTTGTGCAGTGGGGATCTTCATTGCACATCGGTTTGGTACCTTTATATCTGAGAGTGTAGGTAGAACTACAGCAAAGGGGTTCCATTTGAGAAAGGACCCCTCAGGATCTTCTTTTTTCTTCCACATGAAGGAGACACGTGTCGACAGCATGTGTTGTAAGATTTAAGGGGGAAACAAAATGAGAATATCTGATGTGTCAGAAATGCCTGAAAGCACTTCAAAGCATGAGAATTTATCGAAGGCATTTTCCCAGATCTGTTTTAAATAAAAAAATGTAAAAAAAAAAAAAAAAGAGGATTGTGGGATTTCCAGGAAGAAGTTTGCATGCTTCACGAGCACCCGAGCAACACTTTCACAGAACAGATGAGGAGGGAAACCACTAGAGGAAAAAGGTCTGCTCTTGGACGGGAAGTGTGAAACCTGATGTGATTGCTTTCTGAATTACCGTCAAAGAAATTATAAAAACGTGAGCACCTTTTCAGAAGGTTTCACCTTGCGGCTTCTGCCCCGAAGCCTGAAAACATTTGCATGAGCGAGTCAGAAAAGACAAGGAAAAAAGAAAGAGAAAAAAAAAAAAAAAGGGAAGAAAGAGACGAGAGTGGGCGAGATCACAGTATATCCAGTGTCATGCTTAATTTAAAAAAATAAAATAATAATAATAATAATAATAATAATAATAATCTACTTGATTTTTATTTCTGCAGCTTTTTTTTTTTTTTTTTTTTTTTTTT
>JAOVYU010000031.1:12771703-12787368 GCA_025674565.1 Synodontis membranacea | reverse complement strand
ACACACACACTCCACAAATCATACAGCATCAACAAGTATGTGTCTGAGTCAAAGTGATTTAATAAAGGGCTGTGAAATTTTGCAACCTGCCAGTCACTCAGTGACGCAACCAATTAGAGAGCTTTACACCCTGAGAGAGAGCAGAGAGAACGAGGGATCAATGAGACATGATGAGTCAATCTGTTACTGAGAGAGAGGGGGGGGGGGCGGAGGGAAGAAGGGAGAAGAGCAGAATGACCACGGTGAGGACGGGTGGAAAACAAGAGGACAACAGAAAGAACAGAAAGAAGAGCGTGAAAGATGAACAGAAAAAAAGACAAAAAAAAAGACATGAAGAGAAAAGATGACATGGAGAGAGGGGACGATACGAGACATATGAAAGGCTAGAGGAGACCGAAACAGACAAGCTGAAAAAGGAAACATGACAAGAAGAGAATAAAAGAAAATGAACCCATATGAGACCAAACAGATGACGAAAGACAAAACGAAAGCAGCCGAAGAGACGACAGAAACGAGAACAAATGAGAAAAGAAGAGATCAGATCGGATCGGAGAAGAGGCGAAAGAGATACAATCACAAAGCAGAGAAGAGGTGAGGACAAGAGAGAGATCAGAAAAGAAAAGAGACGAGAGATGAGAAGAGGACAAAGAGAAACCAGACCATTCAAAGTGAGACAAGACGAGATATGGGAAGAGAAAAGAGGCTAAAAAATGGGAAGAGAGGAGGAAATAAGACCAGAATAAGGAAAGACTAGACGATGAGACTGGATAAGAAAAAACAATTCAAATCAATCAATAATTATTTTATACAAATTCTGAAACCTGAACATCTGCTACACATCTGTACCCTCGCCAAGGCTCCTATTATCCTCCAGGTCATTTTGTCCTTTCCATCCCATCTCTCTCTCTCTCTCTCTCTCTCTCTCTCTCTCTCTCTCCTCATCTCTCTCCATCTCTCTAGCCATACTGAGACCCTGAGAGCTCCAGGGGCAGCTAAAGCCCTCAAGCCAAAAGGCATCTGAAGATACAGCAATGTCAGATTCTCCTTGTTGATGTCCTCATCACTTAACACAACTCAACACACACATACACACACACACACACACACACACACACACTTTTCCAGACCTGAGCATGAACCCTGCTTAAGATGAAAGAGCTCGATTCTCTTGATGCTCAGACTTTAATATACACTACGTTCTGCTTTAAAACAAACACCATTTCATTTTATTTTAAATGTTTTCTGTCTGAAACGTCCAGTTTATTACTAATGTAGAGCCTGAAATTCAGTCCCAAGGCTCTGGTCTTTAAGAAAATAGAAATGATCGATACATTGCTGTACTGCTTATGCATATTTTGGTAGACAGATATACACCCGAGACAGTTTACTGCTGTAGATGTAAATCAAAACCACTTTTACTTCTTGCTTTTGAGAAACGAGTCTCGGGAAGTTTCGCGGCGCAGCGTGAGATGGTGAGATCGGTCTCTCCGGGCTCCCGTAGCTTTACTGGATCACTGCGGTTCCTTAACGACTCTGCTAGCATTTTATAAAGACAAACAAAATCTGCACTCAAACTCTCCGCCACACACCTGTAGAGATACAGTGTATAAAAACATAAATAAACTCGCAGGTTGAGTCTGACGATCCGTTTACTGGGTTAGCATCACAGCGCTGCGACTGAAGGCTGAATTCAGCCAAAGGTTTTATGGTCTTTTATGAATGTTGGGAATGTCCCGGGAATGTCGAGGCCCTTGGTCCAGCTCCCGTCTGTTTCCATAACGTACGAGGAGTTTATTTAAAATGAAATGATTTTCTTCGAGATGAAACAGCTGAAAAGAAGAAAAGAGATGAGAGAAGGAAAAGCATGATCTTTAGAAGAACTACGATGGAGATGACCGTGCTTCGCCAACACTCATCGGGACGATTCGGTCACCTCTGCGACTGACCAATCACTTACCTGGACTGTTTCTAGCTCCGCCCACATGTCTTACAGCTCAACGCTCTCGGTAACGCAAACAACAACAAACGAGCGACTAACGACAATTCGGAAAACAGAAAGTTTAGAAACATTATCTCCATCAGAAAGTTCAGCCATGAGCATTCACATTCCACAGATATCAAAATAAATGAATAAACAGACTCAATTTTTACGAAAGCAAGGACTGGATTAGTTCCTGCGTAATGTTATACACAACCTAACCTAATTTTATTATAAATAAAAGTCAAAGTCTCGGAATTATCCTCTATAAATTACAGTAGAGATTCAGTTATAGAGAAACGTCCCCGAGCGTCTACAGGAAACGGCTTCTGCTCGCCTCCTGGACAATGAAAAAAAAAAAAAAAAAAAAAACAGAAATAAAATATGCTTAAAAAAAAAATATCTGTTAAAATAATAGTTTTTTTTTTTTTTTAATTGACAATGATAGATGAGACGGTAAAGGACAAAGCCCGGCGTTTCCCCAGGAGAGGAGAGCACACGTCGTTAAAATTCATCTCCGTCGTTACGGCTTTACAGCGTTCCAGCGGTAAAGCACATCACTGATCACGGCGCGCAGCAGGACACGGACATAAAGAGGACTATATTCCCACCGAGTGCTCTTACATTAGAGCTCTAATCTTAATTCTAATCTAATAGAGCAGACAGAGTGTGTACACGGCTCGCTCGCCCAACACGCCCGAGCTCGACACCTCGCCGCGTTCGACACAAGCCAAGGAAGACACGAGGACGCGAAAAGGTCGCATTTCGCGCTTCATAAAGCAGATCAGCTGAACGTTTAATAAAGCGCTTTAACAGCGAGGAGGTCGGGTATTACTGCGTCTGATCAGGGCCACTTTTACATCCAAAAAACACGACAGTTATCATGATATAAAACATTCAGGTTTGACTTTTCAAGCAGAAATCCTTGAGAGGTAAATGAACGAGTAAATTTCTAGAGGAATCCGGATGATCATTAAGCTGTTGCAGGGAGCGCTTTAAAAAAATAATAATAATAAACTTTCATACTTTTGTGACACCAATTTGCAAAAAATAAATAAATAAATAAATAAAAAAAGCTTTCATTAGCCTCATATTTCAATTGGACAGGAATTAATTAGAAGCTTAACAGGAATTTTAAAGGAATCCACGTTGTGTATGATTATGTATTAAAGCTTATTTCCTTTGGGGGGAAAAAGAAAAAAAATCATGTTTTATAGTTTAGATACGAAAACGTCCTTCATGGACATTAACATTTACGCCCTCAATTCCAGCGTTAACATCTAGTGACATTTCACCTTGTACTTTTCCTAAACTTGTTACGATTTTTTTAATGAACCCTTCCAGACTTTATTAATATGTGCACATGTATACACACCTAGCGATTCACTTTTCGTTACTGTTTTTTTTTTTTTTTTTATCAGCCCTGAAGGTCCATAATTCACTCGTAGTTCAACGCTCGACTCGAGGGTGTACACGTGTTCACTAACTGATGTTAAAAGAGGATCAGGTTTTCAAAGTCCTTTTTGTTTCCTCCAGGTCTACGAGGTAATAGCGTGTAATTTCAGCTTATTCGCTTTTGGAATAAAGACCTTAATCGAGCTGTACGGAGTAGAAAAGGCTCGTGACTGAAGCCTGACACTCGAGATGTTTTTCGTACAATTAACTAAAGAAATATTAGAAAGGAATATTTTGAGGTGTTTAATTAGAGCAGTATTTTACGTGAAAAAAAAAAAACTTGTTTCAGGTGAATTTGATCAACTCCTGAGAATGAACGATCTACTTTTTCACGCGCGGTTGAGATGATATTTAGGTTATTCTGATGGCCGAGAATCCAGCTCATAACATAACCCTGAAAGAAAAGTCTGATTTTCTGTTCCTCCATCAAAAAGATCCATATCGACTATTTTCATTAGTAGTATGCAGGAGATATAAAACTCTATTTTGAGATCTTAAATAAGTGTTGAATAAAGGTTGCAGTCACCTGGCAGGCTGGTGGAGATGTTGACCTGGGCGTAGAAGCGTTTGTTGGGCAGCAGCTCAGAGACGCCGTTCCTGGCCTCCACGTCGAAGGTGTAGTTGGTGTTGGGCAGCAGGTTGAGGACGGTGACCGTACGCCCGCTCAGGCCGCTCTGCTGAGGCACGAAGCCCACGTTAGCGCCGCACGGCTCGCAGTGCTCACGCGGACCCGAGACGCAGCGCTGACACGTCACGCTGTAGCTCACGTCAGCGCGGTCGCCCGTGTCCGTCGGTGCGGCCCATTCCAGGATGAGGGTGGACTGCTTGAGGGTGTACAGCAAGTCTCGTGGAGGAGAGGGCGGTCCTAACGGGAGGGAAAAAAAAAAATCCAAATACTCATCATGGAATTCATCCAATTCTACACATTCAAACGCACACAGCTAGCCAATGAAAAGCCTGCAAGACTCTGATTGGCTGACAGTTAAAACGACGCCCTATGGAGACGCTCTACAGACTCGCGCTCGTAATGATTCCGACGACTCGCGGGTGATTTAGATGCACAGAAAGGCGTTCCAGTCGTAGCAACGGCGTAGGAGTGTGTCAATGATGCTGCGACTCGCCGTAATTAGAGCTAATTATTCGCACTTGACCATCACATTAACAGGCTGCATTTATAATCAGGTGGGTCCGTGCGCAGCTTTTATTTCTTCTCATAACCGCACGTCTGAGACTCCGCTGTCCTATTGTGTCGTGTTCGCTTTGTTCTTCAGTTAATCCGCCGTCCTTTCTATCCTTCATCCCTTCAAAATCCAACGCGTCTCTACATTCTCATCCTAGATTTGCGCCCGGTCCCGATGACGGTAATTACGCAATCGATAAGGTAATTTACGCAGTAATTGCGCCTCTATAAACGCTAGCACGAGCCCTGCTGGCGATATAAAAGCAGCGCTAATCGATACTGTAATTAAAAGTGCAATTACGACGCTATAAAATTCATCACTGATCCCTCGTTCAGCTGAAAGCCAGAGAAAACCATTCAACCTGTTTCTCTCTCTCTCTCTTTTGTCTCCTCGACCTTTGATAAGTGTGATAACCTCTCGGCCGTCAGCGCCAGTGCTCTCGCCATAAACAAAATTAAAAAGGTAATCAATGCGATTGCGTAGCTGAGCACTCACACAGAGACAAAAGCGGTTATCGTGATGGATGAGGTTTATAATAGAGTGTTCCCCACACACACACCTTTCTCCTCCTGTTGTTATGTTACGGCCCTTTCAGACCGTTCGCTCAGCTTCGTCGCTGTGATCTTAGCTTTTCGTGGGTACTGGCACACCTGGGTTTTGGTTTCTCTAATCAGGTGATGTTTCAGGTTGAAGTCTGGTTTCCTTTAGACCTTCCACGCTGCAGAAAAGTTTCACCACCATGCCCCGGATCTTTTTTCCGTGGATGTCTGTTGATGATTCCTTTAACGTCGTAGCTCTGTTATTGCACTGAATCGTGTCAAATCGTTCCGATCTGAATCGGCAAAACTGCTGCCTAATACGCGACGTCTAATGATTACTGAATCAGGCGGTGGTTTGAACGCTTTCAGAACGCGCAGTAGCGTGCCATTCGGCGTTACATACGTGTGCACGGAGCCGAGGGGGGGTCCAGAAGTGTCCGGAAGTGGCCCTCTTCACACACACACACGACGGAGCCATGGTCCTCGGCCACACTGTGAACAGGACACGGCAAACACTCCTGCTGCTGCGACGACGTCTTGTACGTGCCTGGTGGGCATGCTGTAGACAAAAGAAAAAACAAAACTGAATGAGATTTTAGGCTCATAAAATAGATTTCTAGTCGTTATCATTTCATCATTTTAGCGTTCGTCTTATTATGAAGTTCCCGTCTGTTAGTGTATTTACTGTTATTACTGAAATCCAGATAGTACAGGTACTGAGGTTCATTTCTGCGATTCAGTTTTCTCGGAAAACATTTAAGTGAATCACAGTTTAAGCTTCTCGATTCACGTGACGCAGGATTCAAAACTGTTTGGCAAAGAAGTAAAGAAAAAAAAACAAAACCAAGAGAACACGCTGGTTTAGTTTGCGCATACATGTTTAGATTTGTTCATGTTTCGTTCGTCAAAAAGACATGATGAGAGGTGAGAAGCCGCATCCAAAAAAAAAAAAAAACAACAACAACAACAACAACAACAAAAACCCACCCATGTAAAATCAACATTTTTTGTGCCATATTACATTTACAAACAGAAATGTAATCATTGCTACTTTACCCCACCAACACTCAGGTGCTGAATCTGGAGCACTACTTGAAGGTAACTGTGCAAAATTGTACCGACGCTACACGTGCAGGCCAGTGAACAGCATGACTGTGATTGGCTGACAGTTTAAACAGATTTGATTGGATGAAAAGGAATATTCCACTAATATTCCCGTTTTTTGTGCAGCCATACGTATACATCAGTGTGTGTACAACTCGCACAGCTATCCGTAAATTATACTGTACATGCATACAAAAAAAATAAAAAAATAAAAAATAAAAAAATACACCAAAAATCTGAATATCAAAACGCAAAACTGGGAATAAAGTCAAATCTGGAATAACGGAATACGTTGTTTACGCAAGCCACGTAATAGATCTTAACGTCACCGATGAGCCGCTCTCGAAAGCAGGGTGATTTACACGCAGGGAAGGAAAAAGACTTTAGTATTTACTCCAACTCTCTTAGTAACAAGGTGGAAGTGGAGAAGAAAAACTCCCAGCTCCTGCAAAAACTCCCAGCAACTCCGCACAATCAACGTTCGATTTTAAACCCGTCCCGATGCAGAAATTTAAAATTTAGAATTCTAATCGACATACATCTGAACTAAATCCGGAATCCCACGGAAGAGCTTCATACAGTAGCTCAGTGGATTCGCTGTTCGGCCATCACAGGAAATCACGCTCTGCCTCACCGTCCTGTCAGAACCTCAGTAAGTGAAGCACACGCTAGTCTAATGCCCGACAACCCTCGCTCCTCAAACGCCCATCTTTAGTCCCGTGTTAATCCCGAGCCTACAGGCTGGGTCTGAACGTGGAGCTTTTTTTTTTTTCATGTTTTTTGCGCAGTGCAGCGACTGATGTGGAGGCGAGGCGGAAAATCAGCTGGAATAAATCAGAGCTGAACGCTGCTGCCGTGCTTCGCTTTCCGCTTTCTTTCTCTGATGTTCTGCACAATCAGCCAACAAGAACAAGAACAATAACACGCTCGCGCAAGTCTTACAAGCTGCACCCTGATCCTAAAGACTTTTTTTTTTTTTTTTTTTTTTTTTTTTCGCGTTCTTTTGCATATTAACAGGATGACACACACACACAAAAAAAATTGGACTTGAAACTTTAAGAAAAAAACAACAACAACAACAACAACACAGGGGCAAGTCTTCTCCTTAAGAAGAACATCAAAGTGACAGAACATCTGCACAATTTGTACCCCAAAACGTGGCACCACAAACAATCCTGGGTGCCAAACGGTTTCCTGGTTCCCTCGCAGAACACCAGGGCCTCCTGCCAAGCCAGCTGGCTACGAGCGCGTCGGTTTGTCTTGTACAGCGTTTAGCTGGGGCTGATTAAAGAGACGCAGGGATTCGACTGGCTTCACGGCTCCCTCCAGGTGCACTAATGCAGATATAACCGTTACAGACGGATACGCTTCCCCGAGGACCAGATGATGCGCCGCAGCTTTATTAATAAACGCACTGGAATTCCTAACACGTATTGCTGCTTTTGGCAGGAATTTTCGCTCGTATACGAAGTCTGACAGACACCGGAAAAAGCAGCCGTGGAATAAATGAAGGACAGAATATATTAAAATAATAAATAAATAAATAAATAAAATAATGAAATTCTTCCAGCTGCCCCAGTGACTTTGTGAACAGTTTGGGCTTTTGTTTAAAATGATCACATTTAACCCAAATTCCTTTTTGCCCTTGTGTCCTGCATCAATAAAGCAAAAAAAAAAAAAAAAAAGAGTCTAATAAATATTAAGCATGAATAATGGACCGTTATCTCGGACAGAAGGTATTAATGAATATTAATCCGCCTTAAAAAGAGTGTTTGCTTTCTTGCCCGACTGCAAACGGACGTCATTATTTGGAACCGTAATTCCGCACCGTCTTTATTTCCAAAACGTCAGGCCAGATTTGTAGCAGGCTGGTGGAGGAATCAATAATTCATATCACCTCGTTCAGATCACTGGCTTTAAGCTGTGAATTTTAATTTATGAAAGGCACTTTAATAAATGGAATAAATCCACATTACTGCTGACAGGAAAGGGCTATTTTGAGGGTCCCGTCAATTAGGGAGTAAAATTGCGCGAGTGCCATTAACGTGATCAGACTTACTCGCTCCGTTCCTTTCACACTCGGGCTCTTTTAGTCAACACTTTCACATACAGCAGAAGTCTTCGCAAAGTAGGACACCATGTCCTGTCCTGTCCTGTCCTTTGTTGAAGGTACACAAGCGGATCTGGGCTTTGCGGACGAGGAGGCATTTCTGTAAAGCCGGCGTCAGGGTACTGAGAGATTATAAAGGCTTCGACTTGTGTGACATTTTAATCAGAACTCTGGGAACTCTCACGTGTCCTAAACAAAGATTACATCATCACCGGCGGTGGCCTGTAATAGTCAGCAGGGTCTAAATCACAGGGATTGGTGAGGACAGGGATGTCATATAAAACTTACTGAGGTAGGGTGATTTATTAAGGCCCGAGAGAGAGAGAGAGAGAGAGAGAGAGAGAGAGAGAGAGAGAGAGAGAGAGTGCACAAGCGAGAGAGTGATATATATAGAGAGCAGTGTGTGAGAGAGAGAGAAAGAGAGAGAGAGAGCGATAAAGAGAAAGAGAGAGACAAAGAGTGCAAGCGAGAGAGTGATATATATATGTATAGAGCAGTGCGTGAGAGAGAGAGCGATAGAGAGAGAGAGAGAAAGACAAAGACAGAGTGATTGAGAGAGCGATAGAGAGAGAGAACGACAAAGAGAGAGTGATCGAGAGAGAGAGCAATAGAGAGAGAGAGTGATAGAGAGAGACAAAGAGAGAGAGAGAGTGATAGATAGAGAGAGAGAGGGAGAGAAAGACAAAGAGACAGAGAGAGCAAGAGAGCGAGAGAGAGAGAGAGAGAGAGAGAGCCCTGCATGAATTTTCCTTTATCTTTCCTCTTCTCTCATTCTTCATGGTGGATCTTAAACTAAATCAGTGTTTACTCGTTAACTCATCCCATTCTAATCCAGGACAAAATCTGATTTCTGACATGTACATTCTAATCGATATCATTTCTACGCATCGGATAAAGGTGATCTTAAATTACATCTGACGCTGAGGCAGCTGATAAACAGCGCACATAACCGAAGCGCTCCCGGATCCACACCCTCCAGGTTACTGCGACGGAATAATGGCATCAACACGGCCATGATGCCCAATTACAGGATATTACACTGCTCCGTCTCAATCATAATCTCAGTGGTGGCTCTCATTCCGGCTTCACGCTCCTCTTCCTCCATGTCTTATCAGTCGTGATCCATGTAAATGTTTGATTAAAACCGGGCGGATGCTGTGAGCACACTGGGCCCGTTTGAAAGAAACCCGTTTTGTTGTTGTCCTCCTCCATCACGCTCATTCAGCTGTGGCTGTTCATTCATTCTTTATTTTTTTTCTCTTTTCTGAAAGGCATCACCCATTCCGTCCTCTCTTGCTCGTAATAAGACCTCGGTAGCTCCTTCCGTCTCTACTCGTCTCGAGACTCTTTCAAATCATGCTGTTCCTCCACCGCCGGTTCGGCCCTCCCACCAGGTTCACCTCCACGTCGTCACCCAATTCCAAGGTGCAAGGACGTGGCATGGCATGGCATGACATCATCAAAAGTGGCCGAGCGGTCCGTCTCCGGATTTTGTTTGCCTTCTGTCCCCTCTGATGGATGGCTTCCATTTAGCTCAGACGTGAGGTGATTTGTTCACGTCCACAGCTGAGGAGCTCCACTCATCCAGGCCTGACGCTGAGGCCATGGGGTCGGCATGAACCCAATCAGCGTTCGTCCACCTAACCGCGGGGGCTGGTGGGTCTTCTCACAGTGTGTGTGTGATGGATAGAGACTCAGACCACACTGTATTGCATGCGGCCGTGAACACTGAGCTACTGTCTTGTGAACTTCTCCATTCAGGTCACTGCCTTTGCAGATCATTGATTCTCACACACTTAAGAAGCGGAGGAGAAGAAATAAAACTATAAAAGAAAAGCAAGCAAAGAAACAATTAACGTATTGAAAACTAACCCCTTTTTGTTTATTTAGCCAGAAGAAAATCATCCCACGTGATCTCCTCAACTGCTGGGTACAACTCAATATGCAAAGCGTATATATTTATGTATTTATGTTTGTGTGTTTTTTGCGTCAAGTCATCAAGTCTCCATCCTGCCTTCAGCTGTCGATCCCTCATTAATCTCATCGTTGAAAACTAAGAGTCAACTGCAGACCTTTAGAGTCGAACAGTTCACACACTGAAAACGATTTCTCGTGCGCACACACAGCAAGAGTTTCACTGAGAGAACAATCAGCTGAAACGGACTTGATCTGTATTTTGTGTTTGTCTGTTCAAAATCTGAACAAATCCTGGACTGAGATACAGGCACACAGTTTATAGTGTGATAAGAGATGAAAAAGTGATAACAGTAAACAATGTACATAATACCGCCACAGCGAGTTAGTCGGACTGTTACTAAATACTATTTTTAGCAGGTAATTAGCAATTGTTTCAGAATACATTTTTAAAGTAACCCTCACAACTCTCTTAACAGACGTTCTACAGCTAGAGAAAAGAGAAGCACATGAAGGGGGGTGTTTTATATTGTAGCTGACTACAGCCTTCACTGAGGTTCATAATAATTAAGAAAAAGCCTCTTACTAACCTTTTTATTTTTAATAAATAGAACATTTTAATTAATAGACTTTTATGTTTTTCTCCAACCTTATTATTGCTGGTTATTAAGAAAATGAAACAAAAGTATATATTTTAATATATTTTAATATTTAAACAATATAATATAATATAATATATTTGTGTATTTAACAAAGGAATATATAAACGTTTTGATTGAATTTTTTTTTTTAAATATTCCTTTATGAAATATACAAATACATTATGTTATTGGAGGAGCTACTATATTGAATTGCACAGCATCATAGTCATTTGCATCGCATCGTATCGTATCACATTGAATCACGGTGCTGAATCACACTGCATCACAATAGGGGTGAATCGCTTCGTATCATATTAGCAGTTGCTTCATGTGCATCTTTAACGCATGGGATCTTCGTCAATGCATCGAGATGCGAATCGCTTCTGCCTCAGAGACGGAGATACACATATCTACTGTTTAAACCTAACACCACTCACGGTGGTGTGATCTTCCTCCATGCTAAACTAAAGCACAAGCTACTCGTCCTGAATCTCATCTCTTATCTGATTCAGCGTTCATTAGTACAGTTTCCTAAGAGCCGATTAGTGAGCATAATCAACAATTAAAATACACAAAACGAAGAACAAACCAGTTTGCCCATTGGTTCCCTGTTTGTTTCACAAAATCAGGCCTCATCAGAGTAATTTATTTGTTGCGGTCCCTGTCCCTTCCGGTCCTAATCTAACATCTCAACATCCACATCTGCTCCATCAGCCATCCATCATTACACGGACGGAGAGACGTGAGGCAAACGCAGAGAGGCAGAAGCAGGGTGAGGTATAAAATGCCTCATACCTGCTTATAAATTGATGATTTGTGTCTGCATCTGAATTTCAGAGCAATTTTATGTGTGAGGTTCAGGGAAATGACATGGAATAGAAAGGGGTGGTGGGGGGGTGGCTAGGATCCAACCGACACCTCCAGACACGCTCGATATTAAGATTGAAACGTGCACACAATGTGAGATGGAGTCAAATCTGAATCACTTTCTTAGAAATATTGGAAATGTGTATGTGTGGGGGGTGGGGAGAGGGGCGGGGGTGGGTGGTGGGTGGTGGAGGGGTGCGAATGGGCAGATGAAATAGCTTTGTGTGCAATTGCCTCATCCAACAAAGCCCAAAGCTTTTTGTTTGCTGGGAGTAATGAAGCTTTCGCTTGTTCTAGTTTTCAGCAGAAAATGTTTGGCGTGAGCTTTGGATGAAACAAAAGAAAATGACTCACTCTGACAGTTTGAGCTTTACACGCTTAAGAGAGCTTACACACAATAGTACAGCCCAAAAACCCTGGTTAGACACGCTGGGTTCAGAGGAAAGAGACGACGCTGCTACATCTTTATCCACAGATACATCTACATCTTTATCCACAGATACATCTACAGCTACATCTTTATCTACTGCTATATCTATATCCACAGATACATCTACATCTTCATCTACAGATACATCTACAGCTACATCTGGAGCTTTATATATACCTTCAGCTACACCTATAAAATGGACCAGTCGGTTAATTCTGATCAGTGAAAGAGAAACATGAATGATCTGCTTTAAAGCGCTCGCTGTTAGGAAGACTGGAGACAGATTATGAATATAAATACAGACACCTGTTCTACAATCGGCACAGGCTTCACAAATCTATAAAACTAGGGCAAGGCTAAGAAAACAACCCAGAGTAGTGTTAGATATATGGAGCTGTAAGGCAGAGGAATCGATAACGGGGTTAAACTGAGAGTACTTCACTACTTCACACTATAGGATCTCGATTCATCTCTTACAATGCGGATTTTTTTTTTCCCCCACTTCTTCTAAGAACAGGGGGAAAAACATTCGGATCATAAAGCACTGTAAATGAGGCTCTAATATTCAGTAGCACATCAGGAAGCGGCAGAATAATAAGCATGCACAATATAGACATTTAAACACATCTTGTTTGCAAATTCATTAAGTTCATGCATCCTGATTTTGGTTCACTCAACATCAGTTCCAAAAAAGAGCCGATTCCAAAAAAGAGTCGATTCCAAAAAAAAGTCTATTCTAAAAGAGTCGAATAAAAATAAAGAGTCGATTCCAAAAAAGAGTCAATTCCAAAAAAAAGAGTCTAATAAAATAAAGAGTCGATTCCAAAAAAGAGCCGATTCCAAAAAAGAGTCGATTCCAAAAAAATGCCAATTCTAAAAGAGTCGAATAAAATAAAGAGTCGATACCAAAAAAGAATCAATTCCAAAAAAAGGAGTCTAATAAAATAAAGAGTCGATTCCAAAAAAGAGTCGATTCCAAAAAAGAGCCTCTTCCAAAAAAGAGTCGATTCCAAAAAAGAGTCGATTAAAAAAAAAGTCTATTCTAAAAGAGTCGAATAAAATAAAGAGTCGATTCCAAAAAAGAGTCAATTCCAAAAAAAGGAGTCTAATAAAATAAAGAGTCAATTCCGAAAAAGAGTCGATTCAAGAGTCAAAAAGCATCACTGGAGGAAATGGTGCATGGTTTGGATTCAGCATCATTTGGCAAAAAAGAAGAAATGGTGCCACTTAGATTCCCAAGAAAATCTAAAGCATGTAGATTGCAAATTGTAAAGTTTTTTTTTTTTTTTAATTTCTGACATGCAGGAACACAGAATAAGATATGTTCAGTATCACAACGTGCCTGAGAATCAGCGGGAGCCTTACCGCTAAGAAAGCCTCTCACACAAAGAAGAAGAATTAATTTAGACACATACACACACGCTTATCCCTTTCACGCATGCAGGACCTGCCAAGAGCAGGCGAGCAACAATTAACGGCATCTGTCATGCTGCCGGTGGAATAAAGCATGAGTCAGGAACACAATCAGAGAGCGGCAATAAAGCTGTGAAATTGAAGCACCAATGACCTTGTTGTGTAATTAACAGCTCTTCTTTTATTAATCCCCTTTTTTCGGATGGGTTGAGATTTAATTAAAAGACAGGATGCCGTAGTGTGTTTAAAAGAAAGAGAGAGAGAGAGAGAGAGAGAGGAAGTCAGAGGTGCATGTCTGTGTCAGATTTACAGAGAATGAAATGAAGAAGAATGAATACATGCGTTTAGTGTTTAGTGATAACTGGTTTGGCTGTGAGAGCAGAGAGAGAGAGAGAGAGAGAGAGAGATGGACAGAGAGAAGGCAGGATCAATAGGAAGAAAGGGTGAGAGGTTTAAAAGTAAGCACAAAAGACAGGACAGAGAAACGGAAGTGTGTTATTATGGACGACCTGAAGAGCAACAGCGTGGTGTGTGCTTGAGCCTCTTAAACCAAAGCGCAGACTTGAGAATCAACCCTGTAAAATAGTCATACGTCAGTCAAAGAAGCACCTTTCAGCAGAATAATTTAAGCGAGCGTAACCCGAGTACACGTGAGATTACCTCGAACAAGAACTGACTCGTTCCCCTGCAAGAGGAAACCTGATCCCCCCGAACTCCCGCAAAGGAAAAGCATCAGCAGTGGAGTGGTGTGATGAAGCAGAGACACTCATCATCCAGAAACTGATCACTTTCCTATAACAGAAGTGCTTTATTCCTGTTACACCGTACATTCTTTACTTATTAAAGAACAACTCATGATCCTTTTTATCCCTTTATAGCTACACTTAATGCTGAGAAATGTCCATGAAACTAGCTCCTGCTCTTTCTTGCGTTACAGCAGCTACACACAGTCGTTCCTTCACGAGTCTCTCTTTATTCCTCTCAAACTTACTAAGATATCGTCATGTTACTGTGAAAGCACAAAGCGTGCAAATCATCTGTCCTGAAGGCGCCGGAAAACGTACCGACTTTTACAAAGCACGACCGTCTGAAAAAGCAGTTCTGTCTCTTTATTGTTTCTCTGAGTGTGTTTGGAGCAATATTTCTAGATAATTCCGTCGAAACTTCCATCACTGGTCTTTTCCTAATCGATCTGACGAGTGCAGAAACTAATGCTCGGAGTAACCGGCAGACTCGCTGCCTTCTGACATCCTCTGAGGATCGTCTGCTGATGCCCTACATTTCAGAGCTCCGAAAGTTTCAATTTTAATGCAGACATCATTTCCACACAAACAAGAATTAAGGCAGGAAGATGTGCAAGATGATTTGCATATTACAGCAATCGCACAACAATCCGGCTCACTGATCCGACCGACTGTAACAGCATGTGGTTCAAATCTGATCGTCATACACAGTCCAGACTCGAGACGCACGCGTCTCGCACGGCATCTGAGCACACTTAAGTGCACCAGATGCACCGTATTAAACTTGATCTCCATCTCTTTAGTACACAGTGTATATAAATCTAAAGCGTTTAGGAGGTCCTGCTGTCCTTCTGGCACCATGACGGCTGGAACATTTGCTCTCCTCGGCACAACGTCTCCGCTGAACTCCACACCTCCAACAACTGCGAGCTGTCAAAACCAGTTTCCGTCTCGGTTTTTTCCGCCTGAATCCACTGCTCCAGAAAACCAGGTGAGTCATTTCCTACAGCGCCGCTTTTATTTCTTGCACTTTCAAGGCAGGCGAGATTTTCTCAACTTTCCCTGCAGTGTTTAGACATTTGTTCGTGTTTCTGACAGGTTTCGGTATTTCAGACGGCTTCTTCAAAAAGCAAATCTCAGCTTATTGCCATAGATTTGTAGTTAAACATCTGTTTCTGCGCCCTTGTCATTTTTTTCAGTTTTTCACTCAGACGTGAGGGTCAAAGCATCAGGTCATCCGCGTACGTCAATACAGCGGCCTGGAAATAAACGCAGTTCTTATTCCTGTTT
>JAOVYU010000031.1:12621807-12633054 GCA_025674565.1 Synodontis membranacea | reverse complement strand
GAGAGAGTGAGAGAGAGAGAGAGACAGAGCGAGAGAGAGAGAGAGAGAGTGAGAGAGAGAGAGAGTGAGAGAGAGACAGAGAGACAGAGAGAGAGAGACAGAGAGAGAGACAGAGAGAGAGACAGAGAGAGAGAGAGAGAGAGACAGAGCGAGAGAGAGAGAGAGAGAGAGAGAGAGAGAGAGAGAGAGAGAGAGAGAATTGAATAATAGCTAAAATTACTAAACTTTAACGGTTTTACTAAAATATATGGCTTTCTTCAAGTATTACTGGATTTAATAACAGATTAGACTGATACACAGACGGACAGACAGACAGACAGGCAGATAGATAGATAGATGAAAGTTTTTATAAAGTCTTAAAGTAAAAAAACTATTTTTTTTAATCAGTTGATCCATTTACACAAGGCTTGGGGCTCATTTTTCTCTTTTTCTAATCAAATTCAATTATAATTAAATAAAAATAAATAAATAAATAAGGAAATGCTGAGTGGATGAATGAATGCATGATTTGCACGACTTACTGTGTTGCGCATTTAAGGCTCTTTCACGTGTTTTTACAGTTAGTGATATAATGAACACTATCAGATGTCGTTTAGCATTAAGGCCATTACATCATTATAACCCACACTCGATTCTTTCATTCCAGTAACAAATGTTCTCGTAACTCGCTGATTCGGATCCGATCGGATTTTACAGCTTTAATAGCTCGACGACACAGAGCGGAGTGAGAGCGGGAAGGAAAAGTACGACTTCAAACGCTGTAGTGAGATTTGCATAAATATGTAAATAAGACAAAAAGGTGTGTAGTGAGCGACACATCAGACGTCACCTGTCGGAGGGAGACGTTATATAAAGGGAAGAGCGCCGGCTGTAATTACTCTAAACGCTACGCTGAATGTTTGCAGGTGAAAGGTGACTACATTAGCCGGGATTCATGCTAATTTCCTCCTGTTTCAGTCTAATTGTCTGTGTCACTGAATGAGAAAGTGGGTTTTGCGGAGGTGCTTTATTTAAGTCAGGAATTTTTATCTTATTTTTGTTTTCCAAGTAAGACAGAAATCCACTTGATTTTTATTCCTTCGTTCTTAACTTTTTGTAACTTTTTGGGAAAATAAAAGTAGAAAAAAAAGTTTGCAAGGAAAAAAAAATTTAAGTTACGAAATTGATTAGGATCAGCGTTTGTGTTAATTTATTTGTATAAACCTGAACAGACCAGTGATTCAATGATTCAGTGATTCACATCAATGAATCAATCAGTGATTCAAATCAGTATAAACGAATCAATGATTCAAATCAGTGTAACTTCCTAAAGAAACCATGGCTCGAGGTTTTATATCAGTGAAAAAAGGTCTTTTGAGAAAAGTGTAACTTTTCACCGTTTGCTTTGTTTTCAGTTTATTCAGAGTTCAGACACTAGACACACTTCAATTATTTAAACGATGATCTACTGTCAACCAATCCACAAACTCAGGTGCAAATTTAACAAACTATTTTGACAGTGTTTAGTGCGTTACTTAATTTTGGTTTAATTTAGAAGAGACGCTACATCTACTACAAAATATAACAACAGTGTTGTCCAGGCCACGCCCACAAGAGACAAACTACAAGCAAAGTTAGCAACTTGCGAGTGTGAACAGAGGATAAGTGTATAATTATTCATTCCAGCCCCTGGAGTTTATGTCTAACAAGACTTACAGACTTCCTCCACAACCCCTACACACACACACACACACACACACACACACTAATGAGCTTAGAAACGTTTTCTCTCGTAGGGGTCATCGCGAGTCTATATCCCACACACAAGCGCAGAAATCAAAGCGTTCTCTTAATTGAATCTCACAAGCCTCCCTGATAAACAAGCTGCTTCGTGCCACACTCCGCTATTTGAAGTTGAACAATCTCGCCGTACTTGGCGCCGCCTCCCTCCTCCACGCCTCTCTTGCAGCACTTCACTCGAGCAATAAAGGCCTTTTCATCCTGAACAGGGTTAGAAATAACAAGGTACCATTTGTATTTAAACAGCAAGACCTTGACTTGCATTGAAAGCTGGGGTTTTTCACGCATATAAAAGATTCTCAGCACATAAAAGCCAGCGTTTAAATTGTGTAAAAATGAGTAGCAGTGCTCAAGCTGAACGTGCCATCACATCATTTACTCGCTCAGAAAGGACCCTCAAGCGCCAGTCTGGAGCACACGCTTAGTGTGTGAACAATTTCTTTTGAGTCACTAATATGAATCATTGCTTGTGTTCACTTGCAGTGTTCTGTACATATCCACAGCAAACTTAATGCTTTCTTTAGACTTACTTTACACATATATCTGGGCTTTTTTAAACATCTGTTAATTGTGTGAGTCAGTTGTGATCGTTGAGTCAGTGAATCGTTTTGGTCATGAATGTGATTCAGACTAGTGATTCTCCTCCCCGTTGTTCAGTGACTCGGTGTTTGACTCCATGAATCTTTCAGTCATGACTCAGTGAGCGAATCAGTGAATCTTTTGTTCATTAGTATTATTTATAATCTGTCGTCTAACAGTGAGTGAGTGAGTGAATCAATTTGGTCACGGTTGATATATTCACTCCTGTATCAATCAGCAAATCAGTGTTTGACTCAGTGAATCTTTTCAGTTATGACTGTGATTCATTTCTCGGTGTTCAGCGTGTCAGTATATGATTCAGAAACTCTCAGCGCTTCAACTTTTACTCGAGTCATTTAGTCTTTCTGTCCCAGCTAGGCTTAGCGTCTCTCTCGTGCAGCCTGCACTTGACTCACCGAATCCCTTCTAAATTGTTTATCAAATCGGTGATTAAATCAATAAAATTTGCTCCAGTGTAGGTCAGTTGTTCAGTTCTCTCTCATTCAGTCTTTTAATGTTTGACTCGTTGAATCAAAGGCCTTTTGAAAGATTTGCTCCATTGTGAATCATTTCAGTTGTGAATCAGTTGAGTAGTGAATCAGATGAGTTGTGAATCAGTTGAGTTGTGAATCAATGAGCTCAATAATTCCAAATATGAAGATTTCTAGCATTTTACTTCATGAAAAAAAACAGACCTTCAAAACACAGACATACAATCGTCTTATAAAACAATACAACAGTAACGATTCTAACCCTGCAACGGAACAAATTCCTGATCGACTCGTGACCTATAGTCTCGACGGTTACGAATTCTTGTCGTCATGGTTACATCATCACACGATGACCTTTTACGGAATTTTTAATATGCTAACAAATCCACCAAGGTCGAAGTTAGCATAAAGGGTAGCGTTAACATTTGTACTTCTTCTTATGGCTTCTTCATTCTTGTTTGTTTAAATTCATACAAATTCCTCACGAGTTAAGCTCGACTTTAGCAGTGTCCTGATGGAAGAAAAGATTTCATTAACACACACCTACACCGAGTTTTTAATTCCGGGTAAAAGCGACACAGCGCTTCATGCTAATTTAGATAATTAATTTAGATGACTTTGGGTTTTGGTTATCTCTTTTTCACGTGATGGCGCTCTTAACGCAGATAAAATGTTCAGTAAAAAAAAAAAAAAGAAAAGACTGGCTATGAAAGATGCTTTTAGGGGAGAGGTGCGAAATTGTAAATATAATTGAATAATATGAAGTTGTTTTTTTTCTCCTGACGTCCCTGAGACGTGCTTCGCAGTTGGTTAGGTCAGCGACATGGCTGAGAAGTTCCTGTTTCAAGCCGTGTTCTAGACTCCATCGGCTCTCCGTTACACTCAGCCGGCCACATGAATAAAGAAAGGGCAGAATTTATTCTTTAGTCCGCCATCTATCTTCTTCTCCTCGGCCCTGTTACACTGAGACGTATTAAAATAAGCAGCCCATTGATATTAATATTAGACGAGATCAGTGGACAGTAATGTATGCAGCACCGGAAGCGACGCTTTGGATTTTTTCTTTTCTCGCCATCCTCGGGGGAATATTAATCGCCGTCATCTTATTACTGTAACTCCGTGTCTGCAGGATATTAAAATACACCATGCACTAATAAGAGCACAGCAACGAGACTTCTGCTGTGTATCAGGATAGAAACGTCGGAGTAAACACACCAGGTATGACAGCGCAGCGTGATAAAGAGTGGTACTGTTAATATTAGAGACGTTAATGCAGTTAATATATCCTGTTCTTGCTTGGATAGCTTCAGGACTGCAAGTTAAAACTGCAATGAATTCATCTCCACTCCTAAGATCGCAAGGTCACACCACTGCACTTCATGACTCACTAACAATATTATTAACTTATTAACAATATGTTATGTCTCATGTCACTTAAATAAACCCATGTTATCAAACTTTTCAATTTATTTATCATATAAAAAACTTTTTCTGCGGCTAATTCCTGGTATTTTAAGGCCAAACCTAAACACATTGGCATTAAATCCCAGATATAGAAGATTTTTTTATCTTTATAATCTATTCTCCTTAATAGTCTCCAGTGGGTGTGGTCTTAATCCATAACTTTGTTTATTGGTCTGGAATTCAAATCTCATCTAATAATCATCTTCATTAAATGTTCAAAATTCTGTTATTAAATCACCATCGATGAGTTTTTTTTTTTTTTTTTTTCCAGATGAAATCAGAGAGTGGGAGGAGTTTAATCAGGTCTAACTCCACCCCCTTGGACATCTGAGGTAGTTCACTTAATACGTTGTCAATATTTCAGCTGATGTCATTAGGAGTGCGTTATATTCCCTTCGCCACGGGGATCGATTCGTGGAGATCGATTTAAGTAGCACGACGACCCTGGACCGTGTCCAACCAGGCCTTTCTCAGATGGATAACCGGCTCGAGCGCCTGCCCCGCAGTTAACAAGTCGACCTTTAATTGATAACCAGCGTTTAAAGGAGCTGGTTTAACCTTGGGGAGGGGCGTTTCTGTCCCGGAGAGAGGGAGAGAGTAAACGCTGGAGTAAGCATTTACTGCATGTCATCAGTCAGGGATGGGGGCTGGATGAAGGAATCGAGGGAGGATGTGTGGTCATAAAGAGAGAGAGAGAGAGAGAGAGAGAGAGAGAGAGAGAGAGAGAGAGGGGGATGAAGTGACGGAGATAGAGAGGAGTGGCTGGCAGAGATAGAGGCGACAATGAAAAACTAGACAACAGCAGTGACAAATGACAAACGAGTCACTGGAGGCTGGATTAAGGACAATGAACACAGGAAGATGAAGGACTGGAGGAAGAGACAAAAGCAGAATGAAAGCAGAGGGCAAGAAACACATCCTGTTCAAAATGTCTGCTTGTGTTTATATCAGAAATATTTTTGTTAAACAGCCGACTTAATAAAAAGTAATCCGGGATGTAAAGCAGCTTAAGATAAAATGAACACGGTGAGAACAAGACAAGTTTCGTTTCCTGTTCTGGTGCTTTCTCTGCCGATTTGTTACCTGACTGTGTTCACCTGTTCCGTGTTACTCCTCGAGCACTTTGTCGACGTCCATTTTAAAGGCTAAACTTTTTTTCAACAAGTCCAAGCCTTGTTCCCTCTGTCACAGTGTACTTCCTGGTTTTGACCCTAGTCCCTTTTCTTCGTTTATGATTATGGATTGCCTTAAATTAAGCCAGCTACGTAAAGGCAATGTTGTGTTAATGTTAACGAAAGTAGCTATCAGGTACAGTCTAGGAAGAAAACTTTTTGTGCATCTCGGGTAGGAGCAACGAGGAACGTTGGAGCACGAGCATGATCAAGTAACGTTTGTCATTTTTCTTACATCATTTGCTGAAAATCCAACGCGATCGCTCAGTCTGTTTAAACGTCCTACAGATTTCATGTCAGATCAGGACTCGGCGTAGGCTCATATCCCTAAAGCCCCTGAAACACTTTCTCTGAATCTGGACTGATAAAAGTCAGCACATTTATTCCACACCGTGTCAAACTCACTTACACAGGACACATCAGTGAGTTACGAACTCGACAGCTTCGATTCCCCGACGTACGCCGAGTCTTTCCTCGGTAACTGAGGTCAGGCTTGCGCAGACGTCTAAAACAAAACCATTATAGCAAAAAAGTGCACTGATGTGAAAAGTGTACTGAGGTATATTTAAAGTTCGAAAGTTTCAAGCTTGCGGTGTCAAACCCGCCTTTAATGGCAAATCATCGTGTCATCTCTCCGTGCTGACGATCTTAAACGGTTAATTATCTCTGCTGTTTCGCTTCTGAGGACAGACAGGCTGCGTTCTCGCCCCATGCAGAGATCTCTTGAATATTTAATATCACACCCCCCCACACCCACACCCACACACACACACACACACACACACACACACACACACACACACTCGAGAAAAATCCCTGGTATTCCAGCACTCTAAGGCCGATCTCGAGCTAAAATAAATTCCCTTTTGTGGTTTGAAAGGAAATAAATAAACAAAGGAGGACAAGCAGGATCATCACGCTTGCAGGACGAGCACTAACACCTTACATGAGACACAATCAGAGCTTTTAAGGTAATCATTTATTCAGCCGTTCCTTGCACTGAATTCTGAGTGCTGATTGGTCAGAAGGTTGCCATGTGGTGGAATGTATTATGCAGAATTACAGAAATGACAAACTCTGGACTTGTAAAAATCCCAATTAGCATTTGGCAAGGGATACAAGAAGAACTTTTTTTTGGAAATGAAAATGAACTCTTCAACAAGAACACTTTAAGCCTTCTAAATTTACTAAGATTGTCATTCAGTAGTCCGTTAAAATGAAAAAGAAGGCTTGGGATTTTTTTTTTTTTTTTTTTTTTTTTTAGCTAAACATTTCAGACTTTCAGACATGAAAATAATTCTTCATGGCCATGTTTCTAATAAAACAAAGGAACACCACCCGAGGCTGGAACTCCCAGAAGCAGGTGTTGCAATCGCGTGAACTTTCTCTGACTTAGACAGAGCGGAACCCGGTGGAGCTCTGTTTCTTGTCTCCTCAGCAACTTTGAAACGTTCCTCGCCCTCAGAACCGAACCAATCTACCGGCTAAATCACGCAGCATCAGCAGAGTTTTCCTGCGTCCCACTGACCGGAGCCTGGAGACCGGGAGGAGGCAGTGATGGGCATGAAAACAAAGTGAGGCAGGTGCAGAACATCTGGTTGGAGAGAAGCTGAATGGGTTGGTGGTAATGAGACAAAAGGACAGGCGATTTATTTCGCTGACACCACTGGAATCTGTTTTTCCTCCCTAAAGGAATGGTATATTTCTAATATATTGCCTGCACCATTTTTATTCAATCCCAGAGACATCGGCTGAATAGAAAAGTCCAAAAAACGGCTCTAACAAACACAGCTGTAGAGCCACAGAAGTTCCTAACGAGAGGTAAAAGTTTACACACGAACACATTCTGCATGTGTGATTCTTTACCAAATATTTAAGTAGAATGAAGACATTTTTAAATTTTAAATCCCAATGTGATTAGTCAACCTGAGTACCCATCTGGTTGAGACAAGCTAGACGTTGATGTGATCTAGTTATCGATGCAGCGGTATTTTAAGGGTTCCTCCAGAGGAACAACCAAAAAACGCTTAAGGTTAAAAAATTGTGTTTTTGACATAAAGAGAATCTTATGTTCTGTAATTCTCTAAGTGAACGGAGTAGGGCACCTCAGATTGGACCATGTCTTGGACTAATTGTCAAACTGATTTTTTTGACATCAGGTTTCCATTATTGTGGAAATGCTCCTGAACCTGTAAAATGAAATTTACGTTTGCCTGAAGCGATGGACAAAAACAAGCAATATTCAATCTCGGTCATAATCTCATTGATCGGACGACATGTTTGAAGACGGTTGTGGAGGCGGGAAATCCGGCATATCTGCAGTAAATCTCTCAGTCAAGGGACGAGTGTGGAACAGGTCGTATGATAACCTCCATAATACCCCCAAACGGTGATAAATCTTTCACAGATACAACACATCCCTCAGGGACCTTCTACCCTTCGGATCAAGGGCACGTCTGAAATCACAGAGGCGAGCCATGTGACCGGGAGACATTGACTCGAAGGGCATGCTTTTGTCATGTGTCATTTATCATGTCCTGTGTGAAAAATGTTCTCTCGGTGACGCTAGAGTTGAAATCAGCTTTGATGTGTTCAGCTTTTATACAAGAAATAAAATAAAAACACGAATGTAGATAAGGAGTTATTTCACATACAGTACGTAGAGTTTATGCTGTTTAAAAGGAACCCTGGTGTGATCTCCTCTCCACGTGGTGTTTTAGGTAACAACACTTTGTCGGTTTATATATATATATAAACCGAGTTCCCCCTCCATGTTATCTATGCTCGGGTGATTTGTGTGATTTCTTATACTTTTTCCATCGTTGCATTTCTTGTGAAACCAATCCAAACTGAAAATGAATCAAAAGAATCAATATCCCCATGATTCAGAATCGACAACTGGTATGAAAGATCGTCGCAGTACTGAGCATGTTAGATTGTGAATGTGAGTCCTGAGATGAGCGTAGGACAGTCTTTATGAATACATACGTAGCTTTTAGACACAAATCGACAGAATCCAGGTGAGATTAAACACGGAAGAAAGGTTTTTGCAGCGTGTGGAAGAGAAAGTAAAACACGTGGATATATTTTGTATAACAGATTAACTAACACGCTACGAGATGTCGAATGCATATATTACAATCTGCTAGAGTAGTATGCACTTTTGGCCTTCACGGTGACCTTCTTGTCACCATTTCCTAATTTCCCCGCGGCATGTCGAGTGCCAAAAGAGCCACTCCATAAATCACACCTCACATGCTGAGGCGGAAAATAGATCCTGCCATGAGCCCTATGGATACGTGTCTACTAATTTATTTATCTTTCTGAAAGAGCGCCGTCTGTGCCAGGATCAGTAAAGTCACCCTGCATCGCTTCCACTCGCCATACGCTAAACGTCAGAACGGCGAACTTCACACATCGCTCACGTCATTACTTCAGATTTATAATCTGTCAGATCTGGTCGTCTTCATGTCTTTTTGTCCAAATGATACACCGAAAATCATCTCTTTTAAAAAATCATCTCAACGATACCTCACTGTAACTTTAGCCCATACAAATGATCAAGAATGACTTAATCAGGTCAGAGAACCATCCTTAAACTTTACCCTCCTTAAAAAATGGCGATATGCAAAATGGAAATCATGTCAGAATGTGATGTAATGAACCATCTGTCCATTACTAACGTTAGTGAAGGTACTGTATTTCCAGGTACCACATGGTCTGGTAACACAACGTGATTGGGGCCAAATCTGTTGTCTTGTGACATCACCCAATGATTGAGCCTTAAGCCCCACCCTAAATCAGTCTCACGTGTGTATGTTAATACGCTTGTTTTAATATCATTTCTATAGCAACGGCTCATACGCAGGAACTTGTGCAGTGGACGCTCCAACAATTAATGGATGGATTACAGAAATCCTGGATACGGTGAAGTTTTCTGCGCACTGATGGAAGGAGTCTCCAGTGTCAGCGCTTTGTAACAGTCAAAAGCAGCTTTCATTTTCACATCTTACAGATCAAAGCCTTTGCAAAAGTAAAAGCAATAAAACAACATAAAAAAATAGCAGAAACTCAAGTTTCCTGTGCAATTAGAAAATATTAATAATGTAAAACAAAAAATAAGGAAAACGTGCGAGCTTCATTTAGCGAAAAAAGGGTAATGTGATAAAATTCGCAACACATTTACGGCTTTCGAAAGGTGAGAGCACGTATCTAAATGGACGACAGCCAGTACACAGCCATACTGTGTGTGATTGCACGGCTTTATCGGGATTTTTTTTTTTTCCCCCGCGACACCACATATGGCTCGACATTGACAGTTTTCTCAGCTGTATAATTAGCCTAGCTTCCTCAGAGTAAACATGTTCCGTTATTGCCTTTGTCACTGGCAGTCCTGCTGAAGCGCGGGGTAATTTCTCTCCACGACTGTTTCATTTTACAGCAAAAGCGACTGCGAGCACGCTGATGTGAATTTGCAATAAAAGGGAATGAAAGTGCCTCCCCGGTAAATCTGGGTTGGTCTGGGTTCCGAGAAGAGTAAATAAGCCATTTATTGCTTTTGCTGCTCGCGATCATGCGTGGCGGAGAGCAGCGGAGTCATCGACGATTTAGAGAAAACTAGGCCAGGGTGAGAGAAAATGAAGCTGAAGTCGAGAAGATCCCCCATGTTTTACTCTTTATCTAATAATAATAGAGGCAAAGGAAAAGAAGTGGCATGTAATAAGCAGTGAAAAATAAGTCAAAGGCGTACACTGAGCCCTGATGAATGTGCGCAAAATATCAGAGTCGCACCAAATACACGGGTTATTAAGCTGCAGTTATATACCTGGACGTTTTCCCGTATCAAAGCAAACACCTTTCCCGCTTTAGTTTCCCGCTGACATTTCTCCCTTTCTCCATTCCTCAAAATGTGATATTTAATCCAGCTGAAGTGCTGAGCATGAAATAAGTATGGCTTTGGCTGGAGGCCAACATGGCCACCGTTTGAGCAGCGACTGATTGGACGTTTTTTTGCCTCGCTGGAAGGATCAGGAACACACGGACAGATGGCGTGAGAGAGGAGTGGCTTCTCCTGAGAGACCTGGAGAATCAAAGTCACGCTGGTGAAACTTCTGCCAAAGAGCCGGAGACACAGAACCAAAAGAACAGGTGGGGTTTTTTTAAATCGCATTCTGATCAAGCAGACAAATATCCTTAAATGATGACATCGTTATGCAAATTAGCATTACACGCTTTTGGGAATATTTTTATTCACTGGAACTTTTGTGAAAAGCTGACCCGGAAAAGGAAAAGGAAGCAACTCAGCGACATTTGACCGGATGGTTAGGTGAAAGAGGCGTGGCTTATGTGCTTGTTAGTCCAAGAGGAGGCGTGGCTTATGTGCATGGTAGTGTCAGTAAATGAGGTGTGAATTTTGCATAGATCTCTGCTCATAAAACAGTAAAAATAAAACAATACGTGAAATATATATTAAAACCTGGCTACAAGGTAACTGAAACAAGGGAGCAAATAAACAAGGAAATGTTTCCCATCATGAGCTTGGCAAATAAAGGCGGCGTGGCCACTGTTACGCAGGTAAATACAGGAGGCGTGGCCACTGTTATTCAGGTAAATACAGGAGGCGTGGCCTCTGTTACACAGGCAAATACAGGAGGCGTGGCCGCTGTTACTCAGGCAAAAAAAAGGAGGCGTGGCCTCTGTTACGCAGGCAAATACAGGAGGCGTGGCCTCTGTTACGCAGGCAAATACAGGAGGTGTGGCCT
>JAOVYU010000031.1:12585741-12600059 GCA_025674565.1 Synodontis membranacea | reverse complement strand
ATATATATACAAATATTTAACAATCTGAAATGTACTTTTAAGCAAACACTTTATTCAAACATTTTAATCTTGTAAGTGACCGAAGTTAGGATATGGTAGTTTTATTGTTGTTGTTGTTGTTGTTTTTTTTTACTGAACTATACTGTAATTTAATAATACAGTGCACTGCAGTACCAGAGCTGATAAAGAATACCCAGAGTTTTATATTTCACTCTATAATAAGTTTTTTTTTATTATTTACACTTTTTTTTTATTCTTATTTATCTTTTGGTACTATGATCTTAGGTGTTAGCTGTAATTCCTGGGTATAGTTGAGTTTATAATAACTGGATCTCCAAACCAGGCATATACAGTATAAGACCACAGCTGGACCCTCTATGTTTACTTCTAGTAACCCCGATGAGGTTCTTCCCTAAACGTTGTTGTATTTAATGACTCTGTGTCCGCTCACTGGAACTCCAATCTGTTCCAGCATGACAATGCGCCTGTGTACGAAGCCAGCTCCGTGAAGACGCGGTGTGTGAAGGTTGGACTGGAAGAACTCGAGTGTCCTGCACAGAGCCTTGATCTCAACCCCACTGAACAGCTTTGGGATGAAACTGGAACTGGAGCCTCCTCGAAAATCCTCACCAACGCTCATGTAGCTGAATGAACACAGATCCACACAACCGCTTCAACATCTAGTCCAGGAGAAGGCAGGGGCGCACAAACTTTTGGTCATACAGTGCGTCATACAGAGCTTTCCTTCTAACTGGAGCATGAAGTACAAAATATTTCTCCAGCATTTGGACGCGTGTAGCAGCAGGGGGCACTGGTGGCCTACACCATCACGCCGTCTGGCTGTAACAGCTCCATCTGTCCAAGGATATGATGTAATGGGGTACGAAATAATGACTTCATCATCATCATCATCATCATCTCTACTGTTTATAGGTCATGTTGCAGCAGTTATAATTCTACGTGGTCTATAGGGGAAGACCTACACACCGAAGTCAAAAAGTATTCACACCCCTTCACTTTGAATGAATTACAAGAGATTGTATTTGTTTTCAAATAAACACTCGACGTGTAAAATCCACAGCGACGCCGTGATAACATTTTCACAATTGAAATCCAGGTTTTCTGCCAAATTAGCAAAGTTAAATAGATTTAATTATACGAACTAAAAGTGATGAAAAGGATAAGAAGAATCTTTTCCTATCTAAGGAGGCCTTGAGGAGCTCTTGTTTCTAAGAGAGAGAGAGAGAGAGAGAGAGAGAGAGAGATAATCTGGACATTTTTAAAGCTTTTATTGCTCACAGCTTGCTCCATCACTGTGAAATGAAAGAATGTGAAACTACTGAGATTTTTTTTTTTTTTCAAGCCGTAACATCGGGCCTGACTCATTAGCTGGGTGAAAAAAGGGCCCGGAGGTCAGTCTAACAGAGCTTCAGAACAAATCTGCAGAGATCTGAGCCAACCACTGAATCATGAATCGTCAAAATCCGGCTTTTAGAGCTGAAGATGACAGGTCAGAGATGTTAGCAGGAAAATAAGGGGGAAAAAACGCTGCAAATCAGGGAGTGCAAAACCTGAAGTGCCAAAAAAGCAGCTTTGACTGAAGCTGAAAGAATACTGACTCTGATTTATGATGAAAAATTTGAGGCTTTTTTTGTTTTGTTTTGTTTTGCATTTACTGCAACACGTGCAAACATGCGTGTAAGTACAGTAAAGTAACACGGAGAGTTTGGATAATTAATTCTAACGAGCTTTAAAGTCAGTATTTGTTGAGCACGGTTATTCTTCAGCACAGCCTGGACTCTCTTAGGCAAGCTCTCTTCTCATTTCTTTAAGTAATCTTCAGGAGGAAAAGTTCTCCAGGCTTCTTGAAGGACATTCCAAAGCTCTTTTTTTTTTTTTTTTTTTTTTTGGATGTGGTCTGAGTTTTGCTCCGTTCTCTGTCAGGATGATTCCGCACTGCTTCGGTAATGTTGAGATCCGGGCTTTAGGGAGGCCAGTCCATGACTGATAGAGCTGCATCACGCTTTTTTTTTTTCTATCGAGGTGTGCAGGAAGATCTTATTCCTCATTACGACAGAAGCAAAATATGAAGAAATGAGGGGGGATCAAAACTTTTGCACAGTACTGTATGGTTTTGAAAACTATATACTTTCTACTTTCCAGGTCCTCTGTACTGTATGTGCAATGTCTGAAGGTTTCAATTACTCTAGACTGCTCAGAATTATATACATTTGTGTAAAAAGATAGCAGGTCTATCCATCAGCGATCCAGCCTTTCCTTTGTTGCCGTTCTTTTTTGACCATTTTATCTGCTTAAGTATCATTTTCACTTCAGGCACACTTTTCTAAAGAACATAAGAGAGAGAGAGAGAGAAAAAAAAAATAAAGTTTAGATGAAGCTTCTTCACAATGTATGAAGCAAAGAGGCATGAAACACATTATTGGCCCGGAAATAAAGGAAATCTGAGATGGAATATTGATGCAGGCTGCATTTCTGCAGGGCATGAGTGTGGTGGTAAATGATGATGGCACTGTTGGGAGAAAGTCACTGACTTGCAATGCAGCACAATGGTGGTTTGTATTAAATCCAGCCAGCGTGTGTGCCTGGCGGCGTTACACTATGATAACTTCTCTATCGAATATAAGAGACGTAATGTCAGCTGAAGACAGTAATCAGGTCCGGGCCATTGCCCCTGCTGGCTAAGTGCTTATTTTGATGGTTTTCTGCGTTTGGTTTTTGGGTTCATTGGCACCGGGGTTCTGTGTGACTGGGTTTTCATAGAAAAGCTGATGGAGCATTACGTCATAGCCTCACACTCACAGACACCTCCTGAATACACCAGGTCAGATCTGTCAGACTCGTAGGACTGGTTTATTTTATCTGTTATGTTTGGCACTGGGTCTATATCATGTAAGCTAGTCATCGGCCTCCAAGATCGATCCTCAGTGTCTTTTTACACTCTGCTGTTCAAAAGGAAAATAAATAAATTGGTGCAATAAATGTGCATAAGTAAATTAATGTGTATCAGTGTTGCACTATTTAATTCCAATTCTTAAAAATGCACTTGTGTGGACGAACCTGTGTGTCAGTTCATTAACTGAGCACACAGTGCCAGCTCAGGAACTCCTTATAGCTTATTGTGATAGATGGCGATCTAAATGATCTACAGCAGCGTCTGGGAGACTTTTCCATCATGTCCAGCTCTTGTCTGAGTAATCTCACTGCTCTGGCTCTGAACCAGCCGAGTGGGATTGGATAGTGATGCGCAAGCCGCGGCTCTGAAACAGGCGGAATTCAGGTTTCAACAGAGCACAGATCTGACTTAAATGTTATTTAGCTTTAAAGGATGACAAAACAGTTTCAGGAGGAATACGTTCAGCAAATTAGGAAAAAACAAACATTCATGCACTCTTATCTGTATATCATGCTAATTGAAATCAAAGCGTTAACATTCCATTAAAGCAAAAGATAATGAGACTTTTCCCAGTGCAGTGGACTGTAGAGTTTACCATCTGCCTCAACGTTTTTTCCATCAGCTAGTCGACATCCATGCAGTGCTGACTAGTAAACGTATTACTTTAGTTTTAGTTTAGTTTAGTTTAGTTTAGGCTTTCTTCAGACAATTCAAGCTAAAACTGATGTATACATTGTTCACTACGTAGAAGCCCATTTGTGCATGTGAATTTAGCTCTGTTCGTGATGATGGTATTGAGCTTCTGCGTTTTTTCGACACCAGAAAACTGGTGCGGTGAACAGTTGAGCTCAAAACACGTCAGTTATCATTTAGTGTTTCTAATTACATCATTAATCAAACCTCATGCTTTTTTGATTAAGCTAATTACTGCGTAAACTACTCACATTACACAGCACTGGAAGAAAACGCAGAGCGTTTCCGAACGTCCTATAGGGCTACTAATACGACGTAAAGTTTTAAAATGAGAAATAAAATTGTCATTTTTTAAAAATAAATGTAAGGGAGGTTTTGACGTACTGCCATTCAGATCTGTTGTGAGTGTGAACAGATTGTGTGACATTCTTGCTGAGAACTCATCAGTATATTCTGTAGATCTCACGCCGTTAATCACTCTCTGCAACCGTGATCGAAATGCATCTGGCGAAACTTCTTATCGGCACCTGACCTGTTGGTATGTTGTTAATGATTTAGAGTCAAAACTTTGATTGATGATACGGCTCAGTTCGCTATTAAGAGTCGAATGATATGATTCACTGACGATTCGGCTCAGCGCGCTATTAAGAATCGAATGACATGATTCACTGACGATTCGGCTCAGCGCGCTATTAAGAGTCGAATGACATGATTCACTGACGATTCGGCTCAGCTTGCTATTAAGAGTCGAATGATATGATTCACTGATGATTCGGCACAGCTCGCTATTAAGAGTCGAATGATATGATTCACTGATGATTCGGCACAGCTCGCTATTAAGAGTCGAATGACATGATTCACTGATGATTCGGCACAGCTCGCTATTAAGAGTCGAATGATATGATTCACTGACTATTCGGCTCAGCACGCTATTAAGAGTCGAATGATATGATTCAATGACGATTCGGCTCAGCTCGCTATTAAGAGTCGATTCTATAGGCTTCCAAACGTCTCACTGTCTTTATTTGATTTTATTTATTATGTTTTTTTTGCATCATTTGACAAGTGATATTAAAAAAAATATATACATGCAGAACATCTCAACCAAGCAGCAGTGCAAGTACATTTTTAAATTATTATTGTTATTACTGTTAGTATCTGCGAGTCGACTCTCAACGTTACAGCTGAAAGTGTCGATTCAATGATCCGACTCGCACGTGAGCGACACAACACTACTTCAGAGAGGCGCTGAGGTAATTCCTGTCAGGCACTAGCAGTTAGCCATGGTTACACTTGTGCTAGTGGAGGTAGGAAAGTATCAAAGAATTCTGTACGCAAGCTAGAATTCAATAAAATATTACCTTACAAAGTATGAAGTATTAAATAAGAAAAAGAAACTGTATTAATATAGAACTGTGGAGTTTTAATATGAAGAATACAAAGTGGCTAGTTTGTAAAGTGTTCTTTGTGGAAATAGCTAATTGTTTGACAATATTTCAGTGGAAAAATACACATAGTGGAAAACAAATACTAGATATTAAAAATCCTCACAGGGAGAGTTTTATTCTCCACACGCTGTGTTAGCCGGTTAGCTTTCTGCTGTAATACATGATATTTATTTATTATAAATTATTATATTTATACAACAGACTGTGGGATGTGAAATGATTATACAATAAAGACCCTTTATTCATAGACCTGCTGTGGTTGGTCAAACTGTTCAGCTAAAACAGGCTCAGTAAGTCGAGGGATGACGTCATTGGCTAATTTGTTAGGGTAGGTGAACATAACAGAACTATGGAAGCCCGTTTCCGCCACTAAAAAAAAAGGTATTCATAAGTAGAAATTTCGAGTTATTTTCTCGAAATTTTGAGATATTTTCTCAAAATGTCGAGTTTTTTTCTCGTAATTTCGAGTTAGTTTTTGAAATTTCGAGTTATTTTCTCGTAATTTCGAGTTATTTCCTCGAAATTTTGAGTTAGATCTGCCAATCGGGAACCTACGTGAATGACGTCATTTCCTTGTTACTGAAACTAACTCGGCACATTCACGTAAGTTCCTGATTGGCAGAGCTAACTCGAAATTTCGAGAAAATAACTCGAAATTTCGAGTTATGAATACCTTTTTTTTTTTTTTTTTAGTGGTGGAAACGGGCTTCCATACAGAACAGTTCTTTCTTAAACCATTTATTTCTCATGCAAAGAAACACAAACAATAAAAGAGCAACGAAATGCTAAACGTAGGCAAGACTCTTTCAAAGCACCTTAACAAAAATATAATCTGCTCAACAACTAAAGAAAGAAAAAACAGAATGTATACCCGTACTGCGTAACTAATCAGGGGGAACACAAAACCGGAAGTGATGCAAAACAGAAATAAAGGACATGCAGAAATGAGTGAGGGTTCCCTCTGGTGGTCTGGAGGAGAATTGTCCATGACGTATACGTTTTGCACATTCATAACTAGACTTTCTGTCAAGAAACAGTGAGTAATTTGCATATTCATTAAGTAATCATGGTTGTTTGCATATCAATTACAATTTTTCTTATAGAAAGAAGGCTTTGTTTGGTCAAATTTTCCTTCAGCATGTGTCCTAGCTTCAGACCTCCATGTACAAAACGTTATAGTCAGGGAATGTTAGGTTAATTCACGTGGGCAAGTCTGTGTTTTAAACGATCATCACACAGTTGATCCTACTCCGTCCTTCTAGTGTTGGATTTTAGATGAGCTCTTAATTAAGCATTGATCACATTAGCATTGTCTTTAGTCTCAGCGGCGCTAAAGTGGTCTCCTTAGGCATTCCAAGACTGAAGATCTCAACCCAACTCATGACCTGAGAGTTTTTTAATGATGTGCAACCAGTGACTACTTCCTGTTGACCGCTCCTCCTTCTCCTCTTCTTGTTTTTTGTTTTTTTTCGCAGGAACAGCATCCAAGCAGCCAGAAATCTTCCAGACAGACTCATCATTACTGATGAAGAATCTTAGCCTTAGAATGAAAGTAAGAAGGTTAAAGATCCTCGGTTAGACCCAGGTTATTTTCATGCACTTATTCCTCTCCTAAATATCATTCAGATTAATGAATCCTTTCTTAATTTTAATTCCAAGTTCAGTTTTTTATGATAGAATTAACTTTTCCCTTCTATGTTTGTTGCCGTTCCGAAATCAACAGTCTTGTATTTTTTTTTAGAAATAATCCTGTGTGTTTCTCAACCTGCTTTTTTGCTTAATGAGCTTTTAATGATCATTAGCGCTGTTCGGATGTAATGTTAAGCTATTAATAAGATGTTCTGTTCATGTTTTAAGGCCCTGGAAAGCTTTATGCAAATGAACTTGGCCTGTTTTACCTTGCAGAGGGCATGGTGAGGACAGCGGGGTCGACGCCAGCGCCAATCACAGCACCATATTGACAGCGTCAGCATGACCGTGCCGGCTGATGAGTCAATTAGCACGATGGCAGCAGAAGGGCAGAAAACCCTACTGTTCACTTCAGTACGTACACCATGACCACCACCACCATCATCATCATCATCATTTATGAATGTGTCTTTAAATGGGAGCCAGGTGACATTTAACACCCTCACACACACACACACACACACTGATGGAGACACGGAGCAGGTAGGTGTGAATGACTAGCAGGTGCAGGTTTATACAGTGAGACTGTCTGGTCTGAGGCCTGGCCGGTATTCTGGATGTGGGAGTCTCTAAATGAGCAGCAGTGAGTCAGTTGTCTGTGTCAGACGTGCGAATAAACAGTTACACAGAGGTGACGAGTGCTTTCAGCAAACTTTCGCGGACCATCAGGACACGGCGGCCATTGAGGACTGTGACACAGACTGAGCAGGTCATGTGAGGACAAGGCACAGAGACTGGAAGCATCAGTAGGGGTCCAAGCAATAAAAGTGCCTCGAGATCAGTAGGGGTCCAAGCACTAAAAGTACAAACCCAAAGGTCATAAAAACAACTTCATAAGTAGTACTTCCTCTCACTAGGGGGCGCTAGAGTTTGGCATTTTTGCCCCGTATGGCGTCAATTAAGATCCTATAGCTCCGCCTACTAATATGTAAAGTGTATTTCTAGGTCACAGCATTAGTGTCGATAGGTGGAAATGTTAAAAGCCAAGTCTAAAGTCAACACTTTACCGGCCACAAGCTTCAGGATTTTGACGTGCGATCTGATTGGCTCTCGGCACTTCTGTGTTTTATGTCATTTCCTATAACTGCTCCTTGAGAGAGAAATTTTAGCAGACTTGCTTTCCCTTGCTTTCAGTTCGCACTGGGTTAATGAGATGTATAAGCTTAACTCCTATGCGGATTGCAGTTGGTCATTATCAGTGTCAGTCATGTAGCATCTTTCTATAAAAGTAGGTGGGTCTTGGTGATGTCTCAGGATGTAACGTAACTTAGAATTTTTAAAGTTAAACATAAGAATATGTGTTTTTTAAACGACCCATACAGACGGAAATTCGTTTTTCTTCTAGGCTAAACATTTCCAAAGCTGCTTTTTAAATAATTTCACACATTCATGGTTTTTTGCTAATCCTCGGAAATTTTTTTTTGTCCATTGTTTGATAATGAATGAAAAACCTGGTAGCATTTCTAAGAACCTGCTTGTTGCCGCTAAGATTAAAGGTAAGTACGTGGGTATTTGCAGTGTCTGTAGTTCTCCTAAGTCCAGCCTGGGGGCAGTAGTGGCTTTCCCATCGCCCCCTCAAAGTGTCGGCATTATGCTCCTCTCATTCTCCATCTGAAAAGCTTAAAGCTCCAATTAAGATTGGTCCAGATGATAGCAGAATTAGTATTGTGATGCGCAGAGAGGGTTGAAGTGCACTTTGCTTTTTTAAATTCAGTATTGCTGACCAAATGCTTCTGCTATCAAAGCATCTGCCACCTGTTTTAGAGTCATCAATACACGTAATGTAATAAAATGGCAATCAGATGGAACTGAAGAAGCACCATGTCCTGTGGACAAACCAGTTATGATTTACATATTTACACATAACCCTTAGATGAGCTTGTGAGCCTTCTGCCATGTCTGAAAGTTAAAATCTGTGCTGAATAGAATGGTTTTATAGATATTAAATATTTAACAGCAAGGCTGTTAAAAACAATTTCAGACCAGATCCATTTGAACGGATAATGTTGATTTTTTTTTTTTTTTTTTGGCTTATAAGTGTGTATGCATTAACATGGAGAATTTAAACGTTTAAGAAGAAAAAAACAGAGCTAACATTTACACTTCATTCTCACTGGAAGCGATATTTCACCTCATGTTGCCCAAATCTGGTGTTGCTTTTGGGTTACATGGTTTCACATTGGGGAAGACACAATTTATGAAAAACTACACATCCATCCATCCATCCATCTGTCCATTAATCTATACTGCTTATCCGTTAAGAGTTGCGGGAAGCTGGAGCCAATCCTGACTTCAGACGAGAGGCAGTGTACACCCTATGTCAGTGCTAACACAGATGAACAGCCATTAACACTCACATTCACACCAGTGGGATATTTAGAGTAGCCAGTTGACCTGGGAGGAAACCAGAACAAGCATGAGGAGAACATGCAAACTCTTTCTTGCTGTGATGCGCCGGTGCTAGATACTGCACCCCCGGGCTGCCCACAAAACGACCCATTAACCCAAAAATCTGATAACTTACGGCAACAATTTTGTCTGTTCATTGAAAATATTTGCAACTGCTGGGAAGAAAATCACAGTTGTCATCCGTTTGCAGCTAAATCAGACACTTTTAGCTTATAGCAGCTTGTCAAGTCTCACCTGCTGGTTCAGAAGCCGAGATAAGAAAAAAAATCCCTCAAATGTTTCACAGATGGAGAAAAATATAAACCACAGTCCCTCAAGCTTATTGATAGCTGTGACATTCTTTTGGTTCTTGTTAGCATAAAATTAAACTACATCATTCTTGGACCCCCCTGCCTTCAGGTAAAATGCATGTTTTTTGTTATAAAAATCTAAAATAGATTAAAAAAAAAAAAAACAGTTGTGATTTACATGGGCTGAATGAAATGAATCAGATGGGTTTGAGTTTCTACATATTATGAGCTTATATAACTTTAACTAGAAAAATCTCACCACATTAATAATTATAATACTAATTTCCCCATCTGTGTGTATTTACTCCAAAATCTAAAATGCCAGATGATTGAACAGGCATCCTCATAGCCTCAGCTGCGTTTCCTGGGTGTGTGTGTGTTTATCCATACACATCTGGTGTGACATAATTCCCGTAGCCACCCATAACCTCAGAGCCCCGTCTGTGTCTTCTGGCTTGCCCTGTTCTTGCTAACAGCCACGGTGACACAACACTTCTGATTACATTTCACTGCTGAATTCTCAGGCCGTAGTAATTAACTCAGGTTCTGCTAGCAGCGAGGGCTGTGCAAATATTATCCCAGAGTCAGCGAGGGCCTCGCGATTGAGGTGGGGCTGTCTCATGGCCGTGGCCACCGTATTGACTTGATTAGCTGCTAATTAAGAAGCCGACCGGCCAGATAGGGCGCTGAGGGAAATGACTTCGCTGGCAGGGTCTTGGTGAGCGTAATTTTCCCTCGCTCTCTTACACATCTCCTTGGTAGCAGCCAAATGGAGGGAAAGATGGAATCTTTTGTGAGGAATGGCCATCGGAGACAGCTGAATGAGTCCACACGTCGGACGATTTATGAAAACGAACGTCTCACGATTTAATTATAATTCAGGGTGCCAGTATTATGGATTTCTGTGCATTTTGTTTTTGATTCCTGTAGCATAGCATTGAGCCTCTTGTGTGGCTATAGAGAGCTAATATATAATAAACTAAAAGAAAAGAAGTCCTTATGCTTAATCTTATGTAAAACACAAATCTGTGTCCAGTCTACCCTACATGCAGCCTGAGTGTAACTTTGCAGGCCTCAAATGCTGATATTCAAAAGGGAGAGATAATTTAGTATATTAAATATGTTTAAAGTATGTTGTCTCTTTCTTTACCAGATTATAATTGAAAATTAGGATAATACCTGTGCTTTTACTCAATCATCTCCGGTAAAAACACTTATTTTAAAGTCTTTAGGTTTTTATTCATACCTTTCATGTACTAGCAATAAATTCAAGTTCTAGCTATATATAGCTATAAATAGCTAAAGATCATGACTTATTTAATTGTTTTCTCCAGCTGGCCATCTAATCGATACAAATCAAATCAATGCAAATCCTTAACAACTCATTAAGGCAGCTTTAACAAGGTACAAGCACTAACCACACCCCTAATCATAACTTTAACCTTCAACACTTTTTCAAGTTAGTCTATGTCAGAAAAAAAATATTTAGAATAATGAAAATTACTTTTAACTTTTGTATATCTCGGCACAGAAAGAATGGAGGTGGTGAGTTAGCTTTTTTGCATGTTAAACTAGACTGACTGTCTATGGCACCAAACAGTTAATTGGCTAAATAGAAATGAGAAAGGATAAAATTACTTTGCACCAGCTAAGAAGGCAAGCAGCCCCGCTTTGGAGCTTTCACCTTGCAGCTGTAATTAAAGTTTAATCAAATTCACATTTGACCCTCTTTGCCACCTAGTTTGTACAGGCGTGAAGTTAAAATTCTCTTTGTTTCGCAGCACTGAAGCATTTACCCATTTCCTGTGATGTTGGACTAAAATACTGCGCAGTGGCACAGATACACTAACGAGGGCGGCTGTGTTTTCTTTTTAAATGCACATATTCAAACTTGGCCTGAAATCAGGTGGATGGAAAGCCACTTGCATACATATTTTATCTTTGTGCTGTCTGGATGTTTCAGTGGTGTGCAATACTGCCTTCATGTGAGTTCATTCTTATCTTATCACGTCTGCGCCTCATGCAGAGTGGTCTTGCCTTTCACTCGGCTCGGATGATCCCAGCATTAAAACTCTGGGCGAGTTTGAGCAGCTGGTTATTTTGTTATCAGTTTGCAGCAGGAGGTCGGTGTTTCTTCTCCGATGCGCGCCGCACATCTCCACATCTCCGGGGATCAGCTATCAAAGCTCGCAGGCTCCTGAGCGTTTGTCATTGAGCCTGCGCAAAGCAGGACTAGGATGTTGTTGCATAAGAGCTTTCAGATTTAAAAAGGAGCTTAAACGTCAACTGCGGCCATGCGCCATATGCACAAGCTCAATCTCGGCTGAATTTTGCTGATCATCGCGGCCGTACTCTGCGGTTTGGGAGGGGGAGACAGCCTGTATAATCCCCTCCATTACCAAACACATAGAAGTGTGCTTGTGCTTGGCTACTGTTCATATTTGCCTGCAGTATAAAACCCTCAGTCAAAAGACAACAGGGAAAAGCAAATAATGGGGAACATGGAAAATTATGGTTTTCAGTAGAATCAGCCGCTAAGATAATGGAAGGCTATCTCACCCAAAATCTTCACACCACATGTTGATGTGGTTTAGGACACAGTAGCACTTCCTGTCATCTATAAACAGGAAATAAACCAGACTGTTATTTATAGAGGGTAACACAAACCATCTTGGAGGACCACAATCACTTTTTTGATTAGTATAAGTTTGGTATCACTCCGCCCATATTGGCTCCGCCTCCCTGGTCAAACTGAAACATTTTATTTCTGTATGTCAGTATGTTAATTTTCATGAACTTCGGGTTTTGATGAATCTGATGTACACTACATGTAACTTTATGAAAACCGTGCCTTAGAAATTTTTGCATAGCATATGTACTTATAATTAAATGGATACATTTTAGAAATGACTATTTTATTGGAACAATCTACGTCTCATTTAATCAGAAAAGGCAGAAATCATGGCTATAATTAGTCACTTTAGGCATCACATATTTATACTGTATATTTATAGTTAATTATATTTATATTATATAGTCAGTACTGGAGCTGTGTACGAGTCGTCTATCTGCCAGCAGGCCTAAATGTGCCTGCCTTTAATAAAGCACTCATTTAGAGTCTCATTAGGATCTCAGAGCGAACAGTTAATAAGAGCTAGAGCAATTTAGATTTCCTTATTTAAATGCTATTCTCTATAATTTTGCTTGGACCACGGGAATAATAGTAATTCAGGTGTAATAATAATACAGAAGAAACTCCAGGAGTTCAAAAACTTTTGTCTGGCAGGGTATATTGAGCTTAACTGCTGATTGTGTGTTGAACTGGAAAACTAAAATACAAATTCATTCAGCTTTTAGAATAGGCGAAGCTCTTTTTGTATTTGCGCTACGATTGATCAAACACAGAGAACTGTATGTTCTTTCTGCAGCTCTAGGTAAAGGTCCTGGATTAAAGACATCATAAAACATTCATAAATTAAATATAGATAATCGTTCAACAACGATTGAAGTTAGCCGTCCTAAATGCATCTATAAAAGACAAAATTTGACTTTCAAGCAAGTCAGATATGTTCTAAATGTTTGATGAAGTCGTTAAATTAAAGCGTACCTCATTTCTAATTTTTTTTTTTGCAATGGGAACCCCAGCGGATTTATCACGATCAGCAGAAGTCTGTTTCTGTAGCACGAAGTACCGTTTGGTTCGTGTTTAATACCAGCGCATGACCGAGCAAAGCAGGCTCTGCTTATCTCCACCACCTGCTTTCTAATGACATCTGCACAAAGCACATATGAAGCAGCAGGCAATTACATACAGCGCAGGTGACTCCAAGCAGATTGCCCGAGCGCTTATTGTTGGATATTATCTGCACAATATGTCACTTACACCGTTCATGACATTGCGTCATCGGTGGGCCATTTGCTGTATCGTGCCCTTAAATTTAGAGACATCATCACCCAAGCAACTGGATACCAAGACATGCCATGTACATTGTTTGTCATTCTGGGCTGCAATGTGCAACTCAGACTCAGCCTCGTGTCATGTCCTGTCGTGTAACATCATGTCTGCGAAGCTAGATTGCTGTTTTAGGAAATAATCCTGGATCAGTTTCAGATTGGATTGGGCATACCATCACTACACCATGCTTTGTATTTGACCAACTGAGATACAAAGGCTTTCAGAGAATAAGCTCGGTTACTAGATTGGATCTGTAGTATAGTATAATCAGATCAGTATTATATCAGTACTGGATCTTTATTGGATCAGTATAGAATCATTATTGGATCACTGTTGAGCTTGTATTGAATCGAGATCGGATTAGTGTTGGACTTGGATTGGTTTTAGTGATGGATAAGTATTGGATCACTCTCAAATCAATACTTGGTCACAATCCAGTCAGCACTTAATAACTATTGATAAGAATCAGATTATTGGATTACTATAAAATCAGCATCAAATCATTATTGGATTGCTATCGGTATTCAGTCACTATCAGATCACAACAGTCCAACATTGATCTGATCTAACAGTAATCCAATATTGACCTATTAGTGATTCAATGCAGACTCAACAGTGATCCAGTAACTTATCTGATCATTATCGGATTATTGTCAGATCACCAGTATCAGGGTCAGTATTGGATTGCTAACATATCAAAATTTGATCACTTTCGTATCAGTATTGCATCATTATTAAGGACATGTACAAATGAATTCTGTTAGGGAATATACAGTGATGCTTGAAAGTCTGTGAACCCTTTAGAATTGTCTACAATTCTATTACTTTTTCTATTACTTTTATATTTCTGCTTAAATATGACCTGAAACATCATCAGATTTTCACACAAGTCCTCAAAGTAGATAAAGAGAACCCAGTTA
>JAOVYU010000031.1:12572745-12585099 GCA_025674565.1 Synodontis membranacea | reverse complement strand
TGCTGAGCAAGACAGGCTGCCCTTGTTCTTATTACGTGAGTCAGTGTGGGTTTGTGTGTGTGTGTGTGTGTGTGTGTTTAGGGGATACATTTAGGTTTACTGTAGGAGGTGAAGCAGTTTCTACTTTAATAGGTACCAACAGTATCATTTAATTTATATGGAAATGTGATTAAAGCAAATTTATAAATATTTCTGTTTCTATCCTAAGGGTTTAATTTAACTCACAATTCACGTTACAATTTTCCTCGTTTGTCACTTTTGGCAGCATAGAGACATGAAACAGTAAAATGTAATTAGAAAGGCAAAATAATTAGATATAAACACATTTAGTATCAACGTTAAACATTTGGCAGTGTTTTCTACATTCTTAAGACTTTCTTCTTTTCCTCCCAGGTTCCTCTTTTTTAAATTCCACCCAGGTTTATATATTTCACAACTGAACATCTGTTGACAAAACCATCAGACAAATCTCAAGAACTACAGCTGCCAAGAACCGATCAATCAGACCTCATTGATACCAATAATCGATACCAAAGAACTGATCAATCAGGTCCCAAATGAAGAACTGGGCAGATAATTTTATAGCCAGTGTCCCATTGGGCAAACCAAAATAAAATCCCTGTGGTGTGTGTTTTTCATGATATTCACTACTTCTATGTGGAGCAATTCACTCCTCAAAAGAAGCCTTTTTGATCTTGTGTATGCTACGGGTGCAACTATGGATTATTATTTTGCTATTGGAATATTTTGCAGAGAACTCTACATGATATTTTAATATTTAATAAGAAAAAGGTAAGACTTAATTAGCTTTACTATTTGTCAAGTTTATAAATTTTAAATCAGTAGACATGCTGTACAATCAACATTTAAAACAAAGCCTGCTTGTTTTTTGAGAAATGTCCTGCCACTTTTTGGTTTGCTTATATTGCTAGATGATAGTAGATAAATACTGTGCTGCATTGTAGGATGTAATACACCATAATACACCATAAAGATACCCTTGGACTTGAAAATTGAACTTGTGTAGTCCTAATCTCTTGTTCTTGAGGACAGATGAATAGAAGGCTGGATGCACAGACAACTCCAAAACATAAAAATAGCACAAGCATCTCTTCATTAAAGAGCTTCAGCCATGCACAGAAAAGCTTAATTTTAGTAATGTTCCACTTTTAGTAAAAGATTGGATATTTTGAAAAAAAAAAAAAAAAAAACCCCAGCTAGCATTTAACTCTCAGCCCTTAGATACAGCAGTGTCAACTCCAGGCTCGAGCTGCTCGAGCGTGTGTGTGTTCACTCGGGTTTTGATGAAGTGGATCCAGATGCTGTTCCGCTCACTGAGTAATGGCTCTGTGCACATGGGGGTGACTGAGAGAAATTAGAACATTTGTGAGGACTCATTTTATAGGACCGGGGCTTGTCGCTGTTACTATGAGGGTTAATTGCAAGCGCAGAGATAAAGGCTAATAAATCCTGAGGTGTAATGGAGGGATAGCGACCTCTCATTCATCTACAGCTGCTTAGAGCAGCTCGATGCAACGCTGCCTCGTCCGTCTCAGAGAGGAGAAGCAGATCTGTAGCTTTACGGCATCGCTTCTGTAGATCAGGCGCATGCAGCAGATCTAACCACTGGAGAGCTTTCACTTTTTTTTTTTACACACCTGATATAATGTCTTCAGATGCTTCAGAACATTAAAGCCAAGTGTTAGACCAAGGTCTTGATCTTGGAATGACAGCAAAGCGTTAACAAATACTTGGAGGATCATGGTATTTGCTTGTATGGTGTTTCCATGTGATGCATGAGTACACAAATCAAAATGTACTCATGATATACCTGCCTGTGATTATGGATCTCATCTGGATCCACAGAGCTGTGCACTTCCCAATAACTGCCGTCTTGATTTATTTAATCTATGCCATGAGCAATCCAAGGCTCCTGTCTACCTGTATTTTCAAAGTATTTGAATCTGCTTGACTTTGCACAGCAGGTCCTTCATTCATTCATTGATTCATTCATGCATTTTTTTTTGTATCCAATCCAGTTCAAAGGAAAAGAGGGAACTGGAAGGAAACCCAGAGGGAAAATATGTGAATCTCTGAATACAGTAACTTCAACCCAGGATCAGTCTTAGGTCTACCCACAATGCCACCATACAGAGCCGGTCCTGACCTCCCTGGGGTCCTGAAAAAAAAAAAAAAAAAAGTGGCCTTCCTACCTGAACCGTGAGCCATAAAACCATAAACCATTTGCCGTTGCCACACAGTCACACCTAACACCCCAGTGAAATGGGGTTTTGCCCATAAAACTAAAGTTTCATGCCTCAGGACCTCTCATGCTTCCTTTCATGAGCACCACTTGATGTACAGGTCACCATGCTACATTTAGGAATTTTTCAATCTTCTCCAGTAGCTTTTGGCATAACAGTAAGATACTGTTAAGTGCTCTGATAAGATTAATTAATTACAGTAAAATGTACTACTGTTGAGAAACACAATGCAAAGCAGTTATATTCCCTGAATCTTAATGCTGATGCACTGAAGATTCCATCTATGACTAATAAGTTCTTTATAACTGGACAGTTAATTGAAAGTCATGAACTTGACCTTCTTTCACTGACAGAGACATGACTTGACTGAAATGGCACTGCTGTCATTTTCACTAATTTAATTTATTATTTTTTTCCCCATCCTGTCCAGAGTGAAAATTTATACTTCGCCACGTCTGAATAGTCATTTCTGCTCCCCTGCTGGTCATCTGTCACTTGCTTAGACACAGCACACATTTTGAATAAATTTATCTGGATGCACCATGAGATAAACATCAGTAAACATGGCAACATGTTTGTGCGTTATCATTTATTCTTCAACAATAAAAGTAGTTCAACCACAAATATCTTTTTACTCTACCAAAATATTGTTATTTGGTGAAAAATAATGGATTTGTACATTGTGTAAACTAGTGGCTAGTCTGGAATCTCCAGTAACCGGCTCCTCAGCTTGTACTTTTAGATTTTATTAAATATAAACAGACTGAGTAACCTTCTGTGCAAAAAGTAATTTATAGTTCAATATTTGCACTTGGCATTAAGTTTGGCATTATTGAAAAAAATTGTATTTCTGAAAAATGTATTGTGATATAATTTATCATGTCATGTCGTATATTATTTTATAGTAGTGCAGCCATTGCTGTTACTTTCTAACCCTTCGTGAGTAACATGTTACAGCAGAGTTGTCACATGAATATGTATGACGTAGAGCTTTGTGCCTCAGTCCCGTTCCTCACACCCCACATCAGTGGTCCTCAGGATGCTTCTTAGTCAGAAAGGTGGTCCCTGGGTCACAATCAGTCTGTGGAGGAAAAACCCCCAAAACAGAATGGCTTGTTTGAAATGAAATGTTTTGTCTAATTAGTGATGTGACCTTGTTTAGGGCTCAGAGATACAGGCTGATGATGTCTTTCACCGTTATTGTGTCTATTTTTTAAAATGGCACATGGTACTAACACACAGAGTGATAAGAGGTCTACTGCCTCACACTATCTCAACGCTGACTCAGTTGTGACCTTCAGGGATCTAACGCTGCCCCTCTCTCTCTCTTTCTCTCTCTCCCTCTCCCTCTCTCTCACTCTCTTGATTTTGTGAGAACTTTCACCCTAGACATGTTTTTGTGGTCTCATTGAAAACCAGGACTTTTTCAGGTCAAAAATACCCAAAGAAGACACTAATAACATAATGCTGAATTCAAGTGATTGTAGAGTCACCATTTAATTGAAAATGCTGCATCAACAACAAGAAGTAAAATCAAATATGCTCTGGTGTTCCACAAGGTCCCACAAGGTTCTTGGACCTCTGTTTTTCAATCTAATCACTTCTTTGCCAACCCCTTAAGACCGTTTGTCATGTAAGCAGCTGTCACGCATTGCCATAATAATATTCCATATGAACAGAGGAGGAAGTGATATTTCCCTGATTTCCTAATCCTGAGACAGCAGCAGAAGAAGGAGAACATCGTGGATGCCCAAGTTACCCAGTTAAAGCCTGAAACGAATCGAATGCAGTTTAACAGCGTAGCTTAAACAATGAGTGAAATTATATGACTAATTACTGTGAAATGGAGAACGGTGATGTGCTAATTACTGTTTGCTAGCTGACACTGGAAATATTAAGAACCAGTGAAGCATTTAGACTGAATGTTCTTCTTAAATTGCATATAATCTCACACTACATTTCCCATCATCTGTAGCTGAGGAGGCTGCAGACTCTCTCACTGATATCTGTAGTTTATGGATTCAGTCTTGATCCTTTTAGTGAGCGATTGTCATGCCAAGGATGTGGCCTTCAAGTGATTCAAGGTATTGTTTCACAAAATGACTATGGATTTCACGTAAATCTTCTAGCCTTGTAATTGAAAACCGTAATTGAAAAAGTTGACCCTCAGGGCTCAAAAGCATGTCAGACAGTAAACAAGGGGACGGGGTCGTGTGAAAGGTCAGGTAACGTTTCTGATAATCAATACGCACATGACTTGTAAGTGACTCCTCTGAAAACAAAACACAAAGTAAAGCTTCATCTTACCTTTCTTTCTCTGAATGTAAAAAAAAAACTGCAACAATGGTGACTTCAACGTCATAATTATATTAGTAACTCCTCCAAAAGAGTGCTCTAAAAGAGTGTCTCCTCTTGGGTTACCAGTGTCTTTTAGACATGTTACTGATTTTAAGATCTGTTGTGTATTCATATGTACATTATCATGCATTACCCCAGAGTAGGAAAACCTCATTTTTTTTGCCACATGAGCCGGTTGCATCACAAAGCAATAAAGCAACCTTTCCTAAAACAAACCTTTAGATATTGTGATAAACACAACTGAATACCAGAATTATCCAAAAGGCAAAATAACTGAATATCAGACTTAATAACAAACCTTAAGAACATTAGTGTAGAACCTCCAGTAAGGAAAATCGCACTAAACAGTATTAAACAATACATTTTTTTCTTGAGTCTTTATGCTTTAATTAATTTGAAAAAGGTCTTCATCCCGCCTTGTACCCAGCGTTCCGAATCCACGCCTCCTGAACAGGATAAAGATCTTGTTATTGCTGATCACTAGACGAGTGAATAATTGTACACACGATCAAACCCATACTGAAGTATATGTTTTAGCACGTTGCTGTAGATCAGCTCATTTTGAGGGTCAGCCAGAGGTCAGTTGGAGTTCCTGCCCAGAACTGTGGCCAAACATCATCATCTGAACATCTGGTGCAGTGCAGTCATCCACAAAATAAAAGTCAGCCCTACATAACCATTTATCATCAGAAACTAGCCAAGGTGCATCTATTTATTTATTTTTATTTGACACAGGACTGCTGGACAGTTTGAATCTCGCTTATTGACATATTTCTTTCCACATGTTTTATCAATGAATTGGCGACTCTTGAAGAACCAAGGGTTCTTTTCTAAGACAGTTTAGGTAAATGTTAAACACCTGACAGGTTCTAGGTCTAAAATTAATTAGCAATAATTTGAACTCGGTACTGCACACTTATGAAGTTACTACTGACACTCTTAGATCATAGAGTTCTTCAAGTGTTTTTTAGTCACTTAATGGGTTCTTAGCTTCTAAAAATTGTTCTACTTGGACACTGAACTCTCTATTGTAGTTTTTCTCCAGAGAGGCAACTGAAAAACACTTACACTGCAAAAATGGCATCTTGGCAAATTAAACTATCTTGAACTAGCTGAATTCCCAGTGGCTCCGCTCACTGAGTGCAAGGGAAAAAAAGAAAATGCAGTATTTATAAATATAGGATTAGATAAGAGTAGATTAGATGTAAGCGCTAATGACACTGTGTCCAGGCAAACGTCATTTCTGGTTTAAGCGCGAAAAGAATTTTATATATATATATATATATATATATTAGGGGTGGCACGGTTCACAAAACCCACGGTTCGGTTCGTATTGCAGTTTAAGGATGACGGTTTTCGGTTCGGTAAGGTTCTAGTTGTTGTTTTTTTTTTTTAATCTTTAACATTCCAGAAATATACTTTAGCATATGATTGGCTTAATTATGCACAATTTAGAATACGGTATTAAAAAAGTTACATAGTTATAGTTAGTATAATTTAATTATTTATAATTTAATTAAATTATTTATAATTTAATTATTTAATAATTTATTATCATCTGTAGGCTCATATTTTAGCCTTACTTGGCAAATATGAACGCTTTGTGTGTTGATAAACGCTTTTGCATTTAGAAGTGTTGAACAAAACACTAGAACTGTGTGATCTGATCTGAGAATGCTATCGCCCCCTTCAGGACTGGAGGAGAACTATTTTTTTCTTTTTGCTCTCAGAGCCGACGTGAACTGAACGGTTCACGGTTTACTGTGAACCGTGCCAGCCCTAATATGTGTGTGTGTGTGTATATATATATATATATATATAGAACAGGATTAGGTTACATTAGATGTAAGCTCTAGTTATGCTGTTCCCGGTCCTACGTAATTTCCGTTTCAGACACAAAAAGAATTTTATATATATATAGATATATAGTTGAAATGATCTAGCATTCCCTATGAGAAGATTACAAGACACCAAATCTAAGATTATTAAACTTATTTCTAGACTCATTCCAAGATGTCAATAAAATGTCCATGATAAAAGAAATAAAATCAGTAAAAAAAATTAAATCTACAAATGTCCATGCAAGAACATAATTTCACATAATGTTAATAATGTTCTCCTCAAATTCAGTTTTCTATTTTTTGCCGTGTACAGGTTCTGAATTGTTTTAGTGAAAATCCTGAAACCCTTAATTTGCATAAACTGTAATTTTCGCACTGCTTATGTAGTTTTATGTCCATTATCTGGCCTGTGCATATCAACAACTGCCAACATCTTTCTTATTTGTGTTGATTTTCTTCAAGGTGATTACAGAATTTTATTTATATATATATATATATTCATTTTCCTCAAGGATAACAGCTTGCTTGCATTTATTTAAAAATATATGAGATGAAACAGAATTATTAAACAAAAATCATGTTGATTTTTTTTTTTAATTTTTTGACATGTTTTTTGCCTCGTTCCCTTAAGGCCAGCTGACTGGTAACCAGTATAGCCTTGGTACCCACAGAACTTTGCAATTTATAAGATTAAAGTTTTGAAAAGCTTTGAGAAATCTGAAATAATGGCTGAAGGGTGAACAGCAGAAAGACTATAAAGTATCAGGGCTTACGGAGTGCACTGAACGTGTTATGAGTTATGAGTATAGCTCTCCAGCCCCTCAGGTAAGAGTTCTCTCTCTCTGTGTGTGTGTGTGTGTGTGTGTGTGTGTGTTTATGTATGTACATATATATCTCACTCTGTCGTTGAGTGGTTTTGATGAGTGATATCATACCAGAGGGGTCTGAAGTGCTAAAGGTCTTAACGTATTCCTTACTCACCTCCGTCTCAGCAAGCTCCGGTAAAGGCCCCGTATGCCAGACTCTCCTAACACATCATACTTTCCACTTATACCCACAGCTTACGTTCCTCGTAAAGTGGAGTGCTCTGCATTTACACAGCAGGGCTTTACACAAGACACCCAGTACATGGAAAATGCATTTCAGTCTCGGTCCTGGGACCATTCTGCCACTTGGTTCATGGTTCCTCAGGGAGATTCTGAAACAGAGTGCAGGGTGGGAAGAGAGAGGGAGGAAATGATGTAGATTTCCATTTGGGCAGGATCAGCCTCAAACCACCAGAACCACTAAGTGGCATAACGGCCAAACTGAGCTTTATTCCCAAACAGAAGGCTGGTTCTCACCCTGCTAGCATCTCCCATGGCTTTGTATGCTTTTAATCATGCTCAGCAGTGGACTGATACTGATACAAATCAGAAGCTTTTTCTGTAAATCTGAAAGCTCATTAAATTCAAACTATTATTCCAAGTTACACAACAGTTGAAGATTTAAACTAAAATTTAAGAACACAGACCAATAACCAATAAAATTTTCATTAACTGTATCTAGCAACCTTATCCAGCAGTACGTAATGCTTATGTACTGTAATTGAAAAAGGAAAAAATATCTGTGTATTGTGTAAAGTTTTGTGACGCAGAACCACAAAGAATGTCAAGTGTTTGTTAAATTAAAAAAAAGAGGTTACGTTTTTCATTTTTGAAAATATTTAGAGGGAGCTGAGAATTGTGGTTTATCTGTAGCGTTTATAATTTTGACATGTGTCTGTGGTAATATGGAAGACACCTGAAAACCTCAAAGTAAAATGAATAATTAAAACAGGAGGGAAAAAAAATACACCTGGAGCGTGTGTGGGACGTAAATGACACTTTTGCTTCTAGTAGTGGTTATTATCTCTTCACATGTCTCAATCTGAGTTAAATTTGGCCTGTGAATTCCAGGCTTGTTCTTGTGGGCCATGACTAGACTTTGGTCTTCTTTAATTGCTATTACTTGGTGCACATGTCTGAGAAATTGTTGTCTTATCCACCAACATCGCAGGTTTTGATCCTGCTGGTGCCACAGCCATCTGTAACCTAGAGCACAATCGGTCACTAGCCAGTCACAGGTGTCTGTGGGCTCATATGTGAGGAAGAGGGTAGGTTGCGCTCTCCTCTTAAGTATATTACTCTGCCCTGTGACGCATCAGTTTGCTAAGATGTGTCTCAGAGGAAGGAAAAAAAAATCTGTTTGAACACTTACAGTGGCCGGTCTTTCCCATAAAGACATGCAACTTATAGAAAGTGCTAAAGTTCTCAGTCTCCTCTTCATCAGTAACGATGATCTGATCTGAGTGCCTTCCGTTTCTTATTTCTGATCTTAACTGTGCCTCTTGGGATACCAGACCTTTTGAAATCTTTCTCTGCCTATCTCCTGACTTCCACAGTTTTATCCTTTTATGCACTTTTAAAAGCACCTTTCAGCCCCTAGTGGATTCTTTTCTAGGAAATACACTTCCCAAAAAAAAAAAAAAAAAACTAGTCAGGACAAAGGCCTGCTATTATTCTGATCTAATCAGACACCAGACAATTGATCCCATAAGTCTGTGAGTGTTTCTGATCTCTGGGTGACTTCCTACGCGCTGAAAATTGAATTAGTTTCAAAAATATTATTCTGGTAGGTTTAATTTATAGTAAAATGCATAATGTGTAACCTTTTAATCAGTGGATTTTGAGTATCATTGGACCATGGTATGGAAAGATAGCGTCCTCTATTCATTCCATACATCATTAAACTACATTTTGAGTAAATTAGCTCTCTCTCGTCATACGGCACTGCTTCATCCTCTTTAAAACACTCAGAAGACCTTATTACATGCATGGCACACTCTTGTGGTACTGCTATGAGATCTATTGATTGTTGCCAGTCACTAGGATATTTAGAAAAACAGCAGAGTGTGTCCAATATAAGCTGGTATTTTACTGCCTTAGTGATGTGCTGTATGTGTTTTTATTCTGGGATTCCGATTGGTCAGAAGGTGTGTTTCTGTCATCCGCAGCTGCGAATCACAGGTTTATAGTAATGTGCTGGTTCTAATACGTTATCATTTCTGTAGTAACAGATCGTTCACAGGGACGATACGGCGGATGCTCCACGTAAACAGATTTTAGAAACAAGCTTAATCATTGATATGGTGAGGTTTTGTGGACGTAGTCCCCAGTGTCAGTCTGTCAGTTAACAGTCTGAGGTAAAGCTGTAACTTTAATTTTTCCAATATCATCAGGACAGAGGAGTTTACACTTCGGTACAGGATGTCCAAGCCAAGGTTTTTCCTCTTTTTGGTGCCATCTCTGCTGTAAACTACATAAATTACACCTACAGTTTTGAATAAGAATTACACACAAGTGCTGTCTACTAACGCATCTGTCATTGTACACTCCAAGGCCAAAAGTATGCACACCCCTGACCATCACACCCATATGTGTTGCTTCTTAAAACCGTTGCCACAAAGTTGGAAGTACACGGTTGTATAGAACATCTCTGTATGCAGTAGCGTTACATTCAGCATATACACGTCACAAAATCCCCAACCATCAATATAGTGTAGTGTAAGATCTGCACTATATGTTTGTGGACACATGAACCTGTTTGTTTGTGGTCCTTCTCCAAGCTGTTGTCACAAAGTTGGAAGCAAACAATTGTTTAGGATGTTGTTGTATGCTGTAGCATTACAATTTCCCTTCGTTGGGACCAAGAAGCCCAAACTTGTTCCAGCATGACGATGAACTTGTGCACAAAGCCAGCTCCACGAAGACATGGTGTGTTAAGTTTGGAGTGGAAGAATTTGAGTGTCCTGCACAGAGCCCTGACCTCAACCCCTTCTGAACACCTTTGGGATGAACTGGCGCTCCAACATCTAGTGGAAGACCTTCCCAGAAGAGTGGAGCTTATTATAACAGCAAAAAGGGAATAAATCTGGAATGATATGTTCAACAAGGACATATGGGTGTGATGGTCAGGGCCGCACAAACTTTTGACAATATAGTGTAAATATTAGCTTCCTATATCTTGTAGTATTCAGCTATTGGTGGTTAAGGCTCTGGGCTAATGATCAGATGGATGGAGATCAAATCCCAGCACCGCTGTTGGGTCCTGGAGCAAGACGCCCCATAACCCGGCTGTTCTCAGGTCAGCTGTAAATCTCTATAAAAGGGATATTACCTTATAAAACCTTTATGCCAGCTCAGATATCACACTGATGCTGGCGATGAAACGTTTTCTGTGCCGATAAATTTATGAATGAGGTGGCCCGTCCCTCGCTTGGTCTCAGCTCTTTATTTACATGCCGAGTGGAAGCTACACAGCCGCGCCGGTTGGGGATTTGGAGTTTGCGCATGACTGGTCAGCCTTATTTGTATTGTTCGTCACGAAGACAGTGTTGTTCTAGTGTTGTTGTTTTGGGAGTCAGCTCAACCCCTGTCTGTCTGTCTGTCTCTCTCTCTCTCTCTCTCTCTCTCTCTCTCTCTCTCTCTCTCTCTCTACTGGCATTGTTTTATCTCTCTGTTCAAACAAGGAGTCCACTGAGCACGCGGTTAGAGGGCACGTCTACACATCTGCCTGTGGGAAGATACTGCTCGACTCTGTGGAATTACGAGCAGCAGCCGTGACCGTTATCTGCATTGTAGCGTATCTGGAGAACACGCAGGACAATTTTATAAACATAGCACTCTTGTCATTGGTGGCCCTTTGTGTTTTCAGAAAAGTGTCATTGTCTTTAACTGAAGTGTTTATGGTTTAAATGGAGCGGTGCAGTTCAACACTTGTTCACGGGTTGGATTTGCAAACATTTTCTTAAAAATAAATAAATAAATGTTCGGACATGTCTGTGCTGAAAGACCCATGACTCAGTTAATTAGCTAGTCTGTTCATGTCAAGGCCGAATTAAAATGAAATATAATCTACACCGAAATATTATAAGCTACATGATCATATAGTCATTTGCTTCCCTTGAATGTGTAGTAATGGACTCAGCTAGCATGCCAGCTAGCTTAACATATCTTAGGCTATTATGTTACCTGTCAGCTTTTAGGCTGGTCAGTTAGGTTTCTAGGCATCATATATAATATTGGTTTGGGTATTAGGGTTATTTTTATAAATAAGATGTTATTGTTGAATATAGAATATAAAAATTAATTTGCTACAGCACCACACAGCAGCATTTCTGTATATCATAACCCGTATATCATGGTACATTGTGATATGATATTTTTGGAATACCTCATTAATATATGCACCTAACCCAGGTTGATTTGTGATTGCATCTCATTGATTTTTCGAGTTTCTCCTGTGACTTTGGAGCCTTGTTTAGATGTAAGTTTGTTTTTGTGAATGCATTCCCAAGCTTGTATCACTCAGCCAAATCCGATTCTCTTCAGTGTCTTCACTCTGTCAGACCTCTGCCTGTGCAGCGGCGTCCCGACATGATTAAACTCCACACGCGCTCTAGTTCCTAACCTCTTATTTAACCAGCAGCTCCTAGTCTGTAGATTTGACTACAGAAGATAGCGACTCGAGTCTCGACTTCAAAGCGGCGCGCTCGCCGGAATGACGGGATGTCAGAACTTCAAAGCAGGAGTAACATCCTGTCATCATTATAACATCTGATCTCACGTTTTGGCCCATTAATTTTACATGCCATGTTCCATGCTGGAGACGGGTGTGACAGGGAGCAGTGTGTGCTGCTTCCACATGGCAGTGTAGTGAAACATTCTGTCTTGCAGATGCTCTCAAACAGAAGCATGTCTCCGGCGTAACAGGTTGAGTAAATTTATGGCATGTGGCATGAACGAAGGGACCTGGGGAGGGGGGGGGTTTGAGGTAGGTCGGGGGGGGGGGGGGGGGGGGGGGGGGGGGTC
>JAOVYU010000031.1:12399895-12411395 GCA_025674565.1 Synodontis membranacea | reverse complement strand
CTCTCTCTCTCCCCCGCCCTCCCTCCCCCTCTCCCCCTCCCTCCCCCTCTCGCCCGTCAGTTTTTCCGCAGGTTCAGTGCCGGTGTGGCCACGGCCCGGAAGCGTTTGGTGATATGGCAGGACGCTCTGAAGGAGATCGGCGGCCGCTTTGGCAGTTCTGTCCTCTCCTACTTTCGCTTCCTTAAATGGCTTCTCGTGTTCAACATCATCTCACTACTTATCAATTTCTGCTTCATCGCCATCCCACAGATTGCCCACAGCCCCAACATCACACACACAGTGAACTTCAGAGGTCTCGAGCTGCTCACAGGAGCTGTGAGTTCATCTCTAAAATAATATGTAAATAAAAACACTCTTAGACAAGCTATCTGATTTAATTCTTCATTATTATGAGGGATATAAGTCAGATCCAATATCGCACTGCATTGGATTTACAAGTGTCTGGTGAGTGTATCCTGTTGTACGATGGCGAACAGATCATACATAAATTCTGTGACAGTGTGGTTTCCCAGTCCTGTGTTTTAAATATCAGGTTTCTATTATATTAAAATGATAAGCTGCTTTATTAATTTTAGTTTAATTTAAATCAGTTTAATGTGCACCAAATTCAGAAATTCAGTAGAGAGCTGAATCATCGGTGTGATTCCAGTCAGGCTGTTGTTATAAAGATTAACCCCAAACCAACTTCAGCTTGCCTGCCCTAGTGCACATGTCCGTTGTTTTATTGTCGTTTATTTTTCCCTATTGAAATGGATGGAGTTTCAGAATGAAAGTCGTACTGCTCAGTCATGCATCATCAGAGAGCCTTCAAACTTGATTTCATACTGTAGCTTCCTTTTTCTTGAGCCGCACGCAGGGGGGTTTTTTTGCACTGCATATAAATCACACTGGCACAATTGTCCTATGAGCATCTTGGAATAAAAAAGGAAAGAAAAAAAGCCTTCATGCCAGACATGATTTCTGCTAGCGCCAGGTTACAGGTTAACGATTTTTATTTATGATTAGGTTCTTTTTTTACTCGTACTGATCTGATGTCACTATTACAGTCTGTTTGTATTTTAAAAGATCTGCCAAGGATAGCCATGATGTCTAATTTATGATCATTAGTCTGTTGTAATTAATTGTAGGAAGTGATGTAATAGATTTAAACCTGGCCTGAGCAGTAATGTGTATTTCTGTTCAGTATCTGCAGGGCATGTATACTTACACAAACTTCAGTATGCTGGAAATGTGCTATGTGTTCAACACAAACTTTTATGATATTATTGTTAAAATGTGTGTGTGTGTCGACAGGGCTACTTCAACCAGACGGTATTCTTTTACGGAGGCTATGACGGTGCGGTTATCGTAGATCAGCCTCCATACAACATGCAGCTGGCTTATTTCTTCACCATAGCAGCTTACTTGGTGCTTTGCGGCTTGTCGCTTATTTACAGGTAACGTAGAGTGACGTCTCCTACATGTCCCTTCATTAAAGGCTGTAAAATATATAATAGATTATTAGCAGAGCTGTGATAAGCAAACGAACCACTAAGCAAGCACTGAACGTTTCGTAGAGTGCTCTCAGGAGGCAGTGTTAGGAGCATGTGGTGATGCCTGGCTGTATTTCCTGTGTCCTCAGCATGGCTAAGTCCTTCCAAAAGAACTTTGTGTTGGTATCCGGCCCCGCCTACGGTGGCGCATGGCGTCTTTTATGCAGCTGGGACTTCAGCGTGGTTAACGAGAAGGCCATTCAGAACAACAAGAACAACCTGGGCATCCAGTTAAAGGTCCGATCACATAGGGTCAAATAAATCTAACGAGGTGCCAAAGTTATACATGAAGTTTAACAAGGCAGTTCCGCAAATCATTTTCACATAGAACTAGGAGAACCACAGTAACCCAGATCTGACCAAGAAAGTATCAGGTAACAGCAAACAGGTGAGATCAGAATTCACAGGTGCTAACAACTGAATAAAGTGCATCACGATTAAATTACCTGTTGTGATCCTGTAGCCTGCTAATGTTACATCACGTGACCACGGAAGAGCGTGTTTATAAATAACTACACTGAACGAGTTGTACAGGTCATTTTTACAGTACACAACAAGTTTTATTGTAAAAATTAGCATGAACATTAGCACACAAGCAAAAGTGTATTGTTGTGGAATTTTTGTGAGAAAAAATAAGTTATGTTTCATGTTTACGTAAATAAGCTTTTAAACAAGAAGATGATAAATGTGTCATATTGGACATTCAGACTGATTGATTGATTTATTATCCAAACCAAGCTCTGTGTCAGTCCTGGGATTTGAACTCACAACCACGTCTTTCTCATCCATGATCTGCAGGAAACTTTATCTGAGCGGCTCCAGAGTAAAGCCACGGTGTCGAAGTCCACTGTTCTGAAACGACTTGCTCTTTGTCTCCTGGCGTGGACGCTGTGCGTCGGCCTCGCCGTCGGCTCCTGCGCAGCCATCTACTTCCTGCAGGTTCAACTGGTGAGCTTTTACTCTCACAGTTACTCTCATAGCTGGATTGAACATCAGTATCAGTGAATGTGATGATTATATATTATACAGAGAAGGGTTTTCATTAGTATCAGCAGGTCGTCATATGTAATCGAGGACAGTATATTTAAAGACTGTAATACACAGGCATGTTGGCGCATGTTGTGCTCGTGAAGCTAAAGCTAAGTGTCCCCCCCCCCCCCCCCCCCCCCCCCCCCCCCCACCAGGTGTCGGATATTTCCAGGTCCACAGATGATATAAATGCGGAGGCGTCTACACTGCTCCTGCCTGTCGTGGTGTCCCTCATCAACCTGATGGTCCCTCTCGCCTTCTCCCTTGTTAATAAAATGGAGCACTACACAAATCCCCGGACCTACATCTACATCGGCATCATAAGGTCGGCTCTATAACATTAAAGCTGTTCAAAACAACATGTAAATCACATCGAGTTAGCGTAAATGGGATCAACGGCAGCTCTGTAATTATGCACCGGATAAGTCAAAGACACCGACAGCTCTGTAATTATCCATTACTATGACTAAACTGAATGGTCCTGTTATATAATTATCCATTTTATTAATATACAATAGTTAGAATGTCCCATTTGCAGTAACTGAATAACCTGTACGTCTTTTACATTAGCTTTAATTTTATCAACAGGCAAAATGATGACTCTAGACTTCGTTCTGTTCTAATATTCTTCTACACTTCTCAGAAATGTCCTGCTGAAGATGTCCATCCTGGGAATACTGTGCTACTACTGGGTCAATGATGTTCCCACCACCATTCCAGTAAGTCTAAATAATGTCATGATACCACGGCTGCGGAAAATACTCCTCTCTGATTGGCTGGATGGCGCTAATTCCCAAGCATACTAAAATGTTTAAAAGGTAGTTTATCTAGACAAACTGTAACAGGATGAGGTTTATATACAGTATTCTTTCTCCTCCTCCTTTTGTCCCCTCATGTGGTCATCTTTAACAAAGTCAATGTGTTTTTGTGTTTATCTGATGTTTTCTTCTGTTCATTTTATTATACACTGTCATTAGAGTGAAATGTTTTCTCTCCGGTTAAACTCTTCCACTCCTTTTTTCAGTGTTGGGAATCGTTTGTGGGGCAGAGCGTGTACCGTCTGGTTCTAGTAGACTTCATCTTCTGTCTCCTCGGCTCGTTCTTTGAAGAGTTCCTCCTGAAGTAAGTCCTGTCCTTCAGAATGAACTGATTATGTGGTGTTTGTTAGTTATTAAAACAGTTGCGTTAGATTTTCTGTATAAGGTTATATACCGTGCTCTATTTTTTCTCACAGCATAATCGGAACAAAATGCATCCAGAGCCTCGGCGTTCCCGAATTTGACATCGCCACAAACGTGCTGAATCTCATCTACGCTCAGACGCTAGCGTGGTACGATAGGATCGTCAGTGGTAACCAGTTCCTGTATATTTGAACCGCATTATATTTTATTAGGCTGAAATTTAGTTTCCTCATTGCAGGATTGGGATCTACTTCTCCCCTCTGCTTCCCATCATCCAAGTCATTAAACTGTTTATCATCTTTTACCTGAAAAGGGTATGTCCCCTGATGTCACTTCCTTTCAGATTGCTCTTGTGTGTGTGTGTGTGTGTGTGTGTGTGAGAGAGAGAGAACTCTGACCCTGTGTCCTGGCTCCCATATGCAGGTCAGTTTGAGTATGAACTGCCAGCCTCCGAGGCACACCAGCAGAGCTGCTCAGATGCAGACGGTTTACACAGTGCTCCTGTTTTTCCCCTCGTTTGTCGGAGCGCTCTCCCTGGTGGCCTACACCGTGTGGAGGTACGAGGATATCAAATGCTGTTTTATTTCAATGAAAGTACCATTAATTTTGATACTAGATAACTATAGATATTTATTTTCCATTAGACATTCTGTCAGGCTGTCAGATTACCGAGTGCATTATTAAGCACTGTTTTTTTTGTTTGTTTGTAAAATGGATGCACTTCATAACGGTCTCGAACACAAACCTTAATGATGAGCCACTGGGCTTTGCTAGTGGAAATGAACTAGATCTCAAAGTGTTTAACTATACATCTGTAGATGAAAAACTTACTTATAAACCAAGACCAGGTCACATCCTTATCGCACTGGCCCATATGTTTATTGGGTTTTGGAGAAACTCCTCCAACACTGAAACGCAATACTGTTATTCACCCAGGCTTTTTAAAATATCTATTATAATCCTGAATCTATTGTTTAAGCCTGGAAGGTTATCTTGTTTTGATTTGTCTCCTGTTACAGTAGTAAATGCCCAGGATTTAAATAAATAAATAAACAAACAAATAAATAAATGAAGGGAAAAGGCCCCATATCATAAGTCAGAAATCCTGCTTATGAATATCGCTTAGAGGAATCACTCTGCATTCATAGACTGTTTAGAGCACAGGTTCATAATCCTGGTCCTGGAGTACTCCCTGTCCTGAAGATTCTAGTGTTTTCTCTGCTCTAACACACTTCACCTCAGGAGGTGTTACGGCTAGCTGATTAGTAGAAGAGAAAACATTAAAACATACATGACAGGGTCTCCACTACGTGTTCTAAAAAAATTATAGTATGTCTAGTGTGTTAGCTTGCAAAATGTGTGAGTAGTATACAGGTGTGCTGCAGTATAATGTAGATTTTATATTAAAAAAAATTTAGTTAAAAAAGAGAAAAGAATGTTAAGTAATTAAATAAATATCAAGATGCTTTGTAATTGTTTAAGAAAAATTCTGTGCCGTACAACAATATCACATCATGTCAGGAAAGATACTGTGACAGTTTATCAGAATGTCACTATCAGGAGCTGTACTATGAACTGTGAAAGCACAGTACTCGTAAAACCCCGCCCCAAAGTGGTATTTTTTCCAGGGATGAAAACTTTGATATATAAGGAACGCCAAAGACTAATCTGTCGATTTACAACGTCACGTTATAAGAGTTTATAGATAAAGTTATATGACATTGCAGAGTTCCTGTGCTCACTTACATTACAACTGAGATAACAAAAAAAATTGTTCCCTCACCAACCTCTCTCTCTCTCTCTCTCTCTCTGTCTCTCTCAATCTCAATAAAAAAAACAACAATCAGCTTGTCCTTTAACTGAGAAACAGTTCAGTATAAACTCTTCTGTCCTGAAGACTTTTCTGAGCTGTGAAACTTTGCCAGTGACTGTGACTCTTCCAGTCCACTGACACTGGAGACGGTAACATAAACATCAGGTTTATATTAATGTGCGTGTTGTTAGTTAACTTTCATACAAAAATAACACACACCTTCTGACAAATCAGATTTGAGAACTCGGCTGCGCTCTGGTGTAATACTAATAATGATGATAAAAATAATAATAATAAACACATTTAATATGAATATGTCTTAAAGCAGAAGAGGACTGTAGACTATGAGGAGTAGTGTAAAGATTATAGTGTATAGTTGTGTATATAGTGCTGCAGTGTATAGGTTATAATATACGGCGTGTGCGATTCTGAACTTGTGTTTGTGTTGTAGCCTGAAGCCTTCGGAGCAGTGCGGTCCGTTCCAGGGTCTGGACACACCCTTCCAGGCCGTTCACCGGTGGATGAGCACTGTGCATGACATCCCGGGATCACAGTGGGCATGGTGGATTTTCGAGCACGTGCTGAGGAACGAGCTGTTCTTCTACCTCATCACGCTCATTGTCCTGTAAGGTCTTCAGCACACAGCTCAGTGCTCAAATACTCAAATTACATCAAAATATTGTGGAAATACAAAGTGAAGGAGGTAAAAGGAAAATGCTAATTGTTCTATGTTTTCATTAAATTGTTTTATGTGAAATTTAGAGTCTAAACCTTAAAGATGTGATATTTAATTAATGTTAGTTAGCTATTCTTTAACGATAACATTAGGCAACTGTTTTTGTCCTAAACCTCATATAAATAGACTGAAACATTATTTATTCTTTAACAACAACAAAAAAGTGTACCAGATGCCATCCATAATGCAAAAGCTGGAACACGGCTCAAAAGAAACTCTGATAAAGGATTATAACTTCTGCGCCTCGGTCAAACAAAAAATGTTTTTAGTATATACATGTTTTCCCCCCATATCTAATATTTTATTCAAATTTGCATATAAACAGCTCCTGCTTTATCCTGTTTATGCCCCTGAGTGGTGGAGGCATTATGTTCTTCAGCCTTTCCATCCGTCCATGTGAGCTTCTTATTAGTGTGATATCTCGAGCCAGTGTTTGAATGTTTGTAGGATTTATATTGAATTATCTCAGTAACAGCAGGTGAACTGATTAGATTTTGGAAAGGTCACAGCAAGGTCATAAATGTCTGAAGCAGTTTTTCTTCAATAGCTTCCGTCGTGTTTAAAGTATATCAGAGCTTTGGGTGTCATCCAGTACCTGATATTGGTCCAGAACTCGCCAAGGCGCTCAAAACAGTAAACCTTGCCTATTTTTTCTCCACATCACACATGCTAACAGTGTAGATAAGAACAGGTGAAAAGGATTGACCCGGTCTAGTGGTTTTAGCCAATCTCACTCCAGTCTGATTAAATAAAGCTAGCTTAATGGAAACCTGAGGATAGACGCTTTATGATACTCAAGTGATGCGTAATTCGTAATGCACGCTAGCCTAGGGTAAGTTTCAAGTCAAGTATTTCTGCTCTAAAACTAAACTACAGTACAGCTTCTCATTTCTCTCTGATGTCCTTCATCCTTTGTTCCAGCGTTCTGACTTACTTCCTGTGGCAAGTCACTCAGGGCAGGAAGCAGCTCATCCAGACTCTGCGTGAGCAGATCGTCAATGTAAGTTCTTAAAATAAAATTTTTAAAAAAAAAAAAAAAAGCACTTTTTTATATGTACCGCACAAAAAAACCCCTCTGATTACTGATGAGATCTGCCTCTTACCCTGGTGTATCTTTTACCGTCTGCATGTTTAATAGGAGGGTAAGGACAAGACCTTCCTGCTGAACAGATTACAGAGCATCCAGAAACAGAGAGCCGCCACAACCTTCAGTCCCCAGGTGAGACCTTCTTATCCTCCCTCATACACACACACACACATCATCATCATCACCTCCGCTGCTGTTCTAGAAATTGCAGTTGTGATGGTCTTGAATTTGTAAAACACAATCTGGGCAAATTAGAGCAACGAATCAGTCATGAATAATCCAGAATAATATCCATAATCGTAGTTAGCTTATGTTAGTATTTTTACGACCACGCGATTAATATTCTGGGGATACCGTTAAATGTCATAATTGTGGATCTTGAATATATTCAAGAAGTATCCCATGATGCTTTAGTGTTGTGAGGAGGGTCAAAGTGTGTGTTTATGTCAGTTTTTATCTCCTACAGGAATTTACAGAGAGAACATACTTCAGTCAAAACTGGATGAACACCTTGCCGATGGAAATGTGAGACAGTATTTTAAAAAGACTTTAGGCCTCGTGTCGGTGAGTGAGTACGTTGTTCTCATGAGTCGGGACTCGGACTGTTCTTCTGCCGGATAGGTAAATCAGTTAAAATCGGTTCCTGTGTTCCTGCTCGGTTTAACGTTTCCTGTGCAAAAAAAAATTTATCCAGTTCTTCTCCAGAGAAATGATTCATAACAGGAGCTGTGATTCAGGGTGGAGTCGTATTGTAATACAGAATTCAGTCCAGTAGGTGGCAGTGTTCCACTGATCATTTCCCTTTATATGTACAGCTGTAAATGATGTTTAGTTTTAAAATGTTTAAACGTTTACTCGTCGTATCACGTTTAAGAAAAATAATCAAGGAATAAAACAATGAAGTGATACTGTTTATATTTATTGTGAAAAAAAGTCAGCATTTATTTTTTTCATACACTAAGAACTGTACAGTCAATAATTTAAAAACGGTTCGGTTCATCGTTCCAAGAACATTCTGACTATTCCTTAAATTACACAGCAGCTTTTAGCTTACACCCAAGGAGGAAAAAAAATAGTGTTTACAACTGTGTGCTCATTGCATTCACATTGTTCTTCCCTTTAATTTATATACAGGACACGCTTTCCACACTCAGATTAAACCTGGAGATTAAACTCCAAACTGAACCAAACTGCTTCAACTGTGAGTTGATTTATTCCTTAATAGGTTTAATCCGCGTCTGGAAAACGAGCCGTGATTTTAAAAGCAACCATGAAAAAGAGGTTCAGAAAAGACAAAGATTAAAACTAGATGCAACAAAACAAAGAGCCACCTTACGATACAAAACCCAAGGACTTTTCCTAACTAAATCACAGCCCTTCAGAATGAACATCAGACTACAACGCGACTGTAGACTTTAACCTTACTCTAACGGTAACGGATCTCACGTCTCCAAACGTTCTCACGCCGGATCACCTCTCGGCTAAAGCAGAAGGATCACGTGCAGGCGTCCTACTGAGATTGAGCACAGAAGGTGCGTATAGCTGACGGGTGAAGCAGACGTTTTATTTACGTTGTGGCACATTTATTGATCGTTTTTTTTGTTTGTTTTTTTTTTTTGTTTGTTTTTTGAGCAAAATCCCTGAGACAGATATAGAGAGAGAGAACAGACTCAATGCGGTGTTTTCGAGGCTGACCTGCAAAAAGGGGAATTCATTATTCATCAAGATAAAAAAAGAAGTGGTCGCTGCTCCTCTCACTGGGTTCCTAAATAATTCAGTAAAATAATTACGAGCATGTTTGTAGCGGGGGTCCAATTCTGTTCGCAGATTTAAAAAAAAAAAAAAAAAAAAGTATTGCTAAAGGGGAGTGTGCTTAATATTTACAGGTTCTCTGTTCTGAGGTTTTTATATCAATCGATCTTTGTTCTTCAGAAACTGAGTAGAAACCATGCTTTTATGAAGAAAACTGATTTTTAAGAGTAACACTGCTACAAAACACTGAAATAACGGGACTGACGGGCACGAAGAGAAAAGGCGTCAAAGTGATCCAATGCTGCATTTAAGGAAATACTCCAGTGCTCTTTTTACCACATTGGTATCGTGTGTGTTTATTATAGGAAAGAATCAACATGCTTCCCTGCACTGAGGTGAGAGAAAAATAATAAACATAAGACCTGTTTAATTAATTTAGCAGTCTAGCAAAACATGTTTCTAAGTAAAGCTTTAACTCTGTAGAACTGTTGCTTGTTTTCAGAGGGAGGAATTTTTGCATGTATAAATACCTGGAACTACTTTTTTACCACATAGCTCCAGCTGATCTACAAAAGCAGCACTGGTAAGAGTTTCCTGTGTTAGAGCTGCTGAAACTTATTGGATTTACTTCCACTGTGAGTGTGTTAGTACAGGGAAACATGCTGAAACTTATCTGTGGTAATCAAACAGTATAGCTGAGATTAGACACCAGATTAGAATTTACGGTTTCAGCACAAGGGCTGAACGTAGACAGACAAGTGTTCCAAAAGAACAATTCAATGCAAGACAATGTTGGCTTTAATTAATAAAAATAATTGGGGGGGGGGTTGAAATCTCGAAAGGGCTTGAGGCAAAAAGTCCCCTGAGGAGGAGGCGGTGCTTGATGTGATGCGTGGCTTACAGAATTGATGAGGGAAGAAGAGAGCCAAACAAAATGCAGTCACACTATCGTCATTCTTTATAGTGTGTGGAACCACCATCTCTCAGTGCAATTCACAGGTATGCTAGCACTTCTAAACCGTCGTGTGGTGTTGGGCATGCATGGCGTAACATGGCAGTGTTTATTAAAGCCATCCATCGTCCAAGAGAAGCAGAATATCTGGCGAGTTTCTCTTAACTCTGAGCAACTGGAAAAAAAACATGCTGTTAACGAACCGGAGCTTAAGGAGCCGGGTTAAGATCCATCGCGGGGTCGTCCTCCGCCAGTCAGACGCGTGACGTGTTCAGCAAGCTCGGTGTGTGTAGGTGTGTGTGTTGTATTAATATGACTGACTGCAGCGGTCCGTATCCTCCTAAGAGTTCCAAGGGAGCACTTAAGGGGTGGGTTTTGGATCCTTCCCACCCACCTGTCCCAGGCTAGGAGATCTTGCAGTTGTTGCGGGTGCAGTTCTGAGGCGGGCTCTGCGGTGGGCGGATGGATTTGGAGCGTTTCAAGCTGTTGCCTTTACTGCCGCCACTGTTGGCTAGCGAGTAGGAGCGTCCATGCATCATGACGGCGTTCATCCCGTTGGCCATGGAGAAGGACTTCAGGTGACTCTTGATGGCGACGGGGAGCGGCAGCTTGTCGATCAGGTGCACTGGCGTACACGAGACAATGGCACGACAGCATAGGTCCTGCAGGCTGAACACTGCAAAGGTAAACAACACAGGTTTAAAAATAAGCCAACAATTCACCCACTCTGTTATTGTTACATTAAAAAAACAAGTCTCCAGGTTTTGCTGAAAGTAGGAGGGGCAAAAAAGGGTCACCTTTTCCTAGACGCAGCGATGAATATTTGAGTCCAGAACAAAGCCCAAGGTAAGAGTGACTTTTATTACTTGTCTAGCATGTGAGTTATGAGGCCATTAATCATCAAAATACAAATGATTTGTATTTGTGACTCAGATAGCTCACTTGTGAAACTAACACACAATTTATTTTATAAGTATAAATAATTTCCAACAATTCACAGATTAATGATTTAAAATGGCCACATGACTTACATTAGACAAAAGTAATAAAAAAAAGTGACAGGGTGGTGTGATGGTGTTACCACCCTGTTGTTTTCCTACAACAGCATGGTCTCCAGTGTTTTATTTCTTTTATACAACAGAAATTTACTAACAATTACACTTTTTATTAATTAAAGCGCATCTCATACTTTATCTGTTTGTTACACTTAATATTGTGGACCATTAGTATAGTGACCTGGCTCCTGTTTTTTCTTCCATTATAGCAGCTATAAAGAGTCCTTCCATCTCCAGCATCTCTTTTCTCTTGCAAAGAAAAAAAATATAAATAAAAGCAAAAAACTTGGTGTATGTTCCTGAAAATGTTCCAGCTTGACCTCTTGACACACACATAAATATACACATATATACACACATTAC
>JAOVYU010000031.1:12294288-12307194 GCA_025674565.1 Synodontis membranacea | reverse complement strand
GGGTGCTCAAGTTAAACATTCACATCGTAATAAATGAGTAACCTGTAATTACGATTTATATTTTTTAACAGGTGCGAATTCTAGAGAAGACTAAAAACGTTCAAATGAATTTCTTAGAGACGATATTTTAAATAATTCTTTAAACACTGCACTCTAAACGATTCTCTCGGATAAATTCTGGGGGAAAACATCTTATCCGGGTTTGATTGGTAAAGACAGTGTGTGAGTTAAGGGCACCTGGGAGAGCAGGTAGAGCGACACCTGACGGTCAATCTTGCGATCTTCACTCTGAAAAAAAATAAAATAAAATACATTTTTGTATTATACACAAAACATTATAAATCAGTTATTATCAGATACATAACATTTTTTTTTAATTGTACACACACACGTTCAATCCATAAATATCATTAAACACACATGAATACACGCACACACACACACACAACAACATGGTGGTGAAATGAAGCTACGGAGTTTCTGTAATCACACCAGAGTTGATTATTTTCCTACAACAGCATGTCACTGGTATATTTAATTCCTCTAAAATCACAACATTTCGTCCTTTCAAAGAACGACACGTTGCGCTTCTGTTAGGGCCGCTGCTGTAGAAAATTAATCTTTTTTTTTTTGGGCAATAAACTGATTAATAAGTGCAAAAAAAAGTAAAGAATCGGTTAAAAGTGATGAGAGTGAGGATCGTTCAGAATTTGCAGAAGATATTAATATAAACGCGCACTACGACATTAGCGTCTGTTACACAATTGCCCTGCGCTGGAGACTCATACAGGCTAGGCGCTAGTTCTGTAAAGCCGAGCTATAAGCATCTACAAAGAAATGCCTGGAACTAAGGTGTTACTCGTACTCTAAAAATATCTCATGATTGACAGGAAGTGTTAACATTTATGCACGCATGACATGAATAACACCACTTTAAATATTATTATTATAATTATTATTATCGCTTCACCTTCAGGCCACTGGAGTAACTAGTATTACAGGCACGATCTCTATCTCTTACATCTTTATGCTTATCTAGTTTAGTCTTTTGAGATTTGTCCAACTGGACAAATCTCAAAAGTTTTTTTTTTTTTTTTTTAAATACAGCGTGGTACGAAGAGTAGTTCTCAAATGACAAACGATTTCCTGTTTTGCGCCTGAATAAATATATTCCTAACATATGAATCAGTAGAATTAGCTTCCAGTGCTGGAGTCAGAGATGAGTAATTTACTGCGAGACGGCGAGTCGCTCAGACTGTCAGTTTGTAAGATTGATATCGTTCAGTGGGTGTAAAAGAGCTGAGCGAATAGTAATTACATTTAATATGCATATATTCTGTTTTTTTTTTTTCCCCCACACACACACACACACACACACACACATCTCCTTCAAGAGTAATTTTTTGTCCCAGATCCCAGGATTCTGCATTTTATGGAAGTGAAGAAATAAAGGACGGATGATTGTAGCTGCTGTAACGTACGTGACTTGTGCTGCTGACATTCCACGAGGTTAAAGATAAATATGAGGGCTTTACGATGAACATTACAGCTCTTTATTTTTAAGAGTTCCTGTTCACAGACCTCCACCAGCCAATCAGAAACGTGTATTTCCGATCGACTGATAAACATCAGCTGAAAAAATAGCTCAAGATTACGAACAAAAAAACAAAACAAAAACAAGAAGCTTTTCTGTTAGATTGACGTTAAAGTGAGAAGGGAATCGTGTCGGTCGTTCCACACTGCCGTATTCACTGGCGATTCCGTTCAGGCTGCGCTCACCTGCTCCTGGCTGACCAGCGAGTAGACGTAGAGAGGCAGGAAGAGGCGGTTGAGCAGGTGATCGGTCAGAACGTCGTTCAGGAACTCGCAGTTGATGATGAGGATGTCGTTCAGGTAGTGCAGGTGATCCAGGTGCTCCGCCACCAGGTCGCTCAGCTTCCCTCTGTTCTTATGCCTGAGGAAATAAAATCAGAACAGCCATATGTTTATCAGCTTATCCATCATAGCACTATGGACAATGAAAACTAGCAACGTCACACATTTCTAGCGCACGACATTTGCATTCGCATCACAAAACCCAAATTTTGAGGAAAAAAATAAATAAATAAATCAGCCCAATTTTTTTTTTTGTTTAAATGTTAAAACTAATCTTTACATTATTTTAACAATAAATCAGTTTTATATATATATATGTTGTAGTTTAAGTGTGTGTGAACATGTAGATGTGTGTAACGCTTTCCTTCTCTGAAGTGGCCCGAAAGGGCACACAGAGACGTTCGCCTGGCCTACACCGCCCTCTAGTGTCTGTTATCTGAATTACAGCGTGAACAGGTTTCTGAATTACCACCCAGTCAAATCTGCTCATCACCACTACAACTTTACACAACATCGTCTTAATTTTGGTGTGCTGCGGTAGGAAAATAACCAACAACAGGATGGTGGGATTGCTCTTACTCTTCGTCCGTCTGCACACACTTGTCCAGCTCGATGACGTGGCTGCCGATGAACCACACCAGGTTGGAGAAGTAGGGCACAGCCGTTTTGTCCCGGATGTAGTGCAGCATGTGCTGGTTATCCACTGCAGAGCGAGAGGAAGTGTTAGCACTCTCAGGTGACAGAAAATCATCGCGAGGCTAATTTCTGATCTGAACAGCAGCCGCATTAACATTCCTTAACAAGCCGTAAAGTGGTTAGTGATGAGCGAGTGCACGGCTTCAGTTATTTCACTGAAATTAACAATTACAATATAATTAACATTATATAAAAAAATAATCTTTCTAAATGTTGTTGTGTTAGGAAGGACTAACATCAGGCCTCGTTTATTTAAACTGCCGTGTTTGTTTATTTCATAAATCATTCATATTAGCTTTTACACAAGAAATGAACTGGATTGAGTTTCTGGAATATCTGGAATATACTGAGGAGTTTAAACTGAGGAGTTTAAACTGTTCATTTTTAATACCTTTACAGCGTCTTATCCACAGTGACTTACAGAAGAGCTTTGGAGTCTCAATCAGTTACGATAAAAGAAAAGGCGGCGTATAAACGAAGGATTCAGTGCTCGCTTATTATTAATACTATTATTATAAGTAGCAATGTTATTAAATCTTTTTTTTTTGGCAAAATACTTTCTGTCTGTCAGTCTTTACCCTGTTTGTTCATCGCGTGATCCCAGCGGTCTGTGCGTTTTACTATTTATGGAGTTTTGTGGGCGTCACTACATGCAAACGAGCCGTGTCATAAACCGGGTAAAAGACTGATAAACGAAACTCGTTATATTTCCTTTTATATTCTGTAATCCAGCCTACAGTAGCGCTGCAGTAGATTAGCGCTGTACTGCTGGATTAGGTTTGAAAATAAATCATGATCTTAAACCCCCTGACATGCCTGAACATTTACACTTGTGTACCTGTGGGATTTGATTTTATGGGAATCTACAGTATTAAGACAAATAATCTACAGTATTTATTTATTTATTTTTTTAAAGCAATGTTTATAATTTAAAAAATTAGTAAAAGCATTAACATAAAATATTTTACAAAATGAAGACAAAAATAAAATGAAAAAAAAAAATAATAATCTAAGCTCTAAAAATATAACTAATGAGCCTGTAGTTTATAAAGTGATACACGCTGCTCCACAGCACCACCTAGAGGGGGAAAAGTGTTTTACAGTTCAGAATATATTTAATCTATAAAATAATTAATCTAAATACTGTTTACAGACCAGAGTAAATAATTAAAAACATTGTTATTATGAAGAGACGATATGAATGAGAGACTGATGTTAATCTGTCAGGTCTAATCAGAGAGAATTCTGTCTAAATGAAGATACAGGCTTTACGAGCTATAAGAGACTCGGGTGGTAATCGGTGCTGCCGTGTGAACCGAAAGACTCCAGTATCTTTTCCACAAGTATAAAATTATATAAATTTCCACAGAAATTTAACGAGAGCATGCATGGCAAAAAAAAAAAAAAAAAAAAAAGTAGAGTTAAAGTTCTGAAATTGACCAACTTACATGACACTGGAATGGAATAAGGCACACAGGAGTCACCAGAGACGGAGGAGGGGAAAAACAGTCACATGGTTAATAGGGTTAAAGAGACTGAATGGAACAAGTGGAGCTCAAAATGACAAAAGTGCTCCTTAAACATCCTCCTGAACCCCAGAGAGAGACAAGTACGTCTACAAGAAATCAACAAAGACCCTCAAGAAGGAGTGATTTTTTTTTTTTTTATGTAGGAAAAAGAAAGCAAGTTTAACCCTTTTCTCCACATACACTAGGAGTGTGACAGGACACCTCTGACCTAAAGCTAGAGTTAATATTTTATTCTTTTTGTTTAGATTCAGCAGGGGGGTGCGGTGTATCTCAAAGGATACTGGATAGTATCATAGTTCTGGTTCAAAATATGGATAAAGGATTTCTGATAACGGATTTTATCGGCTGATTACTTTAATTAGACATATATATATACATAACTATATAACTACTCGTCTGGAACTGTACATGTTTATTATTTATATGTTATCAAGGTTTAGTCTACTTAATAAGAAGGAAAAATATTTAATCCATCTTTCAATACTCAAATATACGCAATGATAATATAACCACAAAATACTTTAGCATACTTAATTTATTTAAATAGGGACTGTACAAAAATATTTAGTTAAAACTCAAATTAAAAATAAAAAATACGATTTGTAATTATATGACCTGAATTTGTTTAGAACTAAAACAGACTTTTTTTTTTTTTTTTTTTTAAATAGCTGAACTTTATCTGTTCATCACACCGCTGCTACTCTGCTTCTCTTCTTATGTCAGCTGATTGTTGTGATTCATGGCAATCCAACGGTATAGTGCGCCCTCTGGTGGACAAACTACACAATCACAAGACTCATATCATGGTAAAGGATCCATGCATAGTTTATTATTATTATTTTTTTAACTGTCATTTATCAGTCGTTATCAATGCTGATACTGATTTATCCGCATCTAGCTGATATCAGCCAATAATACTACATCCGTTCTGAAGTTTGTACAAATATCATTGTGTGAATTTAACCCGTCACACCCCTAGTGTACGAACATTCGAAGGAGAATGGAGTGAGGTTCATGAGGAGCGTACATGAAAGCTTTTAAAAAAAATCACAAACCTCACGCCATTTCGAGAGAAGCCAAGAGATCATAAAGCAGGCACGAGCTGAAGCGTAATATTTCAATCACCCAGTTAACTGCTAATGTGGAATTTCCTGTAATAGATTAATAGAGAGATGGTCCTGCCTTGGTGAAGATGGCGTGTGTGTTTGTGTTACCTGTAGGAGCGTCAGCGTGGTGGCGTGATAAGAGAGAGAGAGCAGTGAGGGAAAGTGCGAGAGAGAGAGAGAGAGAGAGAGCGCAGGGGGCAGCCGTTCACTCACCTTTATACACATTGAGTGTGATTGTCCTGACTGCGATCCTGACCATGCTCTCTGGATGGTTGAAAAACTTAATGGCCTCCGTGTACAGGGCAAAATCATTAGTGTGCTGGAAGCATGGGAGACAGAGAGCGAGGACGTCAACGACAGGAAGGATTCGCTCAGAGAGAGAGGAGCGCTGCTCTCACACCGCTACAGCTACACAACATTAGCTCCGACACACAATCATTAAATACACACGCTTCCATATCCCTCTAATCTGATTGGTCCAGAGCTCCGACAGTACTCAAACTGTCAGTTACTGAGCGTCGCTGTTGCTATGGTAACAAGACAAGATGCTTATCTAACTTTTAGGGAAGAGGTTTTGATTTAACACGTTAATTTATAGCCTTAAACTACAGCTCTGAGCTAATTATTATTATTATTAGTAGTAGTAGTAGTAGCTGAGATCTAAGTGACAGAAACAGCCTGACTGTATTATTCGTGGTGTATAAGTTCCTGATCACATGACCGACGCTTTTCTAGAACCTCTACCTTCGTCTCGGGTTGTTTTCTTTTGTTTGTTATTTCAGATCTCCATGAAACTGAAGCATTCCCTCTAAAATGTTAATGTTTGCAGGAACAAATCTCTCATACAGCGAATCCTTCCTTTCTCTATTCCTGACACCGTCTCGGCTCAGAGGCGTCCAGGAATAAAGAGGGAACACGGGAACGCTTTATTCCAAGGCTGTCTTTGTAAGGACTTCGTAACGCGTGCGTAAACTGTGAATAGCTCTGAATAAGGAGAAGAGTTTACTCGTCTTAGGAGAGAGAGAGAGGGAGGGAGAGAGAGAGAGAGAGAGAGAGAAGAGACGACAGGGTTGGTGAGGGAAGGAGAACTTTGTGTTCTCGCGAGTCTTATGCACGTGTTATGAAGGTGTTACGCGGACAGCCTCGGAATGATAACGTGATGCCGTGTGATATATCTTGTGCAGCCATTTACAGTACACCAATAACTTTCCCCTATACAGAGGAGCCGAACCGGAAACAAAAACACATCTTTTATTCACCGGTTGATATTTATTTATGCATTTATTTATTTATTTATTTATATTTGCACTCTTTACTTTACGTCTCTGTTTCATCCGTTTCTCCGGGACCTTCTTCAGAGCCTTACCTCGTTGTAAAAGAAATGCACGGTGTGGTTGTTGAGCTTGAGTGACAGCGTCTTCAGAAAGGAGATGTAGTAGGCCATGATCTCCTCGTCAGAGAAGTCAAACTTGTGCACGATTATGGAGTTGACGTGGTTATTCGACAGCAAGTAGTCTGAGGATGATAAAAAACAAAAAAACAAAACAAGCCGTTGAGTGAAAGGAGCGCAGTCAGACGGGCACTCTGAACGGGTTTACGGCGAGCGCTTACAGAGAGACGTCTCGTGACTGATGTTCTCGAACAGGATGTTGAGCGTCTGCAGGAGCTGCACGCAGACGTACCGGCCCGACTTCTGCCGCAGGATGTTCAGGAAAAACGCAAACATGTTCTTCTCCAAAAAGAAGCTGGAAAGAAAGAAAGAAAGATCTTGTAAAAACTCAAAAAAAAATATATATATATATATAAGGGTGGTACAAACGTACTCGAAGACGGAGCTGTCGTTCTGATCGCCCCAGATGAGGATCTCGGTGATGGAGCGAATGGTCTCGACGAGCAGGTTCCGGTTGTGATCCGTCACCGTGGTGTTCTTGGTCAGGACGTGATACATGTACCTGAGCAGAGGAAATATGATGAGGAACGCAGGACAGATTTCCCAAATTTAACACGTCATGTTTAGACAAGTGTGTAACCACAACACGACGCACTTCAACACAAATCACTACACAACAACGCACAGCTCTAGGTCTTTAGTTTAAAATAAACCTGCACTGAAGTTTTCTGTCAGGAAACTCTAAGTGTGTGTCACATTTACATAAAAAAAACAAAAAACAAAATAAACCCATTAAAAAGGCACATATCCTGCAGCACCTCATGAATATTGCGCATAAATTTACATAATTACAATGAACCGGCCAATCAGTGAGCTTTATATCCACATCCACATGAATATTCATATTATTAAACCTACAGCAAAGCTAACATGCTAACTGTGAAACGGATAACACGTAAAGCTCAAAATAATAACCACACACACACACACAGACAAACAAATAAACAAACAAACACAAAAACACACAAAAGTTAGCCGAGCAGCTAGTTCGGGTTTAGTTGTGAAACGCAGCTCGCGCTCTCCTGTGCTAAGCTACATGGATTAGCGACACTTACTTCAAATGATCCAGAGAGTGGATGTTTCTGGACTTGCCCTGCCCTCCTACCCAGCCCCTGGACCGGCCGAACATGGTGCCGGGTTCCTTTAATTCTGTCACTTTAATCTTTATTTATTCAACTCGACCATAAGGACCCATTACATTACAGCAGGCAGAAAAACATCGCTAACGTTAGCCAGGACGGTGACAGGAAAGGCTGCAATCCAATTCCGTCTCAGCGTCCTAGTCGAGCGCACTGCACAGGGTGTGACGTAACGGATCCTGTCACCTGACCTAGTGCACTAAAGCTCCAGCAGGAAGGGATTTGGGATCGAACCTCTGGGCTCGTGCGAGACGCTGACGTTCGCGCGTCAGGACATGGGGTTTGTAGTTCCAGCGCGCGCGCGGGCGTCGTCCGGGCACGTCGCGCGGACTACACGTCACAGAATGCGACGCGAGACGTATACGCGCGCGATATTTATACGAGGCGCTGTTACGTCACAAGGTCGCGACGTTTGTTTTTGTTGTTCTGATTGGAAACCGATGGTCATGTTGTCTTACTTTTAACCTTTTTTTATTTTTATTTTTATTTAAATAGATTTTGTATTAAAGTATTAAAGTAGTCGTGCCTGATAGAGACATTTTATTATTAATATTATTATTTTTATTATTATTTTTTTTTTTAAATAAGTTCAGGAAAGAGGAAATTTTTTTTGGGCAGATGTTGACGTCAGACAGCGGTTGTGTAGAGGAACAGAAGTGAGCCAGGACATCACCTGATGTGGAGAGACATTCTGAGTGATTAGAGAGGGAAGGTGTTTATCTCCTGGTAATGTTGGAGAGAGTACAGAGTCAGCAGATGTGTGTGAGGGAGGAGTGCTGTAGCTGTAGCTGGCCTGCTCTTACACAGGAGGCTTTACTATAGGACTGGATCAGAATAATAATTATAAGAATAATAATAAAGAAGAAGAAGAAGAAGAAGAATTTCCCCAGTCATTAGAGTCATGCAGCAGCAGGGGCGACTCATTCTGCACCTCTTCTTCTTCATCAGCTAAACCTTTCCCTGTGTGCAGGATTTTGATCTGATCCATGAGACCAGCCTACATGTCTGAGAGTCTATGCCACACTCCGTCTCTATCCGATTAGATTCTGTGGAATCTTCAATTGACGTCCTTCCATATATGTTTTATCTCGGCCTCTTCTTTGTGAACGTCCTCATCCTCTACTATGCCTTCCTGATGGAATACTTGGTGCTTAACGTGGGGATCGTGTTCCTGCCCGAGGACATGGACCAGGCGCTGGTGGACCTGGGCGTCCTGTCTGACCCGGCCTCTTTCTTCTACGAGACGGACACGGAGTTTGATGTCTTTGAGGGATATGTGGAATAGACACAGTAGCACATGGCACGAGTTACGAGAAGGCTGGTGTGTGGAGCATTGGGTGTGACGCAGCCCAGGACTGGAGCGATGATGATGAGGATGAACAGAAATCATGATTATGGTCACTGTGGCTGTGAGAAAATGGTGCCTTGGTCGTCACACGGACGAAATCCGTGCATAAAGAAGTAAGCCCATACATGCTGTTCGGGACAATGTCCCATTTGATGCGCACGCAAGCAAGGAATCGAACCCGGTCCGTGTCATGCCGTTACAGAAAAATAATCATCGACAGGGTGATGTGGTGAAACAGGAGCACTTTAAAAGTTTTATACGGTATATTAAAGAATAACACAACACATCATACTTTTTTTTTTTCAAGTTTTTTTATCCATTTACAGCTAAGTTTAATGTTTTGGATGTCAGTTCCTGTTCCTGTAGCTATAAACAGTCATTCGCTCACTAGCCTCGTATTTTTTTCCGTTCTCTTTAGGACTCTCCCGTGTCATAAAGCATCGACTTTGACGTCTGACACTGGAGACTCCTTCCATAAATGATACGCAAGCACATGATCTCTTTACAGGAAATCTTCCCCCGTATCAACAGTTTATATATTTTTTAATGAGCGAAACAAGCGCAAGTCCGAGCTGCTGTTCTAGAAAATGAATCGCCAGCTTCTGAACCCCGAGTCCACCTGCGCCGTGGTGTAAGATACTGGTGAGGGTGAAAACTTTTAAAAAAATTTTTTTAATGAGTCGTTGAGTGTGTGTCGTGTCTCCTCAGGTTGTCCAGGCTCAAGAAAAAAAACAAGGTGCAGATCTTCTCTTCAGGTGGAATTTTCCCAGGGAAAAAAAGCAGGACGTCTGCGGCGTGACGTTTTCTAGAAAACGGACCAGACCAGATCGGATGGACGTCGGAGACGGCATCGTCGCTTACACTGTGGCTCTCTAATCACATACAACTGGCTTGATCTTCGACTGACGTTGTGTTAAAGCTGTTGAGATTCAGGGTTGTTTTACGCCACTGCATTTCCCAACCGATTTGTATTAAATCCATTCATAAAACACTTAACGTTTTACACTTTCATTTGCACCAGAGACGTCTGACTGATTCCTGCATGTTTTTGCTTTTTTTTTTTTTTTTTTTTTTTAAATCTTTTATTTTCTAGATTAGATGATTTAGGTGAGCAATACCTCTTTGACACTGATGTGATATATTGTCAGTATTGTGCTGCTTTTAAAGAGTCTGACCAGCTGTACTGCTGTTATATGCTGTAATATACGCACATATAAAGTGTATTAAAAAATATATATATACATATATATATATATATTTAATAAATAATTCATTTCACGTGATGCAGTTCGGACATTGTGATTTTTTTCTTCTTTAATTCTATTTCATTCACACACACTGAGGAAATATTCTTTTAACCAATATAAAAAAAAAACAAAAAAAAAAAACCAATAATAATTTCTTTAAAAAAAAAAGAAAAGAAAAGTACTTTATTACACAGCAGCTCGCTCACAATGCAAATAGAAAAAAAAAATCTGAAATATAGCAACATGAACACGAAGCACCGTAGAACATTAGTGTCTTTGCCGAGGCGACAGCATTCAGTAAAGTGTGCGTACCTGAAGTGTACAGTGTTAGTAGCAGCAGTTGGGTTTATTTTTTCCCCCTTTTTTTTTTTAAATAAAAGATGAACTACAGAGCTTTTATCCTGCAGTCTTGAATCTGAAGATGCTCAAAAACTCCATAAGGAATACAGTCGTTCCACATTCTGGAAGAAAAGTGAGATCATGGTTAAAAGCGAGACAGAAAACAAGAGCACCAGGGCAAAAATAAACAACATGAACTAATTCAGGCTGAGTAATAAAATCAGAAATAAATCCTGACAGGCGCGTGAGCACAGCAACGCTGGCTTTTACTAAAAACAAATCAGGATGCAAAACTGAAAATTCTGATCCACGTGTGACTTTCAGGAGCTTTAGACTTTCAGGAGCTTTCCCTCCTAATTTATGTTAAAGGAGGGAAATGTACGATTTATTTTCAGAAAGTAAAAGAAATGTTATAAAGCTTACAGCAGTTTTTAAACACGTCTACGTGCTAAATTTAAAGCAGCGAGGAGAATGAAATCTGAAGCTCATACAGGATTTAAAAATAAACCACAATTGTGTGTGTGTGTGTGTGTGTGTGTGCGTGCGTGTATGTGTGTGAGAAGGTGACTTACTGAAGAGACTTCACACTCGCCGAGTTCTTTAACGCAGCGCTGAGCTTATTAGCTCCAACATCTGTGAACTTGTTATACTTCAGACTGAGGACAGAAAAATAAATGATTATCATTATTATTATTATTATTATTATTATCATTATTATCATAATTATTATTATTATTATTATTATTATTATTATTATTATCATTATCATTATCATTATTATTATTATTATTATCATTATCATTATTATTATTATCATTATTATTATTATTATTATTATCATTATCATTATTATTATTATTATTATCATTATTATTATTATTATTATTATTATTATTATTATCATTATTATTATGCTTATCATTATTATCATTATCATTATCATTATCATTATTATCATTATCATTATTATTATTATTATTATTAAGTGGTAATTATCATCAGAAGTCTCCTATTACAAGACTTCATGTTACTAAACCTAAGAAAACATTTATTTAAATTTTAAGAGCATTTGGAAAATGAATCCATTCGGCTCTGTCAGTTTTCCTCTCAATCAATTACTTTAATTAATTAATTAATTAATGTATTAAATCATTTATGTTTACATTTAAGTTAATGTAATTCACATTTTAACATTTTAATATATATATCTTTTTTATTTTATATATAAACATAATTTATATTTTCTCGGTTATTTTATGTTTTTTATTCATCATATTTTCTTTTTTTTTTTATTATGTTTGCCGTTTAAATTATTATTCTCTTTTTCAAACACATCGTTTGAAATTTATTTTAAAAGAAAATCATTTTGTTTGTGTTTTTTTTTCCCCCAAAAGCATGACATTTCTTTCTTTTTAATATATGTTCATATATTATTGTGGCTTACCATATATTTTCTTTTTTTTTTGCTGTTTTTGTTCTTTTTAAATTATTATCATTATCATTATTATTATTATTAATAACAATAATAATAATAATTTTTTTTTCATGTCCAATATAAATGTTGAAAAAGAATCCATTTGTCTGAAACACTTTCCCCCCAAATCAATTACATTGTATTTATTGATATGTATTTATTTAAATATCTATGTGCTACAATTTTTTAACAGTTATTCTATTTATTTATTTTTTCCGGTTGTTTCTTTTTTAATTATTATTTATTTTTTACTTTTGTATCGTTTAAGTTCAACATATCTGAAATGTTAAATGCACCAGATTCCTGTTTTTTATCTCTAAAGATGTGTTTTGTACGATTATTCATTCCCAGAAAAACAACAGTTCAAATAAATAATAAAAAAAAAAAGTCCAATATTGCTGTGACATTCGTGTCCCATGATGACTGTATGTAAACTTCTGACCACAACTGTGTTTATACAGTGGGGCAAAAAAGTATTTGGCAGCCACTGATTGTGCAAGTTGTCCCACTTAAAAAAAAAGATGACAGAGGTGTATAATTTTCATCATAGGTACACTTCAACTGCGAGAGACAGAATGTAAAAAAGAAATCCAGGAAATCACATTGTATGATTTTTAAAGAATTTGTTTGTATAATGGTGCAGAAAATAAGTATTTAGCACCTACAAACAAGCAAGAATTCTGGCCCTCACAGACCTGTTACT
>JAOVYU010000031.1:12282584-12293824 GCA_025674565.1 Synodontis membranacea | reverse complement strand
CAAAGTACTGAGGTGAACTTTTGTTATTGACCAAATACTTATTTTCTGCACCATTATACAAATAAATTCTTTAAAAAGCATACAATGTGATTTCCCGGATTTCTTTTTTTACATTTTGTCTCTTATTTTTTTTTACATTTTGTCTCTCATGTTTATTAGACAGAATTTAATGTTCTTTCTGTGAACTTTGACATGCTTGTCATGCTTGTTGTTATTAGTTACTGTAATGATCCTGTTCTTTCAGTTTCAAGCTCATACACACGACGAGAACGGCGCCTAGAAGGTGTGTGTGTGTGTGTGTGTGTACACTGTGTGTATGAGTAAACTTTCACTTATTCTTACCTACTTCTGTACTGTTATTTTACTGTTATTTTATTTTACTGCTCCCCAAGCATGCGTGCTCAGCGCTCTCCTCTACACACTCTACACCAGAGACTGTGTGGTCACACACAGCTCCAACTCCATCGTCAAGTTTGCAGATGACACTGGAGTGCTGGGTCTCATTACCAACAACGATGAGACAGCCTACAAGGAGGACGTGGACGTCCTGACATCATGGTGCCAGAAGAACTGCCTCCAACTTAACGTCAGTAAGACAAAGGAGCTGGTGGTGGACTTCAGGAGGAGTAAGGAGCGCCCCTACTCCTCCCTCTACATCAGAGGTGTCCAATCTTATCTGGAAAGGGCCACTATGGGTGCAGGTTTTCATTCCAACCAAGCAGAAGCCACATCTGAGTCTATTGTAAGCCAAGCTCAACTGATTAAACAGGTGGAATCAGGTGTGGTTCCTGCTTGATTGGAATGAAAACCTGCACCCACAGTGGCCTTTTCCGGATAAGATTAGACACCCCTGCTCTACATCAACGGAGCTGCAGTGGAAAGAGTGAGCAGCTTCAAATATCTAGGAGTACGCATCAAATATCTAGGAGTACGCATCTAGGAGAACATCACGTCCTGGTACGGTAATAGCTCTGCGCAGGACATAAAGGGATTGCAGAGAGTGATTCAGGCAGCAGAGCTCTGTATCGGATCTTCTCTACCGTCTCTGCAGAACATTTTCTCCAGGAGATGCCGGAGAAGAGCGAAAAAGCGGATTACCAGAGACTCGTCTCATCCCAGTAACGATCTGTTTGAGCTGCTCAAATCAGGCAGACGCTTTAGAATTTTTTTTATTACTATAAGTATACTTATCGAGAATCTTGAATCTTTTGATTTTCTCTCCAAGTCTGTCTTTCTTCTTTCCACTCTTCCTACCCTCTGTAGTTTTTTTTTAGATCCTTCCTTCCTTAATTCCTTCTTTCCTTCTTTCCAACTTGAGTGGAGTGTTAAATTTTTTCTCATTTAACAAAAAATTTAAATTTTTTGTTAAATTTAGTGGAGTGTTTAGTGGAGTGTTAAATTTTTTCTCATTTAACACTCCATCAGGTCAGATCAGTGGAAGCCCTGAGCAGGGGCGTGCGCTGACTTCAGTGTGCGAGAAGAGAAAGCTCCAGCTCCGTGTCGAGCTGTAACCTGAGCCGTGTGTTACGCTGCACCTCTCAATGAGCTGCGCCGATGAACGGGACTTACTCCAGATCCAGCAGAGACGTCATGAGGGGTAAAACCGACGCCAAGCTCTCAGCTCCGCTGTCCCCGATCACGTTTCCATACAGGCTGAACGAGACGAGAGTGAAAACATTACTGTTTCCTTCATAAACACCACACACACACATACACACACACACACACAGAGAGAGACCTTCTCTACAGCATTCAAACAAATGAAGTGGGTGTGGCAGGAATGTAAGTGGGTGTGTACCTCAGGCTCTGCAGCGATGACGCAGAAGGCAGGGCCTCGGACAGTTTGCCCACTCCTCTGTCTCCGATGCAGTTCTGGGAAAGACTGGAATTTTGGGGGAAGGAATTTTACGGTTAAACCAACCGACTCATTAAACACAGAGAGTTAAAAATATATCACTGGTTCCAGGAGGACGTGCGAGACTGACTTCAGCAGCTTCAGAGACGACAGCGAGCTCAGAACTCCGGCCAACTGCTCCGCTTCAACATCGCCCAGTTTATTCTTCTCCAGACTGGAAGAGAAAAGAGAAAAGTGTCCAACACTCCTGTACCACTCACATCACTGTTACTGTGCCTCCTCTCAGCCGAAACCTCCACGTTCCCTTCCTCCTCTTTCCATCCCCCCTTCCTTTTTTCTCTCTTTCTTTCTACCTTTGTTTTTTTTCATTCTAAATATCTTTACCTTTCTTTTTTCTTCCTTTACTTTTCCTTTCTACGTGCTCCTTCCTTCTTAACATTGTTTTATTTTATTTCTTTGAACACTTCTTTCTTTCTTACTTCCTTCCACACATAGCCATTCTTGATGCATTTTATTAATTTTTTCTTTATTTTTTCCATCTCTTTCCTTCTTCCTTCCTTCTTTTATTTATCAGTTGTGTTTTGAAACTGGTCCGATGAGATTCTGCAGGTGAACGTTTATAAGAAGAGCGCTTACTCCAGGTGATGGAGAGACTGAAGAGCAGGTAGGATTTCCACCAGCCGCGGAAACACCTCAGGGCCGTTCTGCTGGCCGAGCCTTTAGGGCAGAAAGGGAACACAACATACTGATCGTTACTCACAGCACAAACCCGAAACACGACCATCTCTTCTGAGACGATCTGAACGGGCTTTGGTTTGAAGGGTGAAGTAAGTTTAATGGGCGTGGGACTCACTCGTACTCCAGTTTCTGAAGATGCGTCACCGCTGGGACCCCGTCCTCCAGAGCCGGCTCGACCTCGCTGAAAACACAACGATGACCGTCACTACAACAGGCTACACAAGTGTTTATTCTCTTTGTTCACTGCATCTTTAAGCGTATATGCCATTACTGTAAGCTACTGTTGGTGGCTTTCTCATATTCAGAACTCAGAGTTAAATGAAGTTAATTCCTAATAATATGTCCTTTTATAAGCAGAAATCTAAATGAATTCAAACAATTATCATTGTGATACTTTACTGGGACCTCATAAGTAACGTGAGGTAGAACCAGACTGAAGGAGTTACTCACTTGGGTACTGGTACTGAATTCCAGGTACCAGTACCGGTTCCAATGTATACAGTACCCAATCCTATCGTGCACGGACAGCGTGTGCTCGGTGCAGGTTTCTAATGAGAGCATGAAGCCCGCTTGCTTAAAAAGAGGCTTGAAAGCAAAACCTGAAAACCTGGCCACAAAAACCAAAAAGAGAGAAAAAAGAAGCTTCCACCGAGCACGTTTCAGTTAAAGTGAAGTCTTCAGGAGTGAGAGATACCCGTGCTGCCTTCAAGTGCTGTCAAAAATATCAGGATTACGAGGTGAGTACGCTCGGACGCCATCCCAATGTCCCAATTCCTAATCAGGAAGTTTAATTTTTGTACGATTTTTCTGATTTGTGGGTGTGTCCGTTAAAAACACGTCACTGTAACACCCACAGCTTTGCATGCCTGCTATAGCGCGCCGTTGCTGTGCACATGTGCTGCCACCACCTGCGCTGCATCAGCACTCGTTACAAAGACTTATATAAAGATTCTTGGACACATGCTTCGGCGTAAAGCTTTGCCGTCATTCTGATGGGCTTTGAGGATACATGCCGAGTGTTTGCATGGACATTTCGCTACCGAGGTTTGTTAATGCCTAAGTTTGTTTTCCGTGTCTGGGTTTGCACCGGAGTTAAACGGGTTAAATGGGTTTGCATGCTGAGTGTGTTTTGCCGGCTGTCTTTGTTCCTGTTTATTCTGTCATTCATTGTTTACCCGTGTTTTAGTTTGCACCGTGCTTTATTTAAATAAATTATGCTTATCTTTCAATTTCGCTTCTGTGATCCCTACATTTGTGTCCAGCGCGCACACACACACCCACACAAGGTTTGTGACTTGTTAGCTGTTCAGATCTATTTCTTTCAGTAAGGCAAAATAAACTTATTGCTATTCAGTAAATAAAGTAAAAAAAAAAAAAAAAAAGGTTCTCACTCCATACATTTCTTTTCCAAACAAAACCACTTGAACACACACCACATCATCATAACCACATCTGAACATTTCTGAACGGCGTCTCTCTCCCCTCCATAACTGACGTTCACCAAACACGCTGCATCCGCAAAGCTACCAGCACTGTGGACGACCCCACACACCCCTCACACAAACTCTTCACCCTCCTGCCATCTGCTAAGAGGTACCGAAGCATTCAGACTGTGCAACCGTTTCTTCCCTCAAGCCATCAGGCTCGTAAATACTCAGGGACTGGACTGAACACACACACAGTCATTACACTGCTCTGTTCTCCTGTGTACTCATTCTTTTTTGCACTACTACCTTGTTTTGCTGCTACAACCCCTGCTCTGTTTACACTTGAGTAGCGCCATATTGTCCTTGTCGGTATTGTCTTTATTGCACTGTCTTGTGATGTTTTGCACTACTTCTTGTCACGTGCACTTTATGTAGTCTCTTTGTCTCTATGTAGAATACGTGCACTTTCCGTATTTGTCGCAGTCTTTTACGTAGCACCGTGGTCCTGGAGAACGTCGTTTCATTTCACTATGTACCGTTCCACATGTATACTGCTGTGGTGCTAAATATACATAAAGCTCACTTGACTTGACTTGACTCTGAACTCGCACACACACATTCTAAGAGGACCTGAAGGAAGCGTTTGGAATCGGACGCATTTGTGTCGGAATTAAAGGCGCGAGCTCACTCTGCGCTGATTATGCATACATACTGTACGGAATGGACCCAGTGAAAGAATTTAAAATAATTAAAATAATTATTTTATTAAAACTAAATTTAAAAATTAAAATGTAAAAAATTACTTTGATAAAATAATCGTAATAATATTTAGAAAAATATTTGTCAACTATTTACATTTTACTGGATTGTTTTTCAAATTAATTTTCATCAGAAGATTTTGGGGGCCTTTTTGTTTGAAAAATAAATATTATTTACATTTCCAATCATCTAAAGTGATGGTGCGGTCAGTGGAAGATCTGTTGCTAAGCACAAACCCGAAACACGGCGATCTCTTCTGAGACTATCTGAAGGGGTTTGAATGGTTTGAAGGGTGAAGTAAGTTTAGTGGGTGTGGGACTCACTCGTACTCCAGTTTCTGAAGATGCGTCACCGCCGGGACACCGTCCTCCTGAGCCGGCTCGACCACCGCCGGGACACCGTCCTCCAGAGCTGCCTCGACTACCGCCGGGACACCGTCCTCCAGAACCGGCTCGACCACCGCCGGGACACCATCCTCCAGAGCCGGCTCGACCTCGCTGAAACACAACGATGACCGTCACTACAACAGGCTACACAAGTGTTTATCCTCTCTGTTCACTTGATCTTTAAGCGTATATGCCATTACTGTAAACACAAATCTCAACCAAACTACAGAAACCCGTTTACTCCAACGGAAGATCAAGGGACGTTGTGGAATTCAGTCAATGGATTACGTTAGACTGCTTTGGTTTGAAAAGTTGGATAAACGTGTATAGCTTTATACAGTCTATAGCAGTTCGTAGCAAGGCTTTGCATCTACACAACCCTCCTCATTAAAGCCTTGTTCATGCCTCACCATAAGGGCAGCTTCTTCTCGTTGTGGATTTTTACAAGAACGACCAGGTTCTCCACATGGGACACCTGAGACACCTTCAGGGGGTTTATAGTAAACTTTTCAATGGCGTTTCTCAAGCTCAGTTTATCATTGCTGCGATGCAAGTCCTCCCACAGGTTAATGGCGTCCATCGTAGGTGCCCTATCGGGGGAAAGAAAAGGTGATTCTTTTAAAAACACCCACTATAAATTGACGAATATTTACAAAATATTTCATACAGAAAGTTTTCTGATGACAAGAATTGACATACAAATAAATTTTAGTTTCATATGATAAATCTTGCATCTAGACCTGGACACACATCTCACCTTAGACTATTTAAAAAGTTTACCGGAGTGTAATTTTCTCTTTGTATGATTTGCCACAATAATGCTGCTGGCAATAAAAAAAATACTGCAACTTGTAAATGAGTATCTTGGGATCATGAGACTCGGGATTGCTTAGCACGCTCACTGGCGGCCGATTTGGCGCATTTGGGACCAAAGATGGCCGACAGACAAGTTCTGGAAGTGTCTGAAATTGTGGAACAAAATCTGGGAATCTTGTGATTGCTGACAAATCATCAATAGGAGCAGAACTGAATCACAAGTCTTCTGTGAGATAACGTATCGGGAACTAATGTACACGACATGTGAACGCGACTGATACTGCACAGATGTGGAACAAACTTATGAACCTGCTGCTAAAGCAGAAAGAAAGAAAGTGAACCTAAAAACATGGATTTCTCACCGGAATGATGTCACACAGCTCAGTGCGACCAGCTCTTTGAGACCACAGAGAGGAACGCATGTGTCCCTCAAGTCAATGGAAAACGTCCGTTTGAGATCTTTGGTTTGTAAAAGAAGATCCCAAGCAACATAGACGTCCACTGGAGAGAGCTGAGCTCCACAAAACGACAGATTGTTAGGAAGGTTTTTGACCAGAAGTTTGGCGAGTTTGACGTTCCTGGCCTCGTACACACAGTGAAACAGTTCCAGTAACCTGCTGGGAATCATCTCGCCTGGTTTGAGATTCTCCAGATGGACTTCCATTGCTTTTCTTTTGGCCTGTAGGTCATCATTGCTTTGGAAAACCCTTAAGGTTAAGGGTTTTCCTAACCTATTCTGAAACAGTAATCCCATTACGAATCGTTGTAACATATCCTGCCATTCTCCCTGAGTTTTCCTTTTCCGCTGGTGGAGTGTGGCCTGAGCAAGTAGCGTTTTATCATTCATCTCATTTGAACGCACCAAAAGCAGGGCACTTAGAAAGTCCTGCACAAACAGATTAGCAAAACAAGTGACCTGGTTGTTGTCCGGTACTTCATATCGTCCACATGTCATTAGTACCCCAGAGCTGAGTCCGTAGTCCAAAAGGTTTTTGTTTAGATTTTTGGTTAAAAGGGAGTTTTGAGTCTTAAATCCATCCCATGCCATGTTACACAGCTGCACAATGTCCTGTTCAGATCCCTGAATGTTATCATTCAGCTCTAGATTCTGGCTGAGCACTCTCTGGAACAAATCCGTAAGAGTCGACGGCATCGTATCACCGTTGCTTTTTTGATGCTCCAACAGAAAGCACGTAAGGCGACAAAGGAAAGGGTTCGAACATAACCTGAAAATGTATTTCTGGCTTTTGATTTTTGTTAGCGCGTCCTCTTTTTCCGAAGCATCCCCGAAATAGCTGGAGACGTACGTTTCTATGTCCGTCGCAGAAAAGCAACATAACTCCAAGATACTGTCTACTTTGCGCAGCAGCTGATTCAAAGCGTCTTTGGGCCGGGTGGCGATCAAAAGCGTGCACCCTGGCAGAACCTTTTTCTGGAACAAACCGGAAAATAGCTGCCTGACACTGTAGTCGCCGTCCGTGGCCGAGGTAGCCGGGGATTGAAGAAGACCTGCGAGGTCTTTCATGTCATCGAAACTGTCGAAAACGATGAGAACGTTCTCGGGAACGGCGAGAACGTGTTTGAAGATTGTCTCGGAGTCCTCACAGCGAGGACACAGGGATGAGTCAAATAGCAGACTCTTCAGACTGAAGCTCGGCTGAGTCAGATTAAGAACCTTGCAATTCAGCAAAAAGATGAACTGGAACTGCTGGAGGCCACCAGTGGACCAGTCCAGGGCCAACTGCTGGATAATTGTGCTTTTTCCCATGCCAGCTTTCCCAAGGACGGTGATCAGGTGCTTGTTATTGGAGCCGCAGTTTTGGAAAACATGGCTCCTGTGCATCATGGCTTTCTTTCGCTCAGAGTCACTGAGCACCACAAGTTCCTTCTCTAAGCATTTGTTTGCATTCTTGCCAGTCCTGATTATAAGCTTCCTCTGCACCAGTGGCGTGTCTATGTAGTGAGACTCCATGCTCATTCCACCATGCATCATGCTGCACCTTTCTCCTACGTGTGACTTCAAGCGCTCAATGAAGTCTTGAACATTCTCTGAGAAAGAAGCACAATTTCCATGAGCTTTGCAGTAAAATAGACCCAATAGTTTAGACCCAGAATTAACCTAGAAAGGCTTTTTATTTATTTTTTTTTGTCTCACTTGGTATCGCTTGTATCTTCCTGATTTGCTGGGCTGCTGGATGATGCTCTTTGGTGGGTGATTTGTCTGCGATGTAACAAAATCAGACAAAATAAAAGACATTGCTCCAAAAACAACAACAACAACAACAACAACAACAACAAAACACGCAGCCAATTTATGACCAGCCACTGAATAAATGATTATATGAGCAAAGACAAGAGCATCAAGTCTACCTTTTGTGGGTGAAACAGGATCTAGCTGGGATGGAGACTGACCCCTACTCGTGCTGTCCGATGACGAGCTTACGGGATGAATGGACATGCTGAGCTCTAAAGGAGCCACTGTACCATCAACTGAAAAAGCAACGGACAGTTGATATTTAACACGCATGCAATACGTACCATCATTCTTCTGAACATATACTTTCTGGAGTAAAATTCAAGAATCCGTCAGAATCCGAATCAGTCCTGATATTCTGTGGGTTTTGTTGAGCCTTGCTTAAAAACTCTCAACACTGAAGGTCCTCGGAAGACCGAGCTGAGGATAAATTTCCTCCCACAGCTGAGGACAATTCTTCATTCCATAAAGTTCCTTTGAGCACCCTGGAATGGTTCCCACCCTCCTATGCCTGACTTACTATTCAACAGATGCATATTAGTATCTACATGTGTCTGATAATATAATTTTATTATCGTGTTAGAGAAAAAAAAAGGGAGCCAAATTCCTTGCACGGAATTGTAATTGAACTTACACAATTTGTCACAGTTCAGCGACAGTTTACACTCAACACAAGCAACGTTATCTCTGTAGCGGCTGTAGTCTAGCCGGGTAAACAGCAGGTGTTTGGCGTTCTTCAGAATCAGTCATCCAGCAGCAGGTGTGGTTTTGATTATTTTTACTTGCGTGCAATTAATAAAAAAAAACATGGTAAAAGTGCAGCCGTGTTATGTCTCGTTTCATATTCCAGGAGCGAAGGTGTGGCCACATCTGGCACTCCTGGGACAGGATTTTTTGGAATTTTTGATGCCTTTTGAAACTCCAACACAATGCCTGTTTTGTGTCTAAGTCATGGCGATGTAATAACACAAGCAGCCATTGTTTATACTTCCTGTTGCGATATATCATCATCAGTTCCTTTTACTTACCAGGTGAAAGAGGGGCAACCTGTGGCACTGGCACTGGAGCTAGGGGCTGTGGCGAAACTACAGGATCGGATGATAAAAACGGAGGTTACTGTTTAGGTCACTGACAGTCTAAACACACAGGCAGAGGTATAATGAAACTCACGACTCACCCAGCACATAGGTGGGCCCTACTGGCAGAAGGCTTTTAATTACCGGAGGAGAGAGAGGATTGAACGTTTGTATGATCTGCATGGCTGGTGCACCTAAAAGAGAGGAAAGAAAACCCCAAACATGATGAGGATGTGGCTGAAATCTGCCATGGAAACGTAACCAAAACATTAGTGTGCATGTTCACCAGATGGCATCAGAGAGGCAGGGGTGGTGATCGTTAAGTTGAAGTGTACAAGCGAGGAGACTTGGAAACCCCCTTCCTGCACGGCCATGTTGAATTCTAGGGGGGTTTCGGAGCTCTGGGGGGCTAATAGAAGGGCGAGACACAAGTCAGAAACAAAGGGGATTACCAATTAAACAATGAAAAAATATAAATAAAGGTTTCATATGGGTTTCTTTATACGGGCTGGCTTTTTTTATCCTGAGTTTACCTTTTTTACTGCGCTTATGGCGAGTTGTTTTCTTTGATGCTCTTTCACTCACTATTGAAAGTCATGCACGCACACACACACACACACACACACACACACACACACACACACACACACCCCTTCCGTGTTGGCAGATTGCAAAAGTAATGAAAAAATAGCAGTAAAGGAGAAGAGTAACAATGACTTGTCAATGACAATGAATGTTCACCTTGACGCTTCCTGGTTTTGCTTTTCCTGGTAGCGGAGTTCTTGTCGCAAACTTCACATACCAGTGCTGATTTATCTTCTGATCCATCTGGTGAAAGATCAGCAAAAGCACCTAATTGAGTGCTAGTACTTAACATAAAACAAGCCAACTGAATTCTACATCCACCATATGCAGATGTTATCTCATTTTTCAGCTCCTTTAGATGCCATAAAAAAAAAACAACAACCACCCAGCGCTCACCTTGGATATCGTCCCAGACTTCTTCTGAGTAACTTGAATCTGATAAAAAAAAATAATGGCATTAATGCAATTTAAACTATATAATTTCTACAAACTGAATTGTAGATGTTTGTCACTCATGTGTAGGGAGGAGTGGAACTGACCAAGAAATTCTTCAAACTTAAATTCTTCCAGTGGAGCGGAGACGATGAGGTCCAATAGCTGATCTGTTATTTATAAAAAACAGACCAAAACAATGCTTCTTATTCCTTTAATTGTCTGCAAGATTTCCTAAAGCACATGCGCGCACACACAATATATAGAATTATATATGAAGCTATCACACATCAGTACCAGGTATGGTTTCCACATGATCCACGTTGGTCAGGAAGTCTTCAGGTTCTACAGGAACACAAGATGGATCAAACCGGATTCAGTTCAAGCAATATGGGAGGAACACGCTTTAAGTTCAATTAAGCTAAATTATATGGACTTATTTTTAGTCATGGACTGAATAATTTCCTTTGCTAATGTTGTTTACTAATGTTAACTAATGCATTAAATAGTATTAATGTAACAATTCAAAAATAAGATATAAGCTCAGTAGTGACATGATGGAGATGTGATTAACCCTTTAAATGCTCAGGAGACATTCAGGACCCCTAACCATCCACAGTACCCTTTAATGAAGCAAGGAACCCTTTAATGTTAATATGTCAGAAAAGCTCCTGAGCGTCCTCTTGCCTGCTCAAATAAATCACAATATCACAGCAAATGTACATAAACATGTCACTAATCATTACTTTTATTCTTATTATTTATATATTTATAAGATTACCTGTTTCAGAGCTCAGCAACATGCTCAAAAACCCATAATGAAGCAATGTGCCCCTTAACCCTTAGGAGTCGGCGGACCCGCCGGCGGGGACAATTGCATTTTTTTCTGGTCACCGTGAAAAGAACTTAAAA
>JAOVYU010000031.1:12199247-12218981 GCA_025674565.1 Synodontis membranacea | reverse complement strand
AAAAAAACTAAGATAATCTCTCTTTCTCTATCTCTGAACGTTCTCTCTCTCTCTCTCTCTCTCTCTCACTGTGTACATCTCACACACACACACTCTCTCTCTCTGTACTCTCTCTCTCTCTCTCTCTCTCTCTCTCTCTCTCTCTCTCACACACACACACTCTCTCTCTCTCTCTCTCTCTGTACATTCTCTCTCTCTCTCTCTCTCTCTCTCTCTCCCTCTCTCTCACACACACACATTCTCTCTCTCTCTGTACTCTCTCTCTCTCTCTCACACACACATTCTCTCTCTCTCTCTCTCTCTCTCTCACACACACACACACATACACACACATTCTCTCTCTCTCTGTATTCTCTCTCTGTATTCTCTCTCTCTGTACTCTCTCTCTCTCTCTCTCTCTCTCTCTCTCTCTCTCTGTATTTTCTCTCTCTGTACTCTCTCTCTCTCTCTCTCTCTCACTGTACTCTCTCTCTCTCTCTCTCTCTGAATTCTCTCTCTCTCTCTCTCTGCATTCTCTCTCTCTCTCTCTGTACTCTCTCTCTCTCTCTCTGCATTCTCTCTCTCTCTCTCTCTCTCCCCCCCCCTGCACAATTCTATTGCAGCTCCACCCGGTCTGTATCTGTGTGTTCCATATTTTTCTTTTCTTTTCTGTTTTTTCTTCTTTATTTGGAGAGGTGGAGCGCTCTTTTTCCCGCCCCTCCTCTCACTACTCCAGCCGATCCGCAGCGCTCCGTCACTGATTCTGTTCTTTGCGCCTTTTTTTCCCTCTTCATAAACTTCTGCTGTTGAACCCTGAAGTCTCTCGGACTGCTGCTGCTGCTTCTTCTTTCTACTCCGGTAAGTGGATTTTAATGGCTGTGTGTTCATACAGTTTATAACTTTCGATAACATTTTTCTTTTGCAAAAAAATAAAACAAAACAAAAATATAAAACACAAACAAACAAACAAACAAACAAACACGAGGACATTTTTTTATGTGTGTGTTGGCTTGTTAGTCATGTTGTGTGTTTTAGCTAAACTCACTCCTGAGTCGAGTCTAGAGTCTAGAAAGGGGCGTTGTTCAGCGCGCGCTTCTATAGAAACCTCGTTATGCAAATGAGTTCAATTATGCAAATGAGATCGCGCTAATTAACCAGGTGTTAATTCCGCCCCATGCACGTGCTCCTGTTTCGTTCATTCCACAAAACAGTCAGTCATTCCTTCAGTATATTTTGAAATATGTAGTGAACTGGGAATTCCAAACTTTTAGATGATTATTAACAAGTATGGGGGGAAAAAAATGAGAGCAGGAATGATTTAAAAAAAAAAAATAATAATTATACAGAAGCTATAAAGTAAAGTTTACCAAGTTTACATACAAAATGTGTACAGACTGTCCAACGTGTGAAATGTCGCCCCCTGGTGACAGCAGCGCTGCTTCACTACTAATACTACCAACAACAACAACAACAACAATAATAATAATAATAATAATAATAATAATAATAATAATAATAATAAATCTATGACTTCTTTAAAGCTCATTCACACCCAAGACTTGCAAAGAAGTTGCAAAAAAAGCACAGTTTAGTTTTTATCCTGCACATGCTGCTTTTTCAGCAAAACTCCATGTATATACATATAAAGAAACTTTCGAAAAGCTGCAACAGTGCGACCGAGTGCAGTTTAGTTTTTGTCCTGCTGAAGTTGCTTTCGGGTTTTTAAAGAAAGGTGCACGAGGGCAGATGTTTCAGGTTTTTATTGTTTGGTCCCAAACTTTTTATTTTCATTTTTTTATTTTCATTTAGGGTTTTATAGTGTATGAGTTGCTTTTTTTTTAACAAAGGTGCAGTAAGACAGGTGCTTATCTCTGTCCCAAGGATTTGCATATATGAAACTTTGCATATCTGGGATCAGAGCTCACAAACCCATCCTTGTCAGCATATGTGTGTGTGTGTGTGTGTAATTGGGCGTGCGAGCCTCCAGAGCCTTCAGCACATTCCATAGTGGTATGTGTTGGGGCGTTTTTTTTTTTTTTTTTTTTCTTTAGGGGGTGGATGGAGAGAGAGCATGTGTGTGTTTTTTCTAGTCCCAGAGCCTGTGTATAGTTGGGGGTTGGTTGGATTTCCGGACTGCAACACAAACACAACGAGCCGCACCACTACGATCCGGGCGCCATGATCCCACCCAAGCTGATCGTGGGGGGAAAAAAAAAAGGAACTTCAGACGAGTGCACAGGCTTTCAGAACGATCTGAGATCTGTATTATAGTGTAGAGATGCAGGGTGTCGTCGTGTCCGGCAGCGTTCACACGCCGGAGCTCTGAACAACTCATCTCTGCAGAGTAATAATACACAGAGGAAAAAAAAAACAAAAAAAACCCCAAAAACACAGAAAGGTGCCCAAGTTCAAGCTCAGCTCAGCAACTGATTATTATTTGAAGTCCAGTCCGTCTCTGGTGTGGAACGCGACTCCACTGCGGCGGTGTTTTACCAGCAGAACAACCACCTGATGTAACTCCGACTGCATCTTTCTGCATTACTCGAAGTTCCACTAATCCACTAAAGCTCACAAAGCTGTTTCCTGACAGCGCTGGACAAGCACAACGCTGACGTTTTAGAAGTGTGCACAATGTAGGGCTTTTTTGCCATGGGCATGTTGCCATGGTTACCGTAGCATACTTAACCCATTCAGACCCGACATCTGCCCTAACGACCTTCACGTGATTGAGTGATTTTGATAAACTAACTGTACATGAAAGTCCACTGACTGGTTTGCCAAGAAGTCCCTCACAACCAATCAGAGACGTGCGTGACGTACAGCATAAATATGTCTCAGCATTATTTTTGTTATAATTTACATTATAGTAAAAATCGTAATATTTAAAAAGCAAATAACGCTCGTCTTAAATAATCTTTTCACTTCTTCGTTTATTCATTTATTACGTGTGAATAATTATATTATAATATAACGTGAGTGACAAGCAATATCGATGCATACGTTCTAGTATGTTAGCATAATATTAATAGAATGCATGTTTAAATATTTTACAGCTCTGTTTTTAAAAATCTTCCTGAAAAGACATTTTACGCTGGAAAAACGGATAAAACAAACGAACCAAAAAAATGTATATGAGGAGACTGAATCATTCCATGGTGCTCGGAGATTTAGGTACTCTAAAAAAAAAAATTGGACCATTAATTGTTCTTCGTGTGTTCCTTTCAGAAATGGAACCCTTTATTGGAAGCGTAGAACTTTTAACTGTCCAACAAACCCTTAGAAAACCCTTGGAGAACCTTTTGTTTTTTTTCAAAGGGTGTGTGTGTATATTAACTGGGTAAGTGTGTGGTGTAAACTGCAAATTATTTCCTTCTCAATACCTAGAACCTATCCAAAGGGTCCCTTGAAGGTTCCTTAAGGGTTCATTGGATAATTAAGGGTTCTTAGAATCCTAAAAAAGTTCTATGTGGAAAGCTTTCCAGTAGGAAAACACTCAGCAGCAATATTACTCTACAGTAAGTGTGTTGAATTGTTCATGGATTAAAATTCTTGATCCTGATTGGTTACCTACTGGTAATAACTTTGTGAGCATTGCTTCAGTGAGATCCCTGGACAGACAAACGGTTGGCATAATCGGCTGTGCTTTAGACACGACCACAACGTGGATTAACCATCAGGAACTTTCAGGAGTTATTTCACAAAGGTGAGGGGACTGAATTAACAAGTTTATTGTTTATGTTTCCTTGATGAGATCGTCTCTGGGAATCCGAGCTTGGGTTTTGCCGGAGCTGGAGCTCTAATGTGGTTGATGTAGAAGATGAGGCCTAAGCGTTCCGGCGTTCCGGGGACTCGGTCATGCTGGGAGAGGGACTCGCTGAAAAGGCACTATTTTTCTGCAAGCCTTTGAATTCAGCGTCAACACTTTTCGCTTCAGACAGAGAGACGGAAATGTGATGACCCATCAGTCTCCCGCGCGGATCTGCGGAAGCATTTGCATTGCAAAGTGACCATCACAGTTGCAGAATGTGTCATTAGTGTCGCAGTGTCGGGGGGGGGGGAAGTAAGCGTGCGGTGGAAAAAAACGATCCGGTCTGATTCTGCTGCATTCTTTCTCTGATAAAAAGGAAAAACAAATTATGAATCCAGGAAAGGACGCCGTTTTTCTGTGTCTGGGAAAGCTTTCCAAACGGAGAAGGCTAGCCAAAAATGGGTTTTCAACATGAAAATATTTTCATCTGTTAACACTTTTTGGTGTTGGGTGCGGCTTCTGATTTTAGAGAGTGACAACAAATTGCTTGGGTGTGGTATCAAATGTCATGAATTACAGAAAAATATGGACTAGAAGTTAAATTCCTGAAGGTTCTAGCTACACTGATGTTCCGTGTTCCTGGCTAAGACACACGAGAGGGAAGAAACGGAAACGTCCCTCAAGAGGGTGGGGGTCTACCAGACGTAAAAACAGACGTCCACTTAAACAGGATTGAGGGATTTGCTTTCTCACACACACGCACACACATGGAAAGCTGGACGTGGTATGTCGGAGCAGATTTATTTATTTCTAAATCAGGGGACTCAGTGTATTATATTTGGGCTCACATGACAGAAATAAGTGCCATTTTATTTGCTCAAAGAGACTAAACAAACAAGTGGCACAGGGAGACGTCACTCAGCCCAGAGACCTCAGGCCGCTTCTTCACTCTGATCACATGCATTAGAGGCGAAATTCTCAAATTCGAAACGCCCCCGCTTCCTCGCACGTTAGCGTAATACGCTGCAGATGGAAAAGCCAAATGGAATTCCACAGAGAAAGTCCATGTGAAGCAGCAGGAGCCTCTACAGGAGTCAGACAAGGCCTCTCTCTCTCTCTCTTTCTCTCCATCTGGGAGATCAAAGTTTCTGGAGGGGATCCAAAAAGCGTGTGAATCAAAGTTCCTCGCTCCTGCAGGCTGTCCGAGTCTGGAATGCTGCACAAAAAGGCTTAAAGTGGATATTGTGCAAAATGAAATGGAAAAAATGTGTCCAGAGCCCAGACTTTTAACTCTGTAGTGGACGTACAGGGCTGAAATACAGTGACACAAATCATACCATTACCATATCATTTATTCATTTGATGCAAAGTTCTACCTGAGACAGGTTATAATCATGCCGAGGCACTGAGGGCCAGCAGGTCCAAAATCGCACAACAATTCCAACCGAAACGAAGCATACAATGGCACGTGTTGGAGAAAAGGACTCTGCATGTTTCACAAACGAATACATTTATGAATTAAAACTAATATAGGCCTTCTTTTTTCAGCAGCTGGTAATTACAGAACAATTTTCCGAACTAGCCCTAGAACTTTCCTATCAGTCCGGTGTCCCACTAGTCCAATTATCTAATATATAAACAGTTTCATTCCAGTCCAGTTGCCAAACAGCCCAAATTTCCAACAACTTAGATATCAAACTAGTGTGCCATTTTTTTCAAGCTAGCCCAATTTTCAAACGACTCCATTTCCCCTGATTTTCCCCCCTAACAGTGACGTAACCTCTACCTCCTGCCCATGATGTCCTCATGTTGCGAGTGAAAGGGGAGCGTCTTGAGCTGATGAGTGACAGAACATCTTAAAAACAAAACCTAAAAAAAAAAACCTTACAACTGTTATTCTGACTGCAGTCTTCGCTTCTCCTCGTGTTTCTCAAGAAGATTTCTCCTTTGTTTTGATTCGGCACCAGTTGCAGACCTCCAGTGGGTGGGGTTGAGGTTACATTGAGGTTACGGTCCCTGAAGCAGAACTTGCTTTGTCTCTGTGCATTAAAAACCTCAACGCTGGCCGCCTGCCAACTCTGGCTTTTGTGTTTTCTGCAGAAACAGGCCTGATCGCTGCACACAATACGACCCCCCGAGGAACAACGAGGAAGAGACAATTAAAGAGGTCAGAGGCAGAGCTGAGTCTCTGCTTTTACAGATTCGCTAATCAACAGCGGTCAAGGTTCTGAGCGATAAAAAGCGAGGCTTATGAATGTCTGCGGGCGTCGCTCAGGGCCTGTGAAAAGGTGCTTTGTGCTGAACTGTGCTCTGGGACAGAGCTCCAGTTTGGTAAACAGAAAGGTAATTGGGGAAGGTAATTGTCCTCCAAAGTTGAGTTTCTTTAGCCCTGGGGAAGGTAAGACCATGATTACAGGCAACAGCGAGCATGATGGAGCACAGAAGGTTCCATAAAGTCCTGCCTTTCAACAACAGTAATTTGACCTGCTGCCATAACAAGGAATGGCAGATGTCTTCAAAAGTATGGGACATGAAACGGAAACATGCATTCTGAAATCGTTTCATTTATTAAACCCAGACTTAATTTATGACTTTGGATAAGTTATGCTTTGATCTTTATTCCGTCAGTCCTCGCGGCCTTGCTTTCTCTTTACGCAAGGTTTCTGCTCTGCAGAAACGTCTCATTTCAGTTCAGTTCTCCGTTTCCTGGTGAAAGAGCTCTGCACCTTCATTCCCTGCAGCTCGTGAAACGACCCGCGCCTCGTGTTTTTTCCTTCCTTCCTTGGGCTACGAGTTGGAAACTGCATAATAAACCCGCTGACGCTGAATACCTAAGAGTAGAACGTCAAGACCGCAGAAACATTTATTGCACGGATTCCCTCGGTAGGGAAACTCTTTTTCCTTTTTTACTTGTTTTCACTCCAACACGTCTGGGTTGTTTGAGCTCCTGTCCTAAAAAGGTCATGAGGTAACTGACAGGACGTCTTGAGATGTCTCGCTGTCAACCTTCGAACTTTCAGACAAAGCCCAGGTTCAGAAACCACCAGGATCTGGTTTGATCTATCGCAGTCGTAAAACCTGCAACCGTTGTCAAATTCTTGTGGAACAAGAGGAATAAAACACTTAAAACGTCAGTGTGGTGACAGTAATGCCTCTTCATCGTGCCACCTGTCACTGATCATTTTCCTATAAGAGTTTGGCACACAGTGGGTTATTCCTACATATAGTTTTATGATATTTATGACAATTCTTCAGTGCATAATTATTTCCCTTAATACCACAGAACATCTTAAAGGTCTTCTGCAAGCTGAGCCACGCAGGGATCTCTGACATTTCTTCCATGACTGCATCGGCCAACCTGGAAACACGATGCAGACTTCTGTGGCTTTTGTTTTATTAAAAAAAAAAAAACATGAAACGCTCGAAAGCTTATTCAGCGTTTTCCACTGGGCAGGACGAGAGGAAAAGACTGGGGCAGATTAGCAGCTGGATTCGTCTCCAGCGTATTGACACGTTCGTTTTGTAGAAAGACCAGACTACAGATTCTGTAATCCTGAAAAGCTTCAGACTAATCCTGGGAATTTTTCCAAGATAAACTTGTAGATTTTGGTGTTTCATCCCAAGCGCACACAGCCTTACATTAGTGGAATTTCTTCCTTGCATTTCTTTTTGCTTTTCTCTTTAATTCTAAGTGCAGCTGTGATGCAGATGTTTACAATAACCGAGTCCTTCTTTTTTCATCTGAAATATCCCCTGCGTTTGTTTTATTTACGCAATTCAAACTTCCTTATTTTCCCTCGTTTGTTTTCTCATTCACTTTGCTTTTCTCTTTTCTATCTTGTCACACTTTCATCCCTCCTTTTTTTTTTGTTGTTCTCCCTTTTGTCTTCATCCTTCGTTATTTTCCTATCATGCTCTCTCTTTATTTCGCTGAATGTTTCTTTCTGCCCTGCGCTTTATTCCTTTTAAACCAAATGTTCCTCTTTCTTCATTTTCCTTCTATTTTAATCATCAGTTTCTCTTCTGTTCTTTCTTGCATATTTCATCTTCTAATCCTTCTTCCTTCCTTATGGGCCAGAGTTCAACGTGAGCTTAAGAGGCGAGTAAATTGGAGTTAAGGTTCTCGAGAGCTCAGTGCGAGCGCTTTAGCTTTCCTGGGATTCGACCTCGCAACCTTCTCATGACTAGAACACAACCTTAAACACACTGAGCAGCACAACATTACGGACTCGTTCGTGTGCTTTAAAGCCCCACAATAGCACTCTTGTTTCTGAATTGCCTTTGCTAGATGATTGTCCATCATTATGTGTGTGTGTGTGTGTGTGTGTGTGTGTTTTTTTGGGTCCTGTGTGTAATCTTAAGATGCTGTTTTACTTCTCGGTGAGATTTAATATTAGGAATTTCATTCTGAAAGTTGATCTCGTTGCCACCTATGGAGAATTTGGTGACGTAAAGAAGGAACCAACAGTAGTTTGTTTGTATCGAAATGTCAATTATCACAACTTGAGCCGTCTTACATTGTTATTTCAGCTAATGGCCAATCCCAGCCGTCATTAAGATCTCACTGAGCGGTCCTGGTTTAGTTTTATATCACGCGGCACGGTGAAAAAAGATTTCAAAATCGTCTTGGTTATCATCTCCAGTACAGTTCTGATCTCAGAGTTTTGAGTATCTGATCTCCTACTAAACGTTTCTGCAGTAAGGTTTCGTGCCACATGAAGAAATAATGCTCATTAGATCAAAATCTGAAATCGGTCCAGAGCTTCAGGCCAGTATCGGCTGGTGCAGTCCTAATGTGTAGTTCAGATCACTAGTATCATGCATTTTTTAAAAGATTCTGATTCATTAAAATGAATGATTCATTTCAGATGAGTGGAAAAATTTGCACTGACTCATGGTTACAAGGTGGGGAAAAAAAAATACGTAGACTTTACAATTTCTCTACAATAGAATTACAATAAAATAGAAAACATACTACTGTTTTACAAATGACCTGCCATGCAGTTTCAAGAAGAAAAAGAACTTTTTTTTATATTTGCAGTGAGCCTTGGAATAGGAAGAAAAGTAAGACCAGACAGATTTGAGGGAAAATTCAAACTTGTGCACTCAAATCTGAACCCTCTTTTCCCGTCTCATGTCAACGTAGTGGTTTGAACATTTTCGAACAAGTGAAGACAAAAATGTATCCGTTGCACATCTGTTGAAGCTCTGAGACAACACAACGCCGTGTTTGCATTTTGGCCGGTGTGTGCTTTTTTCTCCACCCATTCGTTTGCATTTCTTTCCCTCCATTTTCCCCGGCTCCTCCCCTCACGCCCTCCTACGTCTCTTGAGTAAATCCCCAAAAGGCGGCAGCTGCGTAAATTTAGACCATGTGCAGAACAAGTCAGTGCCCAACCACCCACTGCATGTTCTTCCCCAAAAATGTAGACGGCTAAAAACATTCCAGCTCGGGGCGGCGGGGGGAGAGGGGGGGGTGTAGGGTATAGAGTCACACTCTCCTGGTGCACGTTTGTCAAGACTCGTAGCTGATGGCGTTCTCAATGCTGAAGAACAGGATTTAAAGAGTACCTCAAACTGCTCTCAGAAAAACTTTTGACGCGTCGTTCCTGTCATCCTTTTGATTAACAGTCTGCAGATTACCCGGTTCCTTGATCAGAACCTGGTTTTGCTGGAGATAAACTGTAGCCTACACTCCAGGAACTTTCTAGAAGAACCTTGCTCCATCATAAGTGTCTAAACCCAGCTACCTGTCCTGCTAGGGCTGGGCGATCTGACCATAATAATATCAAGATTATCACGATACGCAGACTCTCATGCGTATGTATGACACACAACATATAATTTAAAAAACTAAAATTTAAAAAACATAAAAATGTATAAAATGTAACCATAAAATCCATTCTGGTTCATTTTATTAGTAATTATTATCTCAGAAAAGTGTATCATGACACAATTGATGACGATATCAGTATCATTTTGTGATATCGTATCGCCGAATCTTAAGTGAGTTAGCTCTGAGTCCTGTCTTACGCCTGGAGGCGGAAATAACCGAACTACAAAGCAGCAACTACCGTAACGTAACGTAGGTCAAAGCTTCACTACTTCCTGGTTCACACCTACAGTAAAACTCCTAGTGTGTCTGGAAGAACTTCTGTCTTTCTTTCTTTTTTTTTTTTTTTTAAAGTGAAACCACAGTGTATTTGTAAGATGTGCACACACTTTCTGGAGAAGTCTGGTTATCCCATGTAAGTGCTTTAAGGCCACAAAAAAAAGTTTCTGGATTTCTGTAAACTGACAACCAGTCGTAAAAGACGAGTGCCGCAGCTGCTACCACGCTATAAAAATGTTCTCGTGGGGAATTAAATTACTCTTAAGAAAGGCGGCAGAAGGAGCAGAGTCTGTGTGAGTCGTTTAAGAATGACCTGGTAGGCAGTTGTGGATGTTCTGTACTTAAAAATAAAAACGCACCCTGCTGAGTCATGTATTATAAATTTCTCACTTAAATAGATTAATAAGTGTTTTATTTTATGAATAAAAAAACTTCTGCCTGGCTTTTAATTATATGAAAATAATTTGATTAAATGTAAATAATCCACGGCGTGGTGGGCAGGGCCGCTACCTCCCTGAAGTGGATTATTTTCGTATTACAGCATGAACTGAGGTGTGGCAGCGCAGTAATGCGCCCATGATTAACAATTTTTGGCGATTATGCTTGATTTTGAAACTATCCTATTAAAAAATCCCGACCCCTCCCTTCAGCCCTCCTTCCAAAGCCGTTCATCTAAAACACATGCATGCACACCGCCTGACTACTGACTTCACTACTCACTACATGAGGACAAGTCCACAAGAGAGCGTGTTACGAAGAGGAGCGTAGCGTATTGTCGTCATTTCCGACTACCTCATGTCACTTTAGGTGTAAGGAAACACCTAACATTATCATAATGAACATTGTAAAGAATGAACATGGCTTTTGTTAGCACCCACAGCTGTTGACTAGCTCGCTAGCTTTAGTCTGCCTAGCCTAGGTACTGTAGGTAGGTATTCAAGCAGGTAGGCAATCCAGTCGTTTCATTTCGGACCAAATGAAATAATTGAACAGGATTTTTCACATCCCTGTGACTGCCACAGAAAGTGGATTATTTTCTTTTGATTGTCCGAGCATTTGATTTATTCCCTGCTCTTGGGATATAAAGAGAATTTAAAGAAATACAATATAACAAAACAATTACCTATCCTATCTTTAATAAACATAAAGTTATGCTTCATTATTCTTTACAGTTACATGTAAGAGAGTTCATAAACAGGCGTTTCTTCACCAGCCTCTCTATCTTTCTTAACACGAAAAACACAGCTTATCACGTGAACTCCTCTGTCCAGAAAACGTACAGCTTTACCTCTGGCTGTTGCAAAGCGCTGACACTGGAGACTCCTTCCATAAACGTTAAATAAACGTCTCCTTAGAGAGAATGTCAACATGCTTGAACAAGCTCCACGCTGTTATGAAAAAAAAAATAATGATCCCTACCATCTGACCCCAGAATTCAGCCCCAGTGTGGTAGAGTTCCCTAAGGTTTATGACATTTAGAGACGAATCTTAGCAATCCTAGGTTGAGGTTTTAATTATGAATGTGGTTTCGGCTGAGGAATTTCTACAACTAAGGCGGTCTTCGGCACTAAATATAAATAGAGTAACAGTCGGCTCCAGCCCCACTGGCACCATTTATTCAGCATCCTTATAGAAAAGAGAAAGGAATTTGTTCAGTGAGCTCGAGCTCCTGCTGGGTGGAGGTCTAATCTGCACTATTTTTATTTTCTCAGAGTCAGATACATATTTTTGGTTCATCCGTTCTCACGTTCAGTGACTGCTGCGGTTTCTCCTCCACGTCCCCAATCCGGTCTCAAGCTAAATGTACAGGACTATCTAATACAAATGTACATGATTAATCTCGTTGGGCTCCACGTGAACAAAGTAAGGACTGTTGAGCATGTCCGGACTGTTACCTTGGCTACTTGCAACTTTGTGCAAATAATGCTGACAGTGCTGTTGCTCAACGTTCTCAGAAAGGCTATAAAGAAGAGAAAGACAGAACAAAGCTGCAGTTTAAGACTGTTCTGAGTCTTTTTAATACAATATAATAAAATGCTCGTTAAGTGTTAACTGATTTTGCACTGAAGCTAACGTAGATAACAGGTACTGGAAGATTCCAGTTCAGCTACCAGTTTGTCTCTGGCTTACAGTAGCAATGCACAGAACTGAGATGATAGCATGTGGCTGAAACGCTCGACCCCAGTTTTATACTTTAGGCCACGCCTACTACAAGAGTGGTTTGTGTTCAAAATGATGAATGATGCACCTTTGTCCGACGCTAATGTGAGTAGACACCACTGAGACATATAGTGTCCCATACTTTTTAGTCCCGTAGCTCCAGCTCAAAGCCTAAAGAAGAAAACATCAGGCACCAAACCCATCTTGGCTCATGGACTGCATTTGAAAAGTTATTATTTGCCAGATGTGAACTTTAAGGGTCACAGAGGTTTGTGTGTTTAGTCAGCGGAAGCCCATGAGGCCCTGCTGAAGTTCGGGTCTTGGGGTTTTACAGCACTCGTAGCCAAATCCTCCTCTGACTGCAGGCTCAGACGTGAGCTCAGAGCGAACGCTGCCACAGCATGACCTCATCAACTTTATGGCAGAACAGTGTGCTCTCGGGCTGAACACTGAAGTTTGGGGAATTCTTGAAATATTCTGAGGCAGAGCTCGTGATCAGAAGGGCTTCATGCGTTAGGCAGCATGCTCAATCATTCCTCTTGTTTTTGTGTTTATTTGGCTGTCGCACAGCTCTCATCGTAATGAGATCTCAAGGAGTTTTCTTTATTGCACTCTGTGAGATGAAGCTGATAATTAAAACGTCTGGGAGCTGAAACTGCCTGTTTGGCTGTTTGTTTTTTTGTCCCTGGGGAAGCAAAAAGTTTTCTGTGTTTCATATGTAGGCAATTAAAAGGTCAAAAGGTCAGTATGGGGCATTGCTCTGGTGTAAAATAACCAAGAGGGATGGAGTGTCAGATCACCACATGGCTTGGTGTTTTGGTATTTTCTTCTGCTCCGACACACCTGATTCATCAGATAATTAACGACCTGCAGCAGCTGTGAATGAGGATGTGAAACGCTACACTGTGAACTTTCTTTTTTCAGTCTGTTTGTTTGACAGGTGCTTTTTTTAAAAAACCAGAACCAACTTGCATGGGAGACAAAATACAGTACAGGCTGAGAGACAACAGAGACAGATTTTGCACCGACTGACCCGAAACAGTTGCAGTGTACTCAGAACTTCTTCATGGACTAGACACAAAGCTGTCACTTCAACTCCGAAACTGATTTAATAATCCTGAAATTCACAGGCCTTTAATTCTTGGCATCGGAAAACAGGGACTTTTGCGGACAGTCCAGTATCAAAGGTTCCAGTAGTACTGTTTTTGGAATCAGCTGATGATTAACACCAGCTGGAACTAAACTGGACGACTGATTTGGACTGACTGTTTCAGTTTGGGCCAGGTTCTGTTTTAAATGCGCAGTGAAAAAAAGCCAAACAAATACAGGTTCTGGTTCTGGATTAGAGCATCTAGGCATCTAGCTCAGGCATACGCATGAATTTATCCAGTGGCAGGTAACTGTATCAGCAGTGACTTTTACGTGAAGAGCTAACAGTAATTCAATTACTGCAGAAGTTCCCACCAAATGACAAGAAGCAAGAAGACGCCATATATCATGGCTAATTGTAAGAGCACTATGGGAATCAGGAGGTACAGTTACTGCATAACTTGCATACACTGATACCCTTTTTTCCATTTCCATGACTATGATATTAAAGCTCTGGGTAGCTACAGAAACTGTGATTACATTTTACAATTATACATTTGCCTGGCACTTTAATTCCAAGTAACCCAAAGCCTTAACCACTGAGCCACAACTGGACAAGATCTGTGTTGTATCAGTCAACACTGTATGACTTCATGGAATGAACCAAATTGTAAAACCCAATCTGATAAAAAATACACCACTTTTGGACAGTACTAACTACGTAATGGCTTGGCACGTCCATACACTTCATTGAATCGGACCTACCCGCATATACACCATCAAGGGAATGAGCCACAGGGATTTTCAGCAATGTTCTGAGCGTGCAAATCTTTCATGATGATTCTTGCGTCTTCTGAGGGATCAAACTTGTGCTCTTGAATAATCAGACCATCTGGTTCTAGACCAAGTGCTGCACGGTGGTAGGATCACCAGGTACTTTTCATTGCAGGAACCAGGGTAGGTCGTGACAAGTGAGGCACCCTGTAGGTAGTTGTTGATAAGCCTCAAGGATTGAACTTGTTGCAAGAAACTACAGGGAACCAGAGATTGTTATAGACTAGACAGGCTGCTATATTTGTGGTTTAACAATGAAAGCTGGTTTCAGAGAGTGGATGAGCTTGATATTGTACGGCACAAATCAAGATCAGGAGTTGGTGGTAGTTTATTACATTACATGACTTGCTTTGAGGCTGAGTTGAAATTGATTCTTCATGCAGGCTGAGAAGTTTACCAACTAAAGGGGGACATGGGTCAAGCCAGAATGCATAACAACAGTAGTCCTGTTCATCCACGTTCATCCTGTTCTTGTTTCCCTCAGGTTACACTCATCTTCCTGCTTCAGTGTCAGCCATGTTGGTGATTTTGGCTTTTATCATCCTCTTTCACATTATTTCGGCAGTACTGCTTTTCATATCAACTATCCACAATGTAAGTATGCGCTCATCCTTTCAGTTCAAGAACATATTCACTAGGTGGTTAAATGCAATTGAGACTGAAAAACAGTCCATAACGGACGCTGGATAAAATGTTTTATTAGAGATTTAAGTAAATCTCTGAACGAAGGGGCATTTTTCAGAAATGGATGGAAAATAGAAACATTTCCAGAAACCCTCTCATTTACTTACTCGTTTATTATTTTGCCATATTTGTTGATTGTGCCACTCACAGGCTTGGTGGTTTACGACAAACGGGGACTTCTACACTGATCTTTGGTACAGATGTAACGTCACTTGTGAAGCGATTCCAAAGAGTGCAACCAGTGAGGCAGGTAAGGTCTTAGAGCAAGATTTAACACATTTTTTTTTTCTATATTAAAGGATTACCAGGTTAAATATTGTCGTTACTCAATCAATTTACGTCATCAGTATACTTGTAGTATCACGTTTAACAGGTTTGTACAAATTTTCACCATTTGCGTAACCCTCATCCACACCTTAAGGCCCGATTCTTTATTAACCTATAATAATAGTGAGTGAGTCAAAAGAACTGAAGACTGATACTGAAACAGAGATCCCCAGAATTGTAGCCTTTAGATTATCTGGAATGACAGAAGATCAAACTTATTTTTAAAAAAAAATCTGGATTTCTAGCTTGTGTTAGACAGTGGTGGTAGCACCAGAAACCTTTCATTCAAAAACTGTAAAGATTGTGGTGGAATGTAGGTCCTGATAAATAACGTAGATGGCCATAGTTTCCTGTACGTATGGAACCAGTTGAGTTTGCAGAAGAAGTGCATATGTCTTTGAAGAGGAGACAGGCTTCCATGCTTGAGTCATCCTCAGTGGACTGATAATGCAAGGTGAGGGAGTCGTAGTATTGAACACATCTGACAGGTACAGTCTGATCTGATCTCTGTACAGGCAGGTTAGTCATCTGATATGACCTCAAAAGTTATTGGTCGACCTTATTGGTGGTAGCGATAAGGAGCCAAACCTCTTGATAAGATTATGCGACTTGCAGGGATGATCTACAGACGTCGATGGTTTGAACTTGATGCAAACAGCTACAGGGAATCGGTGCTGTTAGCTGAAGAGGAATGTAAAGCGCATTCAGTATGTCTTGGTTGACTGAAGACCAGACAGGCTTGCGTGCTTGAGTCAACCTCAGTGGTTTAATAATGACTGTCTGGCTATAGAGAGTGGTGGAAGTCAGTTTTCAAGACGAGGAGTGCCAGACAAAGGTGCTCTATTGGATAAATCTGAAGCGTATGGTCTGATCTTCCACGATATTATACAGGTCAAACCTGCAGGATCAGGAGAACACCACAAAGTGTTCCGTAAAGGCAGGCTAGTCATCAGTTATTACCCCAAAAATTGCTGGTGGACTTTGATGGTTGTATCCTTGAGGAGCAAAATTTGGTAATGTTTTGTTTATGATACTTGCGCAATAAATTTGGCACACAGGGTCACAGAGGAAAGGCATCATAGATCAAATGAATCGACAAAAAAAAAAAAAATATATATATATATATATATATAAACAGATTCCAGTTATGCTTATTGCAGCTGTAGGTCCTGACTCTTTCTTTCTTGCTTGCTTTTCTGACCAGGTTATCTTCAGACCGTGCAGGCTGCCATGATTCTAGCTACGATCCTGTGCTGTGTGGACCTCTTCGTCTTCATCCTTCAGCTCTTCCGTCTGAAGCAGGGCGAGAGATTTGTCTTCACGGCCATCATTCAGCTCTTGTCTTGTGAGTGCAAATCATTGCATTCTGTTTTTATTTGCATTCTGCACAGCATCACAGCAACTTTTTCTTTCTTTTTTTTTTTTTTTTTTGAGCGATGGTATAAAGTGAGAAGTTACAGATGGAACCCTGAAGTTGTATATACCAGAGCAATTTGCTATAATATCGTTAACTTTTTAAATTACGCTTAATGATTTAATCATCGGCTTGATTTTGTCGGTTAGCAAGAAAAGACAAAGCAAAAACTCCTCTCTTACAGCTTGACCTCTGACTGTTACTGGAGACTCCTTCCATAAACGTTATCTAAACTAGTCTCTGTGAATGAATTGTTACTATAGAAATGATTAACGTATGAGAACAAGCGCATTAATACGAACCTGCTCTTCCGACCAATCCGAATCCAGAATTCAACATCACTGTTTTGCAAAGTTACTCAAAGGCTCTTTGACGTTTCCGATTAATTATTTCGTTCTCCTCTGCACAGCACTGTGTGTGATGATCGCCGCGTCCATCTACACGGCCGAGCGGACGAGTTTCCAGGAGTTGACAATACAAAAAGGGGACTACGGCTACTCCTTCGTGCTCGCCTGGGTGGCATTCCCCATGACCTTCATCAGCGGCCTCATGTATTTAGTGCTGCGCAAGCGCAAGTAGACGCCTTACAACATCCCACCTCAACCGGCTGCGACCTTCGCCGACAAAATTTATTGTGTAAATATGTTTGTTTTTTAATGTGGAGATCCAAAACATTGTCAAAACATATTTTAAAAAAAAAAAAAAAAAAAAAAAAAGAATGACGTTAAAACAAAATACTGGAAACTAAATTATGAATATTACAGTATGAATTTGGCTTAATAAATACTTGACCAATTCTAACAAGTCAGATGAAAATCGTGCTGCCAATTTGTCGAGCACTACATCATACTTGAAGCTGAACAAAGCAAGGCTAGATATGTACATGACATGATGCCTATTTTGTGAACGTTATTTTTTATTCATTTTTTTTCTCTTTTGTAAACTAAGGTTGTAGTAATACTGCATGTTTTATTTTACCTGCATTGATATTAATAGTAGCACAGATAATAGTTCATTAGGCAGTGTAATAAGCTTATAGTGAAAGACTTGGGATTTGGGTTTTGAAGATTTTGTGCATTTATGGGGGTTTGTTTTTGTTTGTTTGTTTGTTTTTGAAACTTGTGTGCTTGACAGAAATGGTTCATATAATTTAGGAGACGATTATTTATGTTGTTTTCTTTTCTTTTTTTTTGTAATGAAGTATTATTTCATCAAGCTTGAACTTGTTTTACTGAAGGCTAAAAAAAAAAAATAGAGTGAAATAATAATGGCAGCTTTCTTTCTTTTCCTTTTTTTAATCCCTTTTTACTTGTTCTTCATGATAAGATCTATCCAGTTGCCTGTATTTCCAGTGACTGACCCCCACCAAGGGCTCTTTTTCTGCATTTTTGAAGTCCAATTAAATGTACTTTAACGGTCTTGTCATTATTTCAGAGTCTTCCCTTAAAACTTCCTTAAAATCAAAATTTTTTTGGTCAGTCCACACACTATATACTGTACACTATATACAACTTCTTGCTACCAAACCGTTCCTTTTAGACAGAGACATGGCCACGGCATCAAACATTTAGCTTGCTAATAAAAGAATTATTATAATCATTTCGTGGGTAGCTAAATTTATTGTCCCTTTTGCCCCCTAGTGGAATAACAGAGGCATTTCTTTGCTTTTATGCTTTCAATTCCACTCTTGTAAGGTTAATTAAACTCATTCTAACTCATGTTATATGTTTCTGATTAGTGTAAAATGGAGAAGAAACTTATAAACCCTGATTCGGCTCATGGATGATGACAGTCGTATGTCTAGATTTGAAAACCTGATTGATCCAAACTCATATTTACAGCAGACATAAACATAAACGGGGCAAAGATTTATGCTTAAGGCATATGAATATGACAAGATGTTCACAAAAAAGGCGTAAAGCTCCAGCTCCTACATGATACCATACAAATCAACAATTCACTCTTTGGTGATACCACTGAACCGGCTACATTACGATACGATATCGTGTGAACCACACGTGACCAGCTTTGTTTTAAATCCAGGGTACCGTTAAATCATGTAAGATGATGATGATGATGATATACAGAAGGACTATTTTATAAGTACTGGAGATACAGACCTGAGTAGCCTGTTAAATTATTTACTTCAGCTATTACACACCTGTCTTTTTTCCCCTCTTTTTTAATTCTAATCAATGATCATTGCCAATAATCAATCTCTGATTGTTGCAGAGATGTAAATCTGTGCATTTTAAACATTATTTGGGTTTGAAGGTTTTCAATACAAGAATAATTTTCGGTTCTATCGAGGTTCAACAACTGCCTAAGGAAAAAAGTAAAGTAATCGTCAACCGCGTTCTTCACACACACTCCTGCGTACCTTACATCTGAAGGATTCTAGCTCTCTCTCTCTCTCTCCACTAGAGGGCGAGTGTGAGCTCAGAGGGTGGGACTGAAACTTCCCTGTCCAACAGGTTCCCATGACGACCTGCAAAACGTTCAGTCACTTCATGGCAACTGTTCTGGGACATGTCTGTCTCTACACAAGAACGAGCTCCGTTCATCTCACATTAGAATACAATTTAAAAACCTTACGTTTAAAAAGTACTTAATAATCCTGAGGCTCGGTAAATAAAACAGCCTTTTCAGTAGGATGGTACTTTCCACTATGACCACACCTGATCATGAATAACCGAGAAACCGTTAAAACCACAATGCGGTTCATATGACGCTATTGCAAAAGATATATCTGGTGAATTTAGGGCTTAGCAAGGCTTAGTAAAATGACGCCGCTATCGTGATAACTTCTGGAGTATCGCGGATATCGCTAGTTCTTTTTATTAATCTTTTTTAAAAATCACAAACTTTTTGACTGATTGTCATGTATTTGAGCCAAAATGTTTCTTTTTTGGAAAATGTTAAAATGCGTCGTCCTTTTTAAAATAAATAAATAAATAAATAAATTGCAGACAGTAAATAAAGTACCAAACAGTTTTTTAATTCACCACTACTGTTTTAGCACAGCATAAGGTATTTTCTGTATAATACGAACGTCTTTGAGACGTGATGTCTGATCGGATGCGTATATAAACCTCGGGGCATGTGCTACACTGCCTCACTTCTCTAAATATATATTTCAGTATAGATTAATCTCTATACCTCACCTGCCTGCCCATTTTTCCAGCTGTAAGTGCATCTCCACGCTACTGCAGATGTTTCGCTGTGGTCTCGTGTAAACCAGGTTTCACTGAGAAAGTACAGATTGTTATTGGAATACATTTTATTGTAATGACGTTCAACAATTTACCCGACACCCAACATGAAAAGGAATTAATACTAATTTCATTAATGTTTAAAAATCTTTCCTCTAAAACAAATACTTATAAA
>JAOVYU010000031.1:12145764-12157042 GCA_025674565.1 Synodontis membranacea | reverse complement strand
ACACAAAGATATGCTAACTGCTACACAAAGATACGCTAGCTGCTACACAAAGATATGCTAACTGCTACACAAAGATACGCTAGCTGCTACACAAAGATATGCTAGCTGCTACACAAAGATATGCTAACTGCTACACAAAGATACGCTAGCTGCTACACAAAGATACGCTAACTGCTACACAAAGATACGCTAGCTGCTACACAAAGATATGCTAACTGCTACACAAAGATATGCTAACTGCTACACAAAGATACGCTAGCTGCTACACAAAGATATGCTAACTGCTACATAAAGATATGCTAACTGCTACACAAAGATACGCTAGCTGCTACACAAAGATATGCTAACTGCTACACAAAGATATGCTAACTGCTACACAAAGATATGCTAGCTGCTACATAAAGATATGCTTTTTTTTTGTATTTAACTTTTTCCTTTTGTAGCTTTTTGGTGGAAATTTTTTACCACCACTGTGAAAATGAACAATAGTTTTATATTTCATTTTATTTATTCTTTTCTTTTTTTTTTGCAATCTAATCTGCACTTCATCTTGCAATTCTTTTAGACATTAAAATTATTTTTATTTATATTTGTTTTTCATTGTACAAAGGAATTGCGCACCGCTTCGTCACATCAGTGTTTATGACTCAGACTCGCCCTCGCGATCAAGAGAGACTCAATAAGTCCATTTCCGCTGGGATGCTAAAATGGACGCTGGTTCTGTTGGAGGACTCGTTCGTCCTCTCCGTTGTCCACATTTGGAGGTTGTGTTGTTGTTTTGCGTGGCTCTTGCACCTCCCTCGCGTCACGGTCCAGCCGCTCGCTAATGTGCGTCCGTAACCTCGATGATCTGTTTGTTGGAGGTTGTTGCACGTGCGCGTGACTGATGATCCTGCGAAATGAAACGGTCTCCAGCTGTTGCTTTTTTCACCCATTATCATCACAGCTGGATCAGAGCCCCTCCTCCTCCTCCTCCTCCTATTCCTCCTCCTCCTCTTCGTCTTCGTCTTCTCTCTGGTAGTGCTTCCTTTCGCTCTGATTTGCTGACTGTAGTGATAGCTATGATTTACCTCGCACACCACTGCGCTGGATTTCAGAGCTCCGACTCTTCACCTGAACTCTCTAAATCTCATCACATGGCTGTAAACATGCCGGAAAAAAAATAAACCGCTTTGATTCCTCAGCAAGCTGAAGAGCCTCTTTTATTTTTCGCCGCTGTTTGATGTTGATGTCAGACATGACAATCAGATAGGTTTCCGGAAGGCATTCTGCTGTAGCGTCGTGTTGTTTTTCTCGTCTCGTATCGTCTCGGGTCAGCGAGACAGACTCTTGGGGCTTTGATGAGTCTCTCAGTTTGTTTGATTTTTTTTTCCATCCTTTTGACCGATCCCTGGATCTTGAACTCGTTCCAAATGAAAATTGCAGAAGCAGCACCAGACATCTATCACGACCCCAAAGCTACAAAGTTATTGATTTTGCATTTGGGACTCGTTCTCGTTTACCAAATATGGTCGTCAGGTTCACACCGTGTCCAAACATCTGGATTATGATTGTGTGTGAAAGTTTTGCTTAATCGCTTTGGCGATTAACTTGTTCCCTTTTGTTCGCTACTGTACTGCTAATTTAACAATTGTGCTCAAAGAATTATTTAATTATTACGCCGTAACTCGGATAACAGTCTCCAGGATCCTTCCTTCTTTCCTCCTCCTTTTCCTTTGTCCTAAATTTAGCTTTCGTGCTTCATTAGTCACCAGCTGAAATGTGCAGAGTCCGCCCAAATGAGCTCAACATATCTTTCTTGTAGCTGTGTCTCGTAGACGTGTGCGTGAGCATCATATCTGTGAATCCCGTCGCATGATGTAAATCAGACAAAACCAGTTGTTGAAACAGCCCCAGAACAAAACACCTTTATGTGCTAATACAAGCGCTCTCAGTACCTTTTATATTTCTTTCTTTCTTTTTTATTGCCTCTATTTGATATTGCTGTAGTGCTTAGTTTGAGCCACCAGGTGGACGCACGCCATTCTGTCTACGATAGAGCGATCGGGAGAGGTAGATAGATACAGTAGGTAGGTAGCGAGAGACAGAAAGAAAGAGAGAGAGAGAGAGAGAGAGAGAGAATGCGATCTGAATGCTGATGTGTCACGCTGCAGCACTGGCCCACTTAGCCAAGTAACCTCTTCGTGCAAGTCTCCTCCCTCCTCTTTCATCAGTCACACTCTTTCTTTCTTTCTTTCTTTCTTTCGTTCTTTCTTTCATTCTTTCTTTCTTTCTCTCCTTTCTTTCTCTCCTTTCTTTCTCTGCCTTTTTCTTTTCTTTTCCCATCGCTGTCTCTCTGTAGACGGGAGGGTGGATCAGGCTGCAGCACTCGGAAAAGGACAGCTTACTGCTGACGCTCACACTTCTGCAAGAGCAAAAAAAAAAAGGGGCTACGTCTGTGTGTGTGTGTGTGTGTGTGTGTGTGTGTGCGCATGGCATTGTGGGATTGTGTGAGAGTACTGGTGCAGTGAGAATGTGTATGGATGTAGATGTTGCCTTTGGTGCAGGATCAAAAGTACACAGGCAGCACAGAGTAGGGTGTGTGTGTGTGTGTGTGTGGGTGTGTGTGTTTTAATGATAGCAGTGGCAAATTAGTTGAGGGAAATGCTGTGACAGTCGTGCCCACGGCAGAATGCATTCGTTCAGTGGAGCCAAGACAGCAAAACCTCATTCAACTGAACTCTGTGTGTGTGTGTGTGTGTGTGTGTGTGTGTGTGTTCATGTCAGATGCATCAGGGCTTCTCACTGCATCTAATAAAGGCAGAAATTACATGGCAGCGAAATATGGCATGTATCTTCAGACATGAAGATCAAATCTGGAATAAAACAACAAACAGACGAATCAGAATGAAGCAACGTGTCGAGTCTGATTTCTCTTTACAAAGTGTCCAAGTTATATTATGCAAATTACAGGTGAATAAATCTTTGTTAATTTCCTCTCATTTAGCTTGCAGCATCGGGATTTCACCATTAAAAATTTTTCAATATATGAACGTTAACACGAGAGACTATTGTGTGTACCGCGCTGATCAATTCTGGATTCTGATTGGTCAAAGGTGTTGATTAATTTCTATATCAGTGCAGCTCCAGGTCGCTGGTTTATATGAATGCGCTTGTTTTAATACGTTACCGTTTCTATAGAAACAGATCAGTCATTGATCAGATCGTCTTCTGAAATATAATGTTTATGCAACATGTGGAAGGAGTCTCCAGTTACAGAGGTGAAGCTGTAACATTAGGTTTCATGACGTCTTCAGGAAAGTAGAGTTTACCTTTTTTTCTTTTGCGATTTCTCTGTAAACTGAAAAGCTGTTTTTTTTTTTTTTTTTTGCTGTATTGTCTTCAAGAGAGAGAGAGAGAGAGAGAGAGACTGGTGATAGCTGCCAGAACGTACATGACAACAGGAACTGCCTCGTTCCGCGGACAGCACAAATGTTTTTTTTTTTTTTTTACACAGTGTTAAATGTAACTATAAATGGATAAAAATGTAAACAAATCTTGAGATAATGGTTGTTGTCTTTGGGTAAAGCGTAGTTCATGGTGAAATGTCTTCGTTGGTGGATGTGTAGCTAAATTTCACCCTTTTATATTAGATTCAGGGTACCATGCCCTGTGTCGTTACCATGACAACCGGTGTGGGTATCAGAGCAAATAAACAAATCTGATCTGTTCAATTTTAATAAGCTTGAAATAAAAAGAAGAAATAAAGTAATAAACAAATCGAAAAAAAATTAATATATTAAAAAAAAGAATTTAATGAACAAATGAATGAATAAATAAATAAATAAATAAATAATAAAAATAAATACATAGCAGTGCAGCAAAAAAAAAAGAAGCAATTTTTATTTATTTATTTATTTATTTATTTATTTAAGAAATAAATCTGCAGTATGTGAGCATACGATCATCTTCTGCAAACAGTAAAGTGGGGGAAACAGCTACAGCCCTGTGTGTGTGAGACGCTTATCAGGAGTCCAGATCTGTACAGTGTGTGTGTGTGCGTGTGTGCGTGTGTGTGCTGCGGCTCTGTATTAATGAACGTGTTCTCTGCAGTGCGCCTCCATGCCTTCAGCTCTGCCGAGGAAGATGTGCGTTAGAAAAGGAGATCACGTAGGCAGCAGCAGCAGCGAGAGGTCGAGCATGACGTGTAGAGATCGTTACACACTCTCGTCAGAGGAACCCGAGTGCTTCTGTACCAGCCAAACACAGAATCAAAAAAAAAAAAAAAAAGTAGATATCTCAGCTTCAGCGATGCTACAGTACATGCGGCTGAGTGAAAAAAAAAAATTGTGGCCCTTTATGAAGAAAACAAAAATATCTAACGTACAGCAACAAGATATTTTATACATCAGGCTTTACAGGACACCTTTTATATTACCATTGACAAAAATAAACATAATCAAAGAGAAAATAGAAATCAGATTTAGGCATTTGGTTGTTTGCTTTTGTTGCCTTTAACACACTCACACTCAAAGGGGATGCAAACTTTTGCACACTACTTTAATTTTTAAGTCCATCATGCTGTGTTTCTGGTCTTGATCTATGCTACATATCTTTCTAAAAAATATTCCTGAACATAGTGCTTTCTACAAAGATTTCTTGCCAAACGAAACAAAACTAAACAAATCAGAGTGAAGATTATTTCCCGAATTTGGTCTTGGCCAATTCCTGCCAACCAGCCAACTCTCCTTGGTTTCCTGTTGCGCGATTTTCAATACAGGAAGTGAGACTCTTTTTTTCCCCATAATGATTAGTCATGAAGCGTTGAAGCATTTTCAGATAGACAGGAAGTGCTGCACCATTCCACCACTAGGTGGTGATGTTTTTTTTAAAGTATGAGCTAATTAGCTAATGAAAAAGTATCTCTCATAAAATGAAACGGTCCGTCGTGAGAAAAACACATCGGACCATCACAGAGTGCTTGGACCCCTAAATCGCTTCTGAGCTACCTGCGAACGTAAACGGGGTTTTAACTACTTTGATATAAGAAATTTATTCGGTCCTGCCAGCCAATCAGGAACAAGTACTTTCTGTGGGCGTGGTGCAGTACAGTGTAAAGACATTATTACAATGGAACGCTTAAAGATATTATAAGTACGGGTTACGGACGGATCTCAGAGACGCAGTTGTAAGATGTTAATACGCCTCATTTATCGCTAAATACAAACAGACTTCCGTAAGGAGACTCGCTAATGAGTCCATCGTAATCATATAATCAAATACACGCTTTAGCCGTCCAACAGGAGGAAGACAGGCAGCGCGTGTCTACGGGAGCCGCCGCACTACGACAGCCGAGCGAGCCTGCATCACTGGGAACTTAGCGTATGCCGTGTTTACTGTAGGAGGCGCTCTTTCACTGCCTCTTGTGGGCGTGGCTAAATGTAAATGTGCAGTGAATTTCTAATTGATGTATTTATCGTGAGTACGATGCTTCTTGTTCGGTTTTGATCCAACAAAATCGGTCCTTCCTGTTCATGAGACCAGGGTTCGGAGCAGCGTGTTTAAACGGATCGCTCGTCTTACAGCAGACAGAAGGAAATGTTTGTGCGATATTGCTTTGATCAGATTCGAGCCCTCGCTGTGATATTAAAGATTAGATTTCGGATCTGGCTTTGAGTCAAGCTGTAGTGTTTCGGGATGCGCTTGGCATTCGTGAAAAAGAGAATAATATTTCTGAGCACGGGTGTTGTTAGGAGGATAAAAATGGATTATTAATGATAGTGTATTCCCGCCCAGAGCAGCTCGGTGCATTATTTTTTTGGCACAGGTCCTGGATTGTTTGCCTCGCCTTTGCCTTTGCCACAGCTTTCTTTGTGTCATCTCTCTTCTTGCTCGATTCTTTCTTTATTTTTTTAAAGCCGGGTATTCATTAGTCCTATTTTTGGCTTTATGTGAAGATGTCTCGCAGCGTGCATTGATTATTTTTAACAACGTTTCATGCCTCATGGCAGTTTGATAATTACAGCTCATGCTACTACGCTTTGTTTTATCCTGATTTTAGCCGAGCAGCTCCACATTAAGGCGACGGTGACGTCTTGCCCTGGACGAGCTCGCTTCAGGACACGCGCTCAGATTCATTCACTTCAGGTGGATTTGGATATCACGCTGGAATGTCTACAGGAACCCAGAAAAATTGTAGCAACTTTAGTAATACTTTATTGCGAGAACCTTGTCAGGGACCCAGAACCGTTTTTTTTTATTGGCACAGATAGTTTAGGAACCTTTTCAGGAACTGATCAGGAACTTTTTCAAATACCTTTAGGCACATTTCTACTGCGAGAATCTTTTTTTAGGAACTTTTTTGGAAACTTTTCTTAGACCCCGGGAATTATTCAGGACCTTCTGGCCCTGTTCCCACACCATAAACTTTCCCAGGGTAACTTTTTTCAGTTTCTTAGGGAACATTAGGCATGTTTAAACCAAACACTGTTTTCTGGAACTGAAGATCCTTTCCAGGAATGTGAAAGATTTCAAGGGCACAAACGTTTCAGAATTTTTTTCATAGTTGCTAGGGAAGTTTCAAGCACAGGAACCTTTTAGGGACTGAAGAACCTTTTCAGGAATATGAGGCCTGTTTCTGGGCAGCACATCTTCTTAGGAACCTTCATGACCTTGAGGTCTCTTCCCATGCTTCCCAAGTTTCCTTTAGGAATTTGTTACAGTTTCATAGGGAATGTTTTAACCAAAGGAACCTTTGCAGGGTCTTAGACACTTTATCAGGAACCTCAAAAACTATTTCGAGAGGCCTGTTTCTGTTGCACAGACCCATATAGGCACCATTTCAAGACCTTGAGGTATATTTCCACAAGACAAAAAAAAAGAAAAAAGTTTTTAGAGTTACTATTTAGACGTTTCAACCACAGGAACCATTGCAGGGAACCATCATTTTTCATGTGAGGCCTGTTTTCAGTGCACAGACTTTTTCAGGAACCTTTTCAAGACCACGAGACCTGTTTCTACAGATTAGGAACTGATGGATTGTTAACTAGAGGAGTTGCTTCGTTACACACATATTCAAACTGATTAACGTGACATTTGGCGTCCGGATATGAGACGGACTCATGTGGACGGGTTCCTGAGAGCTTGTAGTGATTCTGTGACTTCTGTGAGACGCCAACATGTTCCTCGTCCTTGTCCTGATTTTTATCAAACCACGTGACTGTGGCAGAAAATAGCTGGGTTAAGACCGGCCCGCTCAGACGCTCTCGGACCTGAGTGTGTGTGCTGAGTTCTCACCTGCCTTAAGAGGCACACCGAGGCGGAGAACACACCAGGGTTCCGTTTAAACCCACTAAACGCTGTTTATGTGAGAGCATGCTTACTGTGGTGTCAGTTTAAAAAAAAAAATGAGACGGACTATCTTTCTCACAGAGCTTTGAAATACATCTGGACATGAATATGGAAAGTTGAGGCACATCTCATTAGCAGAAGAGGGTAAAAATAAACGGATACGGCGGTCGGTTCAATCAGCCTTACACGGCGACGCAGTGGCACGGAAGAGAAGGACCCCAAGGGCCTGATGGAGGGCAAGGATGTTTACAAGTTTGGATGGATTTCCATCTAGAAAACAGTACGCGTTTTTTACCCTCATTCGAACAGAACAGAACTTGATGGATTTCTAAGACAAATTGGAGACATGGCGAGAGGAGTGTAGCTGTGTCGTAGTCAGAATAAAAATATCCAACTTAAGCACGACTTCTTGTCCTTGAAGCCTCAGCAGTCTGATAGCGGAAAAAAACTTCCCAAAAATACTCTCAGTCTGTCAGTCCATGGGGAGCTCTCAAGGAGATCTCTCTGGTTGTCAGTTCTCTCCTTTAGAGGACACGATTTCCTGAAACGTGCGCACTTTATCAACGGAATTTCAGAGTGTCAGTCTGTCATCTGCCAGGGAAGATCATGTACCTGGAGCGTGAGAGCTGTTCGAACCTCCTGTAAAGGTTTACAGAAAAAAAATCTACGTTCTGCTTTTAGTCCTAAACAGTTCCTAAACCTTTTGGCTAAATTAGCCTTGTGCTGCTTTCTTTCTTGTCTTTATTGTTAGCAAAGTGACACGCGGTATAAACACGTGAAGGTGAGTAGCATTCGGACAAAAGGAAAAATTAGAAATCTCAGATGCAGCGGCTGTGAGTTCGTCTGGAAGTGTGCGTATCATTCTTATCATTCCATCAATGAGGCCTCAACACTTAACGCTAACAGTTTCGTTGTCCAGCTATTAATAGGTTTTAGATTTCATCCCCCTCGTCTAACATAACGACCGAATCCGTTGTGTCTCTCAGCGTTTCGGGTTTTATTCCGTCTCAGCGACATCATTTCACTTATTACCAGATTTCAGAAAATCGAGCTATTCTTGTTCCTCGCGTCTCCATGACTGTGCTGTTTACTATGGTTTGAATTTGGTCCATTTGCTTGTATTTTCGTCTGTGGCTTTTTTTTTTTTTCTGCAGAATTGAGCTCAGGAGTATTTTAGCACAACAGCACAAAATTCACAAAATTCAGCAAGCATTAAAATCAAGACGATAAGAAAACACGTTCAAATCAAAGGGACGTTTCGAACAATTTAGATCCGCGATCTTTAGGACTTTTATGTAGGAATTTTGCAGTTTAGCGTCGCTACATGTTCGAGGTTTAATAAAATACAGCAAACGACTGAATGAGTCACGAGATGCTGCCCATCTCCAGACACTCGATCCTATCATACAGAAGATACTGAAGCGCTGTTGTGAAACGGAAACAGTGCGCCGTATTCAGAAGTCACGAGGAAGCGTAAATTGACTCAGCAGGTGAGAGAGAAAAGAAAAGGCTTACAAAATGCAAAACAAAATGCAGATATGACGTGAATGTCGGAAAACGGGCAGCATGTTAGATTCCCGCTCGGTTACTGTACGCCAGTGAGACGGAGGATGAGCTGTTTTTAGAAGCTCGCCCGCTCACGAGGGTTCACCCTCCCCCCAAATTGGTGATGCAATATTCAGAGGGAGGCAAGCAAAGATGAATGAGCCATGTCACGGGACAGATGTGCACAGGCGGACGGGGAGAAAAGAGAGGGCTTGGGGGGAAAAAAATTCATCTGATCCAACCGAAGGAGAAGAAGCGCTGGAGTCCCACAACGTAGCGTATACACAGCTCTCTGAGACGTCAGCATGGCGGGAGCATCGCTCTCGCTAATGAGAATCTGACAAGAGCAAATCTCACGCTTATAAAAGCAGCAAGAGCAGCTCCAGTTCACAGAATTGCATCATCTTCTGTCTGCGTGTCTGTTTTTCAACCTCATTTTGTTTTGTTTTTTCAAAACAGTCTCGATTTGCACACTGACGAAGATAGCGATACATTTAGCTGCACAGTGCAACTAAAAACGGACAAAAAACAAAAAACAAAAGCTAAGCTATCCAGCTACCTACCATGTCTGATGTCAGGTGAAAGAGTAGATAATCTAATACAGAACAAAATGAAATGTGTACTATATATATACATATATGCTCGAGCATATGCTCTGTCCGCTGCCGGATCTCGCCGCTTCCCACCAGCCGGAGGGGAAATGTCCTTTACCCGAGCTGAAAAAGCGCTCTTCCGCGTCGGCTGCCCCCGGCCAGCAAGCTCGGCCACTCCAAAGTCCGCACGCAATTTCCTCATCGTTAAATCCACGACCACTCGCCAGAATACAACTGTCCTGAATTTCCCTGACAAAGAATTCGTGCCAGTACGTTTGCTCACCCATAGACACTTGAACCATCCGCTTCGCTCTCATTTCCGCCTGATCGCCAGTCACCGTAGTAACACACAGAGTCTCGTCCGGTGCCCCAGAACAGCGCTCCGTACAATCCAGTAAGCCGATACGAACAATGGATATCGTAGAACCGGTGTCGATCACAGCCTTTCTGAGCCAAGCACGCAATTCACGTAAAGTCCCGCACGATTCCCCAAATGACCCAAAGGCAAATTTAAAGGCTGCTGGGGTATGAAGTCCTTTGGCTTGAGACCGTTGCAATGACGTGCAATATGTCCCAGCTCACCACATCGAAAGCACGCATCACATCCCGCCGATCTGCACTGACATGAAATCTCCATATCTTGTTCACCACCGCCGCCGCTCGTGGCGAAGTCTCGATCACGATCCCCTACCGATCGCCACTGGACGCCCAGTGCGAGATCAGGCCTCTCGCCGGTCCTCTCGACGCCGACCCGTCACACTCTTTCTTGGCCGTGGTGCTCGCTCAAGATCGGTTCAGCGCACTGCGCCTCTCGTAGTGCCGCCGCCAACGAGCATGGTGCATCCAGCCGCACATGCTCGCGAAGCCACCATGGTTGCAGTCCCCGGAGAAAAGCTCACAGCGCCATTTCTTCCTGCACCTTGGCCGCGAACTCTGGATAACCGCGCCACGAAAGACAATTTAAGTCTGCCGCGAAAGCCCCAAGCTTCTTGCCGTCACGCCTCTGCCGGACAGCAAGCTCGTCGCCGGCGGCCTCTCTCTGCTCACTGGCCCTGAAACGGCAGCGGAGCACTCTCTGGATCTCTTCCCAGCTCTGCTGCTCACAGGGAGAGCGCGACTCGTACGGCGGTCTCGGCGGAGCTCCAACCCGACGCAAGAGCCGCGAGGCGTGTCTGCGCGTTGTAGGCATCAGGCGGTCCATCTCCCCGGTACGCCGGAAGCTTCAGCTTGCTCCGCCGGGCATCTACGCGGGCAGCGGGCTCACTCGCCGCCTCCAAATCCAGCGCTGTGGCCATCAGCGGGTCTCTGCACCTCCGCTGCTCGATCGGTCGTTTCACGCTGGCCCCCTCTCGTAGGTAGTGGCTCTTCATCCGTAGCTTTCCCGCAACCAGAGAGGCTGCTTCCATCTTGCAGGCGAGCTCGCCGATGACCTCGTTCAGTGATGATATGGCCTCCGTATTGTCTGCCTCCAAATCCCACAATTCTGACACCAATGTAGCGTTCTTTGTCATGCTGAACACACTAGAGACCAGACAAGAGAGTTCTTTTTGTCCCCCAATGCAAATGGCTATGGTTGGTCTTTATTAGCCACACAAAAGCATGGGTACAACAGAACACATCACAGAACGTAGTGAGCATTCACACACATACACACATGACGAAAAGGCCCGAACTTGGCCGAGGCCGCTAAACTGGCTCAACTGGGCCAGGAGGGTGCACACCAGAACCCCGCCCCCTGGCATAGCCTCCCATACAAACACAACGCAAGGGGTGATGGTTGCTAGCCATCACCCCGACTTGGTTACAATATA
>JAOVYU010000031.1:12091240-12101351 GCA_025674565.1 Synodontis membranacea | reverse complement strand
CGTCGACGGGGGGGGTTTGGGGGGGTCGAGTGGACTTTCCGCGGCACACCTCATGACTTCTCATGGCACACAGGTTGGGAAACACTGGGATAGAAGCTAAGGAACTGGTTCATGATGGATTTTGTGAGTTGTTTTTCCTTCAGTGGAATGGAAATTAAATGTTTAAATGGGATTTAGCACAGTTTTCACTTTTAGGAAATTTTTCAAAAATGCTCGAACTAAACTGCCAATACATAAATACATATTTCAGTTTAGAAAAATAAGAAGGGTTTTCACACTTTGTAAGATGAATTCCCCTTTAAAGAAATCTGTTCAATCTTTAAGGCGTCCATGTAGAAAAGGAAAAGTGACATATTAGACATGTAATGAATTCATGCAATTCCATGTCTTCCACCTGTTCAGTTCTGTTAGCCCTCTTTTATACAATCTGTTTCCCTCGACCTAGCGTGCACGGCTGCATGGCAAATTGCTTGTGTTGTGCAATTCAGTTCCCCTCCAGGAATCTTCAGATAGGGTCAACTGCGTCCATCTTGCCTCGGCTCTGAGGGGGCTGTTTGGTATTCCTACTTAAATCTGAGCATTGTTGATGGGTTTTGATACAATTGTCAGACGCAGTAATGGAATGTCGGCCCTCTCGCACTAATCCCTCTATCTCGTTGACCTTGCGGAGACCTGCTCTGAATTGGTCTGACTGCTAAGTCGTAGACTATGCTAGCAGGAAATAAGCTGCTTTGCCACTTGCATTATTCCCCCCTTTACCGCCAGGCAAGGAACATGGAAGCTGGAGTGAACTGCCGTCACCATGGAAAACCGCTCTCATTTTTCACTCTTGCATTCCTCTTCAATTTGGCCCCGGCACAAAAGTGGCCTGTGTTCTCTGGCACTTCTTTGTTTCACTGCTCCCTTCAGTAATCATTTAAAATGTCAAGCTGCTCGGTAGAACCTTGTCGATGCCGCGGTGGGCGTCTAAATCCTTTTAGAAGGCTCGTTCCTCTTTAATTTGGCCTGAGGTTCTTTCTTTTCTTGCTCTCTTCATATCTCTCAGTCAGGGTTCATTAAACAGTTATAGCATCACTCGAGCTGTTTGGTAAAACCTTGTCCATGCCATAGTGGGCATTTCGATTTATTTAGAAGGTGTGTCTTTGATTTTCTGCTGAGTTCCTTTTTAATGTGGCTCAATCTGAAGTTGAGTTCAATCCGAGCTCCTCTATATTCCACTGTATTTCTCTTCAGTTTAGCCTGAAATTGCCTAAACATTAAAAAACAAATTAGCCTGTTCCTGTCTTTCAATCAGAGATCATTAAAATGTTAGATAACCTCTCAAGCTCCTGAGTAGAGCCATGCTGATTCTATGGTTAGTGTCTCGAGTTCTCTTGCTTGGACAATCTCGTTCATTTTACCACGCTCTTCATATCTCTCAGTCAGGGTTCATTTAGATGTCATGGCATCATTAATGATGCTCAATGGCAACTTGTCAATGTCCTTGTGGGTATGTAAATCAGTTAGAGTGCATCTTTTTCTATCTAATTATACTCCGCTGTCAATGGCAAGGTTGGCGCTTAAATTCATCAGCTTATCTTGTTTGGGCCGATTATAGATTTTCTGCTAATTTGGCCTGGCCCAAAATGAACCCTTTGTTTTGCTGAGCTTTTCAGGGATCATTAAGATGTCGAGGCATCGCTCGAGCTGCTTTGTAGCACTTGTATTTGGCATTGTGAATATTCATGTCAGTTAGATAGTGTGCTTTTTTGTTTGTGCCAATTATACTTCAGGAAGTAGTAGAGTTAACGCCGCTGGCGATTTTCAGCCACCTGCATTCCATTTAATTTAGCCTGGCCCAAAATTTATTCCACTACCCCCTTATAACTCTCAATCAGAGCTCATTAAAATGCTGTAGCATCCCTGGAGCTATGCTGTGGCACCTTGTGGGCGTTTGAATCCATTAGAAGGCTCGTCTTGTTTGGGTCAAATTGATGCTTTTATTTCTTTCTTTTTATTCCTGGTCTTTGGTTCTTTCTTTTGCTTCTGTCTTCATATTTTATTTTATTTTTTTTCATTTCCAAGATGTTTTGCCACCACTCATGTTGTTCTGGGCACCAAGAAAGCTTGCCTTGATTGGGCCAATTATATTTCAGAAAGCAGTTCTTCTGCTTTAATTATGCACTCCTGTATTTCTGGTCAATTTGGCTCAGACAGAAATTGTTCACGGTTTCTGTCTCATCTCTCAGTCAGAGATCATTAAAATGTCATGGAATCGCTTGAGCTGCTCAGTAGAACCCTGTGGATGGCACAGTGGGTGTTTAAATCTGATGGAAGCATTTTGATGTTTGGCCTGGTAATACATGAGGAAGTAACAGAATTGATGCTTTGATTTTTCCACTTCAGTGTTCCTCCTCGACTCAAAAAGCAGACTGAGTTCTCAGCTTCCTCCGTATCTCTCAGTCGGGGATCATTAGAATTTCATGGCATCACTCAGGCTGTTTGGTGACACCTTGTCGATGGCTTGGTGGGTGTTATAAACCTGAGCTGAAAACTTGTCTTGCTTGGCTCAGTTGTATTTGAGAAAGCAGTAGAACTGATGGTGTGATTTTCCATTTGTGCATTCCGCTTCAATTTGTCAGAACCTCAAAATGATCCGATCTGCACTGTACTTCTTTCTTTCTTTCTTTCTTTCTTTCTTTCTTTCTTTCTTTCTTTCTTTCCTTCAGTACTCCCTTTATAAAGTTCTTGTTGTGCCATCACTCGAGCTCCTTGAGCTCTTTGGAACTTTGTCGACAGCATGGAGGGCCTTTAAATCAGAGAGAAAGCTTGTCATGTTGGGTGTGGCAAAACTGAGGCTTTGATTTTTCCACTCATTCAAAAAGTCAGCCTGAGCTCTCCTGTGGTTCTTTCTTTCTCCGCTTCTTTCGTATCTCAGTGCCAGGGATCGTTGGGTTTTTATGGCCTCATTTGAGTTGCTCTGTGACACCTCATTGGTGGTATGGTTTTTGAGAACGCTTGTCTTGTTTGGCTTGATTATCCTTGAGGAAGCAGCAGCGGCAGCAGTTGATGCCTCGATTTAGCTCCTTTGGCTCAAAAATGACCCAGAAAACCCTGTAGTTCTTTCCTTCGTACTAATCCTTAAAGATTAGCAAAATGTCTTGCCAAAACTCGAGCAGCTCTGCACCACCGTGTCACTGACTTGTTCCTTGACTTGGAAAGCTTCATTTAATGCTTTTTCCAAGGCTGGAAATCCACAGTGTTGTAATTACCATACTTTTGTGGTCCGAGTCCCAGCTACTCCATGACAGCAATGTGGTGGACATCTTGTTTGACGCTCGCAAAAACTGTAGCATTGATGCTTAGGTTTTTCTTCTCCTGAAGTTCCTCATCAGCTCAAAAAGCATTGCATCCAAATCTCTCCTTTCATTACTTTCTTTATATAGTTTAGGTCAGGTTCATTAAAATGTTATGCCATCATCCGGGCTGCTCCTTGGCAGCTCGTCGATAATACAGCTTCCACTTATGTCCACGTGAAGTCTCTTCTTCTTTGGGCCAATTATGCTTATCGAGGAAGAGGCTGAGATGGAGATTTGATTTGACAGACGGCAGAAATGTTGGCGTGTGATGAGGCCACAAAAACGGTATCGGTTATCTGCATGGATGTTTGCGCAGCAGAAATGTTCTCTTTAGTTAGACGAGTTGCTGCTGTGAACTGAGAGCAAGGCAGCGATGACGGCGGCTTTATAGTGTCACCTCCTGCCGTGTACATGGGACTGTTTTCTTCCATCCTTTCTCTCGATGATGTAAATGGAAACCTGAATTGCAGCAATAAATGATATGACTGATGATATTTACGGCCACTCTTGTTTCGAATGTAAATGTTCTTTGCAATATTAAGACACGTTAATTATAATAGGCATTTTTATGGCGCTTGAAAACCTGACCTTTAAATTGAAACTCCAAAAAAATGTGACAGAATCTAATTCCGATTACTTATCAGGCATTCCATGAGAACAGCAATAAGGAGTACTAATTTGGTGCCATACACAGGATGCAGAACACACAATACAGGTCCAGAGGCACTAATAGAGCCAATCGATATTAGTATAATAGCTTCTCCCACAGTGCACTGCGAGACGGTTCAGAATCGACTAATATGGCTCTCGATTTAATAAGGAAAAAGCCGTATAATAGATGCAGTCTTCTGGGAACAGATCGATATGGACTCCATATGAATTTATGAGCGCTTGGTCTCCACATGCTGTCCGGAGGTGTGGGTGTGGAGTAAAAAAAAAAAATGATTTCCTGTTGTACACACTGTTATATATCATCTAACCTGGAGCACATGCTGAAATGTGCAGCAATACATGCAATTAGGTGACATACACAGTAACATCTCATGCTGTTATTGCGAAATGATCCGTGATAGGATGTTTGATGAAGCAGAGTCACCGCGAGTCATAAAACAGCACGACACGGACTGTTTCGTTCCTCTTACACGGCAACAATTTGCCAACGATTGCAATTTATTAAAGAAAAATATCCTGTTTATCCATTTAGAGTTACATTTAATGTTGTGGAACGTCAGCGAAACAAGTTCTCGCTTATGTTACATCAGCTAAAAGCCACTGCTACTGTAACTTTTTTTTCTCTCTCTTCGAATTTAATATGACACAAACCCCCCCCCCCCCCGCAGATTGTCTTGTTACCCAGAAACCACAAAAGCATAAACTCAAAGATCCGGAAGATGTTAGAACCCCCCTTTGACACTGGAGACTCCTTCCAAAAATGTAAAAAGAAAAAATAAATAAATAAATTACAGCCTACTTAGAGAAAATGTAAGTATATCACTTAAATCTTTTATTATTTTTTTTAATTGTTAAATGTAACATGTTTAACGTAACGATAAGTTATTACTATAAGTTATAAGTTAGTAGTACCGCTTTCCACGAAGGTCCACTTAATGAACCTAGTTATTAATTAGTGAACTTACTTCACTTTTCTTTACTTTTACTTCCTTAACAAATGTTAACCTCCTTTGACTTTAATCAGTTTCCTTAAATCCAGGACACAAAAATCACACAAATCAGCCCAGAATGTGGATAAGTGTACCGAACCTGCGTCTCCGAGTGTACATCTGTAAATATTTCAGTTCTCATTGATATCAGATGATCTCTGAAGTGTCTCTATACAACGTTAAGGATAAATGATCCGGTACCTCTATTAGCCCTCGTGTAAGCGGAGTCAGTACTCTAGAGAATGCAGCCGTTCCTGTAGAATACATATGCGTACTCTTAGCAAGCTGCAGACTCGACATTTTACGAGCTCGGAGCACAGCCGGTCTTCTCCGTCCTACGCAGGCATTAATTATCCGTCCTGAACAAACCTGGACGTGGGCCGTTTATCTTATCCGCAAACAGACCTCCTAGACGAGCTTTCTGCTGCTCCTATTGAGCAAAGACGCCGATTTCTAATCTGTTCCTCTTTATCTGTAGAGGCACAGAGCTGCTAAAGATAAAAACCGGGTATCTCCGGGGGCCTGAAGGTGCTGATGATAATGACCCACGGGCCCGCCACTCATCTGTCATTCTTCTGGCGTCTGGAAACGGAGCCAGATCGAGATCAGCGCATGAAATTAGCATTAGCGTGGGATCTTTGTGGCGCTCACAATGGAGCTAACAATTAAAAATGCCATATCTGTGTATCACCGGTGAGCGTGCTAATAACTCAGAGATCCAAGAAACTCTAGAAGGAAAAACAAAAACCCTTCATGTATTCAAAAATGCCACGAATAACAACGCAGGCTGCGCACAAGACTTAACAAAATGCTGTGTTTTATTAGAAATGATCCACTAAGAGGTGGTGCTATCATTGTAAAGTGGAGTCACAGTCACAACGTTAAAGTTGATTAGTTTTCTATAATAGCACATCCAGTATTGTGTTTATTCCTCGTATTAAATTTTGCAAACGATTTCAACGATTAAGAAAAACATGCAGTACGTTTCAACCCGTTCAGTGATGTGGTACGTCCAAGAATCAAGTAAACTCTTACTTTAAAAACTTAAAGCGACCGTCACAAAGGCTCCTCCTTGAAACGCTTCATAAACGTCTCATTGCGGACAATGTCCAAATCCCTCTGAACGAACGGTCACTATAGAAACAATGACGTATTATTCACTTTCTGACCAATTAGAATCGAGAACTCGACTGCCCTGAATAATGCATTTTTTTTTTTTAATTATTTGACTTGCCTTAGTTTGCATAGATAAATATTCATGTATATTACAGTATATATATATGTATATATATATTGTTTAAAACATATCTAAAATCTTAAAATAATACTCTTGAATGCCGAAAACATGAGGTAATTTAATTCTCAGACTTCTCAGGAGAACATTATGAGAAAGTGAAGATCTTGATGGCTTTCAACTCAAACTCCTTCTCTTTACGCGCTCAGTCGAGTGGAGCAAAAAAAGCGAGCGTCCTTTGCCGTAAACTCGGCATTACGCTGCGGACGAAATTAAGGACGTTAATGCGGATTCTCTGCACGGCTGCCTCGTCAAGCCTCTGTTTAATTATATTTACCTAATGAGCTTGTGTGAGTCTGAGTGGCTCCAGCGCAGTTATTACTCAGTGTTTGGAAGACTGGATTCTGTCTTTATCGCTCTGTTCCTCTTTTGCTTTTTCGCTTCGCTGCTTATCTCCTGGTGTAGTAGTCTAGTTATTCCTCTGACTTTTTTTTTTATTTTTTATTTTTTTATTTGAAGTAGAAAAGCTTGGAGGTAGGTGTTTATCTGACATGCAGGCTTCTAAAAGTCAGCATGATATTTCTTATTTATCTTGTGTTTGTTTCGTTTCTTTCTATTTTTTTTTTTTCACCTTTTACGCGGAGAGACTATTTTATGATCTGGAACACACTGAAAGAGTCTCGGGGGGGGGGACATATCGGGGGAAAAAAACACCTTCTCGGGAATTAAGTCTAATTCAGGAGAAAATGTGCTATTAGGAGGGCCGAGAGCCGCCGGCGCTGATCCTTGAAACACGTTCATGTGGCTGCTGTGTGAACTGAAAAATAAAAAGCTTTTCAGGCCGGCGGTTTGGTCTTGCAGTCTCTTAATAGCTCAAGACATTAAAGGTAATGTGTGTGTATTATGTGTGTGTGTGGCTGTGTGTGTGTGTGTGTGTGTGTGTGAACATGTTCTACGCAGTACCCGTGAAGTTTTCAAGGACAGCCGGAGCCTCAAAGAGACACTTTTTAAATGTAAAGTCAGCTTGAATGCATGAACGCACTCGAGTAAAAAAGAACAAGAGCAGATCAAAAAGCCTGAAGAAAACAAGAAGGGGAAAAAAAAGTCAAAGAAGCAGAACGGAGAGAGAGAGAGAGAGAGAGAGAGAGAGAGAGAGAGAGAGAGAGAGAACACGAGCGCGGTTCTGCACTTTGAGTCCTTTTACATTAAGAATTGATGCTCATGCACTCAGCTCAGCTTTGTTGTGCTCCAGATATTCTGGAATGTTCCGCATGGGGCGTAACATCCTGTCTGAATCAGGGCGATTACTTAAATAAGAGTTTGGCTCAAATACAAGACAAGAGCCGTTAATCATCCAGTTCATTATTCACTAAAGAACACGACATACAGTACTTTTTATCTGTTTCTAGCTACGTTTTGTTTCGTGGAACGTCGTAGCGGCTCTAAACAGTCCTTCCCTCACCAGCCTCTTTTTTTTTTTTTTATCTCTAATTAAAAAAAAAAAAGAAAAAAAGAAAAAGCATAAACCCCTCTGTATTCGTTGTGAAAGTCACGTTCCTATTTAAATCGTGTCGCGGCGTTCTCAGCAGCTCTCCACTGAAAAGAAGCCTTCGAAAAGAAGAATCTGGGTGCGCGAGGTGAACCGTACAAGAATCCTCCCGCAAACGTCGACAGCGTTGATATCATAAGCCCCGCCTCTTCTTGATTTTGATTGGTCAGTGAGAGAGAAGTGACACTGATGATGAGAAAAGTTGCCTTTGAGCACTGCCTTAAAAAAAAAAAAAAAAAAAGTACACTGAGCAAATTGCCAGCGCGAAAAAATGACAGGCAATTACTTCTGACTGTTACACTGAAGCACTGACACTGGAGACTCCTTCCCTTCCCTGTGAATGAGCCGTTGCTATAGAAACAATAAAGAGCGCATTAATATAAAGCTGTGAATAATAGAAAATCAATTCACCTCCTGACCACCTTCTGAGAAATGTCCTACAAATGATTATTATTATTATTATTATTATTATTATTATTATTATTCTTTACAGATGGGTAAGTGGGAGAACCGCAGTCTGACGCTGAAGTACCCGGTGTGGCCGCGCTTCAACTCGCTCGGCGACACCGAGACGGACGATAATCACCTGAGCATCGTGACTTTAGAGGAGAAGCCCTTCGTCATCGTGGAGAATGTGGAACGTCTGACGGGAACCTGCATGCGGAACTCGGTTCCCTGCCGCAAGCACATCAAAGAGTGAGTCCCGGCCCAATCTACTGACGCGAAACTAATCTGTCTCGCGTCTTTTGTTTATATATTCTTCCATCTATTCATTCTGGCTTTTAGCTAAGTGTTTCACTAAAGTCTGTCTTATCAATATGCACATTTGGAAGTGATTTACGATCGGAAGCTCGGTCCAAAAAGCCCCGGGTTGTTTTTTTTTTTCCATCCCTTCAGGAAGGCTTGTTAAAAGGGTTTATATGCATGTCATGGCGACTTCGCTGCCTCTCCGTTACAGCACTGCTGTGTTCAGCAACTTCCTCGCTGGCTCGGGAAATCGCACTTCAGCTTTTTTGAGAAAATTACAGGTCAGATGATCAAAGCACAGCGTTCTAACTGACCCGCTCGTGAACTGTGATTAGTGACTCAGCTTCAAACAGCAACTGACATCCAAGCGGCCGCGGAACAGCTTCAGGTTTGTTGTTGTTGTTGTTGTTGTTGTTAAACGTCAAGTAATGGGCTTTACCGTGCAAAAAAAAAAAAAAACCCAAAGCAAGTGAAAAATTTGAGATGGCTGGAGATCACTTTTCTTTTCCAATACTGGCTCCGAAACCTCGAGTATCACTTTCTAATGAATTACTAATTAATAAAATAATAAATATAATCAATTTAATAAACTACAAAGTAGAATAAATAGTGAAATCAAAAATAACAAAAGAAATAAAACACACTCAGGTCTCTTTAAGTCTTTAAATAAACATTTCCCAGTCCTGAACTAATTTCAAATCCAATTCGAATCATTACAGTTTGTTACAGCGTCCGACACATCCCGTACATTTTCTCTGATAAATCCGATAAACTGTTTTTGCTGGTACTGTATATTACATGCCAGGAAATCATAATGAGAAATTTTAGCGTCATTTGTTTGCATTTAAGATCATCTGTGTAGCGAAAGTATAAAATATCATGAATACACTGTAGATGAATGAATATAATATTCTCATTGTGAGACTGTGACACAGTGACAAAACTATTGATATTAATATACATCGCTGTGAGTTCCTCTTATTTTATCCTCTTATTTTATAAAATGTTTACAACTGGACAAATTTCAAGCTTTTAGAAATGTTGTTAAGACTGTTGCGTTTGTTTTACTGTAAATGAACAGTAAGAGATCGGACAGATTTGACAAAACCTTGTTTTTATCAGACTGTTAGTTCCTGCTATCACCCGAGGTTGATTAATTCCCTATTACTGCACATCCCGAAGCCTTTCACTTTACCAACAATTCAGATTTTTTTCATGAAATTCACGAAATTTTCTGCAGAACCTAGCTAATTTACATTCGCGTTATTTCACACATCTGCGAAATCCTCAAAAAGCCTGCCATTAAAAGATAACGTCACCGCACGCCGACCAGGAAGCAGACTCCCGAATCTCTTCACCTAATTCTAAGGCTGCCTGTTAGTTCTGCCTGTCACTAGAGGGCAGTACAACTCGACTTCTGTAAAGACGAAGAAAGAGAGAGACTCAGAGCTGTAGAGGAAGATTTTCGTGCACGTCTCATTTTTCAGTTCCTGTACGAATAAAACGCTGTTTTTAGCTTTGTGTTCAACTAAGTAAGTAAATTGAGACTAGATTTTCATTATATTTCAATAAATATACTTTT
>JAOVYU010000031.1:12068821-12082734 GCA_025674565.1 Synodontis membranacea | reverse complement strand
CCATCCCTCCCTCGCTTGCCCATTCGCTCAATGAACAAATTACCCGAATTATGACCAAGCGCTGGCGCTACAACGCATTTGATTACATTAGACATGCAGAATACCACCGACTTTCAGTTCGGAGCAGTTTGGCTGAATCATATATGAACTGTAATTTATACCAGAATGCCATTGAGTTCTTGATTCTGATTGGACGGATTAATGTTCTAATCACCCATTCTAATACATTGTCGTCTCTACAGTAGCAAAGCGAGATTCATTCAGTGTGAGCTAAGTGCTAAGTCAGAACGTAACTGTTTAACAGACATTAAATGCAACTATAAAAGGATAAAAAGTAAAAAAAAAATAAATAAATAATTGTTAGATTTGTCACCAACACAACTGCTGTGGTATAAGAGGAATAAAGCACATTTGGGATGCGTTTTGGTTTTTGTAACTGCAACTCATTCATGCGTCATTACCGAATTGATTATTTTGCCGCCACAGCACGACACAGAGTGTATTATTCCTTACTCATTTACAACACTCAGGAGTGTATTTTTTTTTTTTTTCAGTAAATAACCCTGGGCGTAAACAGCAATTAAAATCATCCCCAAGGATAAATTACATCCATATGCCGTTCATCCGCGTGAAACCGAATACTAACTCAGCGTTTTTACTACATATTACCCCCCCCCCCCGGCACCAGGGTAAAGTTATTCCAGAGCAACTTCCTGTGACCAAACAAACAGATTAAAAACAACATTCATTCACTGTAAAACCTGCAGAATAGTAATTACCGAAGCTGAACTTCTTTTGATTTTTTTTGCGTGTTGTCTTTCAGACCCGCACGGACCCTCGTTCACCATGGGCAAGGCGGTGTGGCTGCTCTGGGGTCTGGTCTTCAACAACTCCGTCCCCGTGCAGAACCCTAAAGGCACCACCAGCAAGTTCATCGTGTCCGTGTGGGCCTTCTTCGCCGTCATCTTCCTCGCCAGCTACACTGCCAACCTGGCTGCCTTCATGATCCAGGAGGAATTCGTGGATCAGGTGACGGGACTGAGCGACAAGAAGGTGAGACTTCATCGCTGCAAGAATTTCAGATCGTCTCACTTTCAGATCATCTCACAAATGACTCAACTTACAGCGAACTAGGCTGGAAAAATGACCCGAGTCGCTGTTTTACAAACTAACCTGAGCATTGTTCACATTTCTGAACAATTATTCTGAACACCACCTCTATTATTAACGGTGTATAAAAATCATAATGTCGCAGTAGCTGGCTAGCCGACTTCAGCAGTTTGCTAGACTCGTTAGCATTAGACAGTAGCAACCGAACATCATGGTGACATCACAAGTTTAGAACATTTGACTAGCTAGATATTGTATAGCTAATAGCTTCCCTGTAGGTGTTTCCGCAGGTTGGATGCGGTACTGTGTAATGTCGTCGGGTTTCCGCTAGCATGATATAATTTAATGTCGTCGGGTTTCCGCTAGCATGATATAATTTCCAGATTATTATCAAACTGTTTCTTCTGAAGGATTTAAAACAGAAAAAGTTAATAAACTGGGTCAGGGATCTACCGTCTCCACTGTCTCAGACGCTGGTGCTAAAGTTTTGGCGCCCTACGTGTACGCTATAGTGCTATTTGATTAGCTCTCGAAACTGAATAACTTAAAATGCGTCTCTTGGAATCGTCCTTCCGAAGCACGGGGTTGATTCGTTTCCTTTAGCAGCAGCTCTGACAGTAGTGTGCTGTGTACGCAGAGCTAGTAAACATAAGAAAGCAATAGCTACAGTCACTACAGCATGAATGTAGCAGAGGGTTTACTCTTTCATTTTTATTCCTGCTGTAATTTATACCCAAAGCGCCCGGTGCCAAGGCCTTGTTTCATATTCCAAAGTAAATATCTGTTTTCTTTATTAATAAAGGGATAAAAGAAAGCAAAGCTGTTTTTAAAGAAGCCGCTACTCAAACGGGAAATTTAGTTTATATCACAGCGCTGCCGAATCCTCGAGTCTGATTGGTCCAAAGCCGTAGATTCATTTCGTTGAACTGATTTTCTATTTTATTATCTGTAGTACATGTTCACCTACATATCAATGTCCACGTTCTAACACATCGCCGTTTCTGTAGCAACAGCTCGTTCACACAGACTCCTAAACGCATAGACAGACTAAAGAGTCGACGACATGGTGAAGTTCGGAAGGAGTCTCCAGCGTCGGCGCTTTGCAAGAGTCGGACCTAAAGTTTTCCAACACTCCCATTCACCCATTCGTTGACTCTTCTGTAAACGAATCCCTTCTTTCTCGGCTATAACGAACACCAGGTGCAGAGAGACTCGCAGGAGCGAGCGCAAGCGTCCTGACGTTTTCACCTGTTTAACCGTATTTATTATTTTCTCAGCGTTCAAAAGAATAACGATTAACTTGTAAAATGTGGATAATATGAAATCACAATAAGCTCATTAAACAGCTCCAGGCTGAAAGAAACAGTGGAGAATGAAAAGTTTATAATTGTATTTAAAAGCACAAAAAACGTTTTAAACATTGAAAATCTGCTAAAAAAAAAAAAAAAAAAAATCCAGATTGGAAACTTTCTCTTGTTCCAGCATTTGCAGTTCGTTATCATCAGCAATAATCACGTGCATGCTACGATATATAAGGAGGAGAACGACACGCACGGTGGTGCAGTTCCACGGAAAACAATCAACGATGAATCAGGATTATTAACTCGAAGTTGATTATTTTCTCTTATTATTTATTAAATAATTTTTTTTTTACTCATTAAAGGACACGACACATATTTTCGATCCGTGTAAAAGGTTTTATTTCTCACTTTCATGATGTGTACTTACGTACGTTTACACACGTCGAAATTACGAACTGAGATCTACGTCTAATACAGCCGGTGAGCCGTCAGGACTGTCTTCATTGTTATTCCGTTCACACAATGACACTCCAACAAGCTGCTAACAGACTCTTAACAAGAGTGCAGCACTCGAACTCCTCCACACACACACACACACATGCACACACACGCACACACGCACACACACACACACAGCTATGAAGATGTGTATTTATCGACATTACTAAATCACAGTAATTATATGTCGAGTCCAGGCCTATGGAGGTGCACAATTAATCAGTGGTGTGTTAAACCGGGCTAAAAAAGACACTTCGGAGGTTCTCCTGCATCTGGGAAACGCCATGTTTCTGTTCAGCGCTGTATTACTGTACACGAATCAAACAACAATGTTTATATACATTTAAATACTTCACTGCGTAAAGATACTGAGAACTATGCTGGGAGTTGAACAATCTCAGCTTTAAATGAATAACTTTATAATATTTGAACTTTGCACACAAATCCATATGAAACTATACTGTATACTACACATCTTTTTATTTACAAGCTCATCATAAATGCTCATAACTGCCTTCAGTGTGTGTGTGTGTGTGTGTGCGTGCGTGTGTGTCAATTTTTTTCTTCTTGGATTATTTGTTAAGCCTGATTTGTTTCATTTGATGAAGCTCATCAGTCATTTAATATTTTCCCCCCTGTTTGCAGTTCCAGAGCCCGTACTCCTACTCTCCACCCTTCCGATTCGGGACGGTCCCTAACGGCAGCACGGAGAGGAACATCCGTAAGAATTATCCGGACATGCACCAGTACATGGTGAAGTACCATCAGACGGGAGTGACGGACGCCCTGGTTAGCCTGAAGACCGGGTGAGGAGAGCAGCTCGGCTTTCGCACGCATGCACTGCGGAACAGGAAGTGATCGCTTTTAACGCGAACGAATTAAGGGTTCCTTCATAGGGGCGGGGATGACGTCACAGAGGTGGAGATGAAGAAGAGTTATTAGGAAAAGGCGTTCGAGTAGGAGAAGCTGGAGAAGCTAGTTGGACGGTGGAAAAAAATGGTCACGCCGCCAAGCACATGGGTTCATAAAGATTCTGTTTACTCTCTTAATTAATCATAAGTGTATTTTGGGTGTAACGTGCGATAAAGCCGTCAGAGCGTTTCCTCCCTTTTCATTTAAGAGCACTTGAGCAGCATGGCAGATTGCTATTATAATGACGGATTTGCCAGGTAGTAAGGAACGAGCGCTTCTCTGCTGAGGAAACCCAGGTCTGAGTACGGCCCTGAGGGCAATACACTAGCAGCTACGGAACGCACCATGCATTCACACCGGCTCTGTGTATATACAGTATCATATATCATCCTTCCACAGATACATGCAGGGAGGCAGCATCATAATAGACTTATCGAAGTAAACATTGGACGCAGGTCTGAGCCCCGCAGTTGTGTTTGACATTCCCGAAATGTCAGAATGTTGATGTAATGAAGGGCTTTAGACAAAGCGAAGCAGGAGAGGAGAACAACTTGCTAACACTGGCTAGAAATGTCACTCATTAGGGAGACGCTCTCTCCTCAGTGTGTGAGTGTGAGCGTGAGTGTGTGGGCCTGTTAGCAGTTCTGTCTCGTATCGGGGTTGGAGGCGTTCGGCTCATCGGCTCTTGACAGTGGGATTAGTTTGATTCCTTTGGACTCGGCGTGTCAGGCTGGTCAGCGCTCCGAGGCTCTCAGAGAAGCCCCCTTTTCAAGTACTCTTCTACCTCATCAAGAGGTCAAACACTCCTTCTTCTCTCCTTTGTACAGATGAGCAAGCACACAGATTTAACTTTCTCCAAATACTCGGAGGAAGAATTTTTAGAAAGAAAAAAAAAAAAAGATTTTTTTGTAAGCCACACAACCAGAGCAGGGTAACACTGTTAGTGTGTTCCACGTGCACGGTGTGTAGTGTGTTTGAAAGGAACCCTGGCGTGTTCTCCCTCACGGTGCGGTTCATTAATAACATGAGAACACACAATCACTTCCAAGTCGACTCCAGGGTAGTGAGAAAGTGATCTGACTCTGAATCAACTCTGAATCGACTCGTCTACTCAAAGCAAATCAAACACGCTTCGCTTTATTACTGTATTATAATTTTAAAAAAATAAAATAAAACTAGATGTGATTTCAACTAATTACTGACCAAATCTATTCTCTGGTGCCGTATTCTCCGTGCATGAGTGATTTTTGTAATTTGTACTCATAATTCGTAATCATAAAAAGTTTTGTTTATCTTTTTTTTGCACCAGCATGTTTCTGGCCAACAACAGAAAGTGTTATGAGTGTGTTTTCAAACCCCTACACGTTCCTGAGATAACATTTTTGTTGCTCTTTGTAGACATGAGATTGGATAAATGTCACTCCAAGTTAATCCAATATATTTAACATACATTCGCTGATTCAGTGATTGTTAAACCTCATATCGTTGACTCATCTAATGTAAGTGAAATATTTTGGATTTAACACACACCCCGCAGTGTGAAGCGCTTCATCTCACAAGCAAAATTATATTGAAGAAATTATATTCTTATTTATGTATTATATAAGTAATATTATATTATCGTTTATATATTCTGTATGAAATATAGCTGGATGAGGGGGGGGTACATACTTGGACTTTACTTTTCTTATTTGTCAAGCAAAAAAAAAATAGTTATGAAACATTCTTCATTCTTGTATTAGCTTTGTACGCTTAAACTGCTCGGAGCTTGAGTTCAGAACTGACCCCGTGACTACTAATACCCCTTTTTTCCACCATGGAGAATGATAAATCAGATCAATTTCTGCAATAGCAGCAGATCTTGCTGCAACTGTTTACTTCCACTGTGCATTGTGCGTCACTCTCCATCGATTACAATAGCTCTGCTCAAAACTGGTGGAAATGCAGGCTGGTTCAATAGCTGGCACCAAGGTTCGAAGATTACTGAATGGAACCAATTGACGAACCGGTGGGAAAGGGCTTGCTGTGGTTGCTGGAACGAAAACCGGAACTACGTCGTCCTGTTTTGTTTTGACGCCTCTTATTTGTTTCTCTCAGCAAACTGGATGCGTTTATTTACGACGCGGCCGTACTGAACTACATGGCCGGAAGGGACGAAGGCTGCAAGCTCGTGACCATCGGAAGTGGCTACATCTTTGCTACTACAGGCTATGGCATTGCTCTACAGAAGGGCTCCCCCTGGAAACGCCAAGTGGACCTGGCCATCTTGGCAATCATTGGTGACGGTGAGTGCTTTATCCTCTAAATGCTGCATGCTTGAATAAATGACATGAGACCTGCCTAAACCTGTCCTAACCCAAACCTACATAAACTTATATAATGGCTTAAAGGGCTGTCATAAAGACTGTTCTCCTAAAGCCCGGGCCACATAAATGTCAAAAATATCCATTATGGTGTCGTGACATTGTCTTATGTGTTCATGAAAATCTTATAAGCAAAAAAATGACTCTACTTGAGAACCAATAACTGATGGTGTTCTAATCCAGATCAATGTGCCGAGTGCAGGAGCTTCTTTATCAGTTTTCTAACAAACTTGGCCATTGACATACAAAAGGGTTCTTACTTAACCTTGTTATTACTTAAACTTGATGAAGCCTCCATGGATTTCAAGTTCATAAATATCTTTTTGGTGTTATTATGGTTGTTCCTTTACTGTATGGAAGTAAACAGAATGCCTGTTTGAGTGGTTATATATTCTAATGCATTCCCTTTTTTCTTATCTGTGTCAACAAGCGCCTGAGTCACAGTGGCTTCAGCTCATATTATTAATGTAATTCCTTTGAACTATTTTTATTTCAGAAGCCATAGCACTAGCGCATCGTTTTATATAATTTCCGAAGGAAAATTATTAAACATTTCCTAATTATGTAACAACCCCTAGAAGGTGATTGAAGATCAGCGCTGTAATTCAGGCTCTGGATTTCTGGAAAATTCATATTCTGTGTGTATTTTTTATCATATGACTTAGCTGTTCTTCAAAGCAGAATGTTATAGCGAAATGAAATGCGTTCACGAGGGAACCGTCAGTCCCGATTGCCGCGTCGCCGTACAGCGCCTGGCTACCATAAACCCTGATAAATGATGGAATAATCATTTTGGCAGACTTGTATGGAGCGGCCATATGGCTGACGCCGGAGTGTGTATTTTACTCATTATCTGCACTGGAAAGTTTCACGACAAGACAATATTCCTCCAGCGTGGCCATAGAGGCGCTCGCTGAAGTGTGTAGGAGATAGGAGTGGCAGGGTGACAGATAGCCTTCTGTTTGTGTGTGTGTGTGTGTGTGTGTCTGTGTGTATAGGTGAAATGGAGGAACTTGAGGCCCAGTGGCTGACCGGGATCTGCCACAATGAAAAGAACGAGGTCATGAGCAGTCAGCTAGATGTCGACAACATGGCCGGGGTATTTTACATGCTGGCTACGGCTATGGGTCTCAGCCTCATCACCTTTGTGTGGGAGCATCTGTTCTACTGGAAGCTTCGCTACTGCTTCACAGGAGTGTGCTCGGGAACGCCAGGCCTGCTCTTCACCATTAGCAGGGTAAATGTTAAAGACCAAACCTTCATGCCCTTTGTGCTACTTAGCGATGGTGATCTCATTTAGCTTATTCTTGTGTAGTTTATTCTTGTCCATAATTTTCTTTGTTTGTTTGTTTAATTGCTTTACAGTGCTCAGATCACACTGATCTCAGATCTTCCTGTACTGAGCACAGTTCTGGTTTTCTTGATAATTCCTTGCATCTGTGTAAATTACTTGTGGATAAATATATTAGCGCAATTAGTCAAAAGAAGGTTGTATTTGTAGTGAAAACATTGTCACTCTGAAGAACCCTTCGTGGCATACGTTTTCCCAAAATATTAGTTAGTTTTCCACTTGACTGTGTAGCTAAAATGGCACAATCAATATGACCGCATACGAAATTATCTAAACAAGCTAAGCACAACATACCATCCATCAGACCCAACTCAGACACTCCTTTCCTCCCAGCTCGAGTGAAAAATTAACCCAATACAGACTTGTTGGTGCTTGATATGCAGTTTTAAATGTAGGTGTTGTTCATTATTCGAGATTGAGACTGCTGAATGAAGATTATTGGCCTTTCAGGAAGTGCAGCGAGAAGTGCAGTGGTGTAGATTGAGAAGAGATGACGTGCAAAAAACGTGCAAGACGTTTACATATTTGTTGAGAAAACCTTTCATGTGCAGTAGAGGAAAATGACCATTTATACGGTTAATGTGACATTAATATTCTCAGGATTTTGTCTTTACAATTCCTTTTTATGTTTGATTAGCATTTGGATGACTCAAATGTTTTTAAACTGTTGATTTATTGTGTTTCTTCAAATCTGGACAGCAGGCTTTGTTTATTTTTTGCGCGCTTGGAACATTGGGTTGATCATTTTCCTTTTTGCTTTTCTTTAGGGTATTTGGAGTTGCATTCATGGTGTCCATATTGATATGAAGAAAAAGTCCCCTGACTTGGATTTCAGCCCTCAGGCTAACATGCTGAAGCTTATCAAGTCAGCCAAGCAGATGACTAACATGACCAACCTGAGTGGTTCGAGGGTGAACTCACCCAAACGCAGCGGCGAGTTCATGCACTCAGCCGGGCCCATGATCATGGATCTGATGTCGGAGAAAGGAAACTTTGTCTACACTGACAACCGAAGCTATGTCCAAAAAGACGTCTATGCTGACTCCAGTGACATCCAGAGCTACCTGGCTAACCGGCACAAAGACCACCTGAACAACTACATCTTCCAAGGCCAACACCCACTTACACTGAACGAGTCCAACCCCAACACCGTAGAGGTGGCTATGAGTGCAGATGCAGCTCAGACTGCTGCCAAGCCCAGGGCTCTTTGGAAAAAATCTGTGGATACATTACGCCAAAGCCAGACACCTGACATGTTGGTTCCAGACCCCCGCCTGTCCATGAAGAGTCAGCGCTACCTGCCAGAGGAGGCAGCCCACTCCGACATCTCTGACTGCTCAAGCAGAGCCGCCTCTTACAAGGATCCCGAGAACAACATGCACCTGAAGCCCAAGGACAGCTTAAAAAAAAGATCGATGACGTCAAAATACCCTAGGGATTGCAGCGAAGTGGAGCTGTCCTACTTAAAAAATAAGCAGGGCGGAACAGGACGAGAAAAAATCTACACCATAGACTCTGACCGGGAGCTGAGTCTGCACTCGGAACCTGTGCATTATAGAGAGAACAGAGGACTCGCAACTGATGATTTGGATTTCCCTGAAATGTACTCCGACCATAATGACAACTACAGGAAGTGTGACCAACCCATCATCCATTTGAACAGCAGCCCCCTCCATCATACTGATGTGGACCTCCTGCCAGACAACGTCTTCAACAAGCATTACAGTTTAAAGGACAAGAACCTCAGTCCTCATGAAGGCAACGACCGATACAAACAAACCCACTGCCGGAGTTGCCTGTCAAAGGTACCCAACTATGCGACAGGACCCTATGGCCCCATGCGCTCGCCGTACAATCGCTGCGAGGCCTGCGTCCACATGTGCAACCTGTATGACATCAGCGAAGATCAGATGCTGCAGGAGGCCATGATCAGCCCCAGCATGCAGCAAGACGACTTGTTCAGCCATTACTGGCCCCAGACGGATGGGCCTCATGTGCAGAAAAGGAACAAACTGCGGCTTAGTCGTCAGCACTCCGTCGACAACATCATGCTGGAGAAACCCAAAGAGGTCGACCTCAACAGGCCGGCACGCAGCGTCAGCCTCAAAGAGAAGGACCGCTTCCTGGAGGACGGCTCTTTCGCAAACCTGTTCAGCAAGTCCGACAAACTGTTTGGCAGCAGGTCCATGCTCTTCAACCACAACTTGGAGGAGAGCAAGCGCAGCAAGTCGCTTTACCCCGATCATACATCAGACAACCCATTCATGCAGGCAATACGGGATGACACACGCCTGGTCCATGGCAGGAGCTCGTCTGACATTTACAAACAATTTGCTCCTATCAAAACGAGGAACGAGAACAATCTGAGGTCCTCTGTGAAGTCCACCGCTTCATACTGTTCCAGGGATGGTCGAATACCCAATGACTTGTACATTTCAGAGCATGCGATGCCTTATGTAGCCAACAAGACGAGTGCATACTCAGCTCCTCGGGTCCTCAGTTCTTCTCAGTTCAGCAATAGACGAGTGTATAAGAAAATACCTAGCCTTGAGTCAGATGTTTAATGCTCTCTCGTTGTATAATTAAAAAAATAATTATTCACTTAGGGTGCCATAGTCGGCCACATGTTAAAAGGAAAAACTGCTAAGTACTCAAGTACTCTATTTTGCAGCTATCACTTTTTTTTCAAATATCAGTAGTCATCCTCCTGAATAGCGCTTGCCAAAGGTTTCCAGCATTTGTTATTTACCTGGTTGGAAAGCAGATATTTCCTGGGCAAGCTATGAAAGCCCGGTTAGTCAGGTTTTATGCTGGAGAAACTGGGCCCAGGGCTGGCTGAACCTACAGTCACCTCAGAGGCGTGTGTATTATTGAAAAGGCAATTACTGAGACAGATGGACCGCTTTGAAGTGGGCCAGATTGTAGCCTAGTCATGTCGCTTTAGGAGTTGTTTCCTGAATAAACCTTAGGCAAGCAAGGAGTGTTTCAACAACAGGAAGCATAAAATTGCGTTGCTTTTATTATCTATTACTATAGAGTTGGGATTTTGGCATTCTAATCCCTATTTAAACCTTTAGAATTTTAGCTTATGTGGTAGCACAATAATCATTAGTTACCCTCACGTCCCTGCTTTTTAAACTTCTCAATTACTGGCAGGAAGATTCTTTTGCACGTATTTACTTATTTATTTACGTATTTATTTATTTATTTTGTTAGAAATACAACTCATTTACATTTACACGAAACCGAAAAGTGTTTATAACAGATTATAGCTGGTTGTGCCGGCGCAATGAAAGCTTGACCTGTGCCAAGTAAAGTCAGTTTGACCGATTAGTATCTGGGAATGTTTTGTTGATCCCCCGTCCGAAACAGGGTACTGACAAAAATTTTTGGGGTTATCTGTTGACTTTACATTTGAACTTTGAGTACTTGAGTGCACTGTGAACTCAGAGCATTACTGAATGACTGTTGTTTACTTTTTGCCGGGTGGCTGCAATGCCTATGGTTGCTGCGTTCTTGCCATCAGGTCAGTTCAAAACAGCTCTGAAACCTTAGATAAGTTCAAATTTGAATGTTGATTTTCACCAAGTTACCTGTTCATCAGTTATTAGATCATTATATCTAATATCTTGGAAATGTTAAGGGGTCTTCTTGGAAGCCTCTCTAAATAGAAAACCCTCCATTGTAGGGTCCAAATTACATAAAGATTCCTCGAGAAGGACAAACTGAAGCACCATTTAGGATTCTAGATAAGTTCCCAATAAACACATAGCTTGGTGTACAGTACTTTTAATCTCTCAAAAATGGCCAACTGAATGGCTAACATCTCTTAAAATCGCAGAAAGGATACAGAGCGGCAGACTTTCCTCAAGGACTCTTTGGCTAAGTAAGGGTTCTGAGCTTTCTAAAGAGGTTCTAAATGGAACTCTTTAGCATTCTACATTAGATTGAAGGATTCCCTCTGAAGAACAAACTGATGTACCTTTAGGTTCTCGTTTCACTCTTATTTTCCACTCTCTCATCAGATTCAGGAAAAAGAAAAGGGTTCCGCCAAAATTTCTTGGATATGCAAGTGAAACATACTCTGACAAGGAAAACCTATGGTTTTAGGGTTCCTCCATGAAGGACAAGAAGTACCCCTCTGCACTTGGATAGTCCGAGCAAATTTACTGTCAAGTTTGTATACCTTTTCCTCTTAAAATTGTGTTCTACAGGCATGATATACAGCTGCAGTCTAGGAAAAAGGGTTCCTCAAGGGTTCTTTGGATAGTACGGGTTCCGAGCTTTTCAAATGGTTTTACTTAGAACCCTTTCAGAAAGAGGAACCCTCTATTTCAGGGTCCATCATGGAACCTTTAAGGATTCCCTCAGAAACTTCTAGATTTAACCTTTTCCCTTAAAAGTATAAGGTATTTAACTTGGTGCACTTTTGCTCTCTCAAACAGTTCCAGTAACTCTTTCACAGAGGACTGCCGAGTCAAATTCTCTGAACATCTTGTTCTGCAGAGCTGCACTTATGGAAAAGAAGAGATCCTCAAGGGTTCCATGGATAAGTAAGGTTTATCGTCTTTCTAAAGGGGCTCAACTTGAAACCTTCTCTGAAAGTTAAACCCTTGATTGTGGGGTGTATTTAGAATCTTTATGGATTTACATCCATCCCATTATCCATTATCCATTATCCATTGCCAGGGTCCATCCCAGAGTGAATCCCTCCTGACTTTTGGGTGAGAAGCAGAGTACCCCTTTAGAGTTCTCGAATTATGTATTCTGATTGAATAGCTAATAAACTGGCATCTTGGTGTACTTTCAATCTCTTAAAGAGGCCAACGCAGTGGCCATAACCTCGTAAAAGCTTGTTCTGCAGAAATGATACAGAGCTGCACTCTTAGGAAAAAAGCTTTCCACAGGGGTTCACTGAAAGGAGTTCAGTCAAGAGAAAGGATATTACATAGAACCTCTAGAAAACTGAAGAAAATGATAGTTAGGCATCGATAGATAGACCTTTTAGAAAGAAACCTTCAGGATTCTATTGTTTAACGTTTTTCTAAGAGGGTTCATGGTGAATTCCGTACTGAATCAGACCTTATATCCAAATCAGATACCTCAGGATCATTCTGCGTAGTGGACGGTCATCGATTCTGGTATTCTAGTATCTAGGAAGCATTAATGAGACATCGCCCTGCTTATCTGGTTGTCTGAAATCAGGAAATCACCAAAAGGAAGGAAATTGATGACTGCTTGTGTTTGGCCTTCACTTCAGAGCTCAAAAGCACACGTATGTGTTGTGTTTCGCGAGTCTTTCTTTATTCTCTCGTCTCCGCTGCGGTTGTTTACTCGTCCGAGATCTTTCAGCGCCGTCACTTTAATAAGGAACACAATTAGACAAGAGCGAGCCAAGAGGTGGTCCTGCTCATCCAGCCATGTTCAAATCGAGAATGCTGCTCACGACTCCAGGTCTTATATTTTAAAAAAGAACGCAAGCTTTTTTTTTTTCCGTTTGGTTTTAATGTATTCAAAGGACGATGTTATATTATGACACTAGCATTTAAGGACAGACGTTTAATGCTGCACTGGGCCAGTTTTCATATCACCGTCTCGCAAAGGAGTTCTTGCTCTTTCCTGTGAGATTAACCCAGCGTTCGGAGATCCTCTGAGATTTAGAACCTTTGGTATGTATCATGAACATGTTTATCTGATTAAGTGCTGCTTGACGAAGCTAATGTGTAAGTAATATGCACATGTAAAATATCAAGGTCTTGTAATCATGTATGACATTGGTAGATTTTTTCTAAATGAAGATTTGAGGTTTTTTTTTTTTTTTTTTTTAATGTCACTCTCTTAATAACTCTTAATAACCCCGCTCCTTGAGTTGAGCAGTAATGTATTTTGATTACCTGAAAAATATTAGAGGCATGCAACCCGATGTAATGCTTTATATGCTTTTGTTATGATCTTACGATCCACTTATGTGGAACAGGGTGAAAATATTACCTGCTGTAAACAAACAAATCACCATCATTTTCACAGCGACGCTGCTGTCGCCGTTGCAGGAAGGATGGAAGGGAAACAGATCAACCAGATGTTTTGTTATTCTGTGAACCACAGCTGTATTTTCTCCCATGTTCCTGCTGAAAGGTGAATAACCTCGCTTTATTCCTCATCACCAGCTATTTCACACATCAAACTCCAGCTGTAAAGATGGAAATTCTTAAAAAAAAAAATTCTAAATGCAACATCTTCTTTTTCCCCTTTGCGGTATCATTTGCTGCAACAGTAGAGCTTTTTTTTTTAAATTCCTTCAAGGACAGAATGAGCTATTTTAGACATAAGACATGTAAACTCACTTGTAAATTCATAATCCAAAACGTTATTATGGGG
>JAOVYU010000031.1:11965044-11983872 GCA_025674565.1 Synodontis membranacea | reverse complement strand
TCTATCTATCTATCTATCTATCTATCTATCTATCTATCTATCTATGTGTCTGTCTGTCAGTCCGTCCACCAGCTATTTATCTATCTGTTCATTGTTTTGACTTTCTATCTATCCATTAATCTGTCCGTCAATCTGTTCATTTATCTGTCAGGCAGAAAGATAGACAGATAGATAGACAAACAGGCAGGAAAAACAAACAGCCAGTTTGTCTATCTATCTGTCTATCTTTCTGCCTGTCTGTCTGTCTGTCTCAGTCTGTCCATCAGATATTTATCTGTCTGTCTATTCATCTGTCTGTATGTTTGACTTTCTGCTCATCATTCTTTCATTGTTCTATCTATCTATCTATCTATCTATCTATCTAATGGACAAAAAGATGAAACTCCATAAACACAGGACACTTTTATTTCTCACTTTTACTGACATTTCTAAACGAGCGGATGTTTTCTTTGGTGTTTTTTAACTCTTCCTCTCTCCAGGTTTGATCAGAGGTTAGTCTCTGAGCTGAATGAGAACACTCTAACACTCACCGATGCAGGACATTTATTCAGAGTGTATCTGTACCTACATGCTGTATGTAATATGAATTGATCAGTTTGATAGGTGCAGCACAGATGAGTCTTTATCACACACACCTCTCTTTACACAAACAGGTGCATGATGCAACTTTTTTTTTTTTTTTTTTTTTACAAAAGAAGGATATTCAACAACATATAAGCACATACACATTAAAAATAATAATTAAAAAATAATAATAATAATAAATAAACCCCAGGATGTTTCAGTGAGCAGGATGTGAGTGTGTTTCTGTGAACTGAACAGGGATTTTAACTGTAAGGCTAGAGCACGGTGAGGGGGCGTGTCCTGAACGGCGCTGTGTTCCCTATACACGAGCTGTAGGCAGGGCGGGAGAACAGCGGCTTTCCCGCGCTCATCTAGTGCACTAGGTGTGTGAGGAGGGAGGCGTTTGTGATCGAGCCCGCGTGAGTGTTTAGCTCCCCGTGCGGATGTGACATTTCAGAGAGGAGCGCCGCCGCCATTTTGAGTTTTAGCTCTTTACTGCACATCAGGAACCAAACGGGAGCAGAGAGAGAGAGAGAAAGAGAGAAAGAGAGAGAGACGCTCTGGCCGTGACCGGGCAAAAAAAAAAAAAAAAAAAAAAAAAAAAGAGAGAGAGATATAAAGAGGGATATAATTCTATAGTTTTCCTGAGATAAGGGTCTGAAGTGCAGCTTTCAGTCAGAGGCTTGTGTTCGCTTTGTAACGGCTGAGGCAGAAGCGCGAGCGTCTTTAAACTTCTAAATGAGTGCGGATTTAAATTAACAATCCGGTTTGAATGGATTGCATTTCTCGCCGCTCCCCCCTAAGAGAGGGACAAGTGGAGGAGCACACGGACTGGAAATACTGCCAGGGAAGTTAAAGCTTTTCTCAGAAATCGCCTCATTATTATTATTATTATTATTATTATTATTATTATTTTCTCCTCGGTGTGGTAACATTTATGCTAGTCGACGCTAACTAGCATCAGCTAGCTATAACCTGGGTTTATCCCCCCCTCCCCCGGTTCATAATTTGGGCCTCCGTTGTTGTTGTTGTTATTATTATTATTATTATTATTGTTGTTGTTGATAATTTTGGAGCCCCGGGGTAAGAGTTTAAAGCTCACCTTAGTGTCGCCGCTCGCTCAGCTCCCCCACCAAAAGGCGCCGAGATTGGGCGAATAGCGAGCAAATACGTCCGCGTTTCTCTGCCCGCGCCCCCGCCGGCTTCCCTCACTCACTCCCCGGCTCCGGCCTCAGGAAAGCCCGAGGTCGCGTCAGCGCAGGCCAGGCCCGACCCGTGCAGCCCACATCCGCAGCCTCATCCTCCGGCTTCACGGAGCGATTTCGCCACGGAAGCCACTCCGGACCAGGGAAACCAAGACGACCTCCTCATCAGCAACCGTGAGATCAAAACCATGAACCACCACCAGACACAGCAGCAGCAGCAGCAGAAAGCCGGCGAGCAGCAGCTCAGTGAGCCCGAGGACATGGAGATGGAAGGTAAGGAGGAGAAAAAACACTGATTAAAAACTCTTTTGATCTTTTTTATTTTTAAGAGTTTTAATATCGCATCATTTCTTTGATCACACCGATATACAAACAAACACCTGATTATAGTGTAAACATTAGTGTTAGCGCTAGATACACAGCTAGCTAATGTGTTCTGACCTGATTAGCGCGCTAGCTGGAGTTTGCCCAGCACACCTAGCTCAGATCAGAATCAGACCAGAATTATTAAAACGCTTTATTTCAGTTCACTTAAAGAATAAATAAATATAATAAAAAGATAACAGAGTTAATAAGATGAGTGATTATTTGACAGGCTAGCTCGGTGTGTTAGCTAGCACAGCAGCACACGAGTTCACATCATTGATAGTGTTTAATAATATTCATAAATCTAAAACTAACACTTGTTTTTGCCTCTGTAGCTGGGGTTTTTTTTCCCCTTGGGGTAACTTTAAAACGGTTGATTTAATGTCGTGTCTAAAGCTAACGGGAGCACTGAGCTCCATCAACAAGCGTGGTGCTAAGAGAAGTTAGCGAGGATGAACGCAGTTCAGGACAAAACACAGCCACTCATTTTTAGTCATTTAGATGAATTATTATTTAAATTAAATGAAACACTTCTGATTAAAAAAAAAAAAGTGTTAATTATGTTTTCCCCGTTTTTCTTTTCTTCCATTTTTTTTTTTATTTTTGCTAACGCAAATTCGCCTTTTTAAGGTGCACTTTTTAGATTTTTATAATGTTTAAATATTAAAGTCGCTTGCTTGTGTGTTTGTTTATTTGTTTGTTTATTATTATTATTATTATTTTTTTTTTTTTACTTATCCGCATAACAAGCTGACTAGCAGAGCAGGGGGGAGTGTATCTGGCGTTTTCATTCCAAGATGGCGGACTGTACGTTCTTTCCCATCCGTTCTCCGACAGACCCCGCCCCCTGTCGGATAGGATTGGCTAGTCATTATCCTGCTCTAGTATTTGATTGGCTGACGCGGGCGACTTCCGCGTGCAGTATAACGGAGCAGCTAATCGTTGAACACGGGGCGGGGCTTGATAAATACGGATGGGGAAAAAAAACAAGTGTTTTTTTTTTTTTTTTTTTTTTTTTTTTTCCCTTCCTCTCTCTCAATGATCAATTAAGCAGCGCGAGGCCCCGAGTCTGGTCCGGTGAGGCGGTTTGTTTGTGTTATTGATTCAGGAAGACATGAGCACGATGCAGTAGGAAGTAACGCGCTTACGGTATTATTATAAATAATGTTGTTTGCATTAGGACAAAGCGATAAATAGTTAGTGATGTGTGTGTGTGGGGGGGGGGGGTAACAGCAGTGATGGTAGTGTGATCTCGCGCGAGTCATGGCGGAGGTGGAGAGGGAGAGAGGGGGGAGGAGAGGGGTAACTAGCGGATCAGCTCTGAAACGCATCACACATGAGAGAATGTCACACCGGTGTCTGTTTCTAGACGATTTATAAGCTGTTTATAAGCAGATTAAATGGTGTGTGTTTGGTGTTAGCCGATGAGGCTAACGCTAATGATGAGGCTGCGGCAAGGCCACGGCGCGCGCGCTCGCGTCACTCACTCCGTCACTCGCGGCTTCAGCGCGTGCTGCTGCTGTAGCGCCATTTTTAACCATTTTAATGTTCAACACCACCGTGCTGGGTGTTTAAACAGATTTAAGTTTTACCGTCTTATCCTTACCTCTGCGTGTTTGTGTTTTTAAAATCATCCAAAGTGTAAATAAAATAAAATCTTGTGACGTAACAAAGGGGCACTAACTGATCATTCGAACGTTGGTCACGTGTGTCGCTCATGTCTATGCAGAGCGGCTGGATCCTGGCTCGTGATTGGTCAGAAGCGATTTCAGGGCGTTCCAGTTGCACTGTGGTTTCTATAGTAACGGCTGGTGCAGGCTGTAAATGAGAGATTTAAATAAACTGAGGAAGTTTATGATGATCATGGCAGGGTGTAAAGCAGCAAGAGTCCTGGGACCTGTGAAACAGACACCTTTACACGTTACAGAGCGAGAATATAGAGAGTCTGGTGAGCGAGCGGGGTTTTATAGACGAATAAAAGTACAGGCCGTTGTGTGGGTATGATTGTGACGAGTCACTGTGGTGTAAGGGGAATAAAACACCTTCAGGACGTAGTTTTATGGGAACTTCTGGGCAGGGACGGTTACTCGTCTTCGTCACGTCGTTCAATACTGTTATTACTTTTGTTGTTGAAATAGTTTTTATTATTTTTTTCTGTTCTGTTGTCACTGTTTTTATTACTGAGCCGTTGCAGCGAGTGGATTTTTATTGTTTTTGTTTACCGCGTTACACTAAACGGTAAAGTGACAGCATCTGAAATGATGAAATAAACGCATGTAGAGCTTTGTTTCTAAGAACTGAGGAAAGTTTTGCGTAAATTTAAGATTTAGAGCCGTATCGTTTGGAGTAAACACTTTTTTTGATCCAGGGGTTCGTGACATGACGACAATTCAAAAAAAAAAAAAAAAAAACACACATTGTGAAACTTTGTGCAGGTTGTGTTGTGTTGTGATTTTCATGTTGGTTAAGAAGCTACAAGCGTTTAATAAAAGTTAGCATCGGATCACCTATGTCCGGTCTGTTATTCAATGCGTTATAACAAGTGAAAAACAGTTATTTATCACAGAAGAGTGTGTGTTTAGTCTGGATGGGTACATTAGACGTTTGTGAGAGGAGATCAGGACGCGGTTATAAAACGCCGCTGCTTTCGGTCCGATCGTTTTTGTGTTATTTAATAATCGTGAGCAGTGAAGACGCTTGTTAGCGTATCGGTCGTGTGAAATGATATACACACGCCGTGCTTGTTTCTCGTACAGCTAAATTTCACCAGCACAAGCACAGGGAGCTTAGAAGAGCTGTGTACTATAAATATCGTTATGGTCATGTGTACGTTTACACGTACACAGCTTTTTGGTCACACACCTGACGTTCTTTCTGTTCTGACTCTCCCTCAGCTGGGGACACGGATGATCCCCCAAGAATCCCTCAGAATCCGGTCATCAACGGGAATGTGGCAATGGCAGACGGACACAACAACACAGAGGAGGACATGGAGGACGGTGAGTGTGGGTTTTTACAATCGCCCTAGAAATGTATTAACCATCTTAAACGTACCAGGTATTGAGCAGCGATTACTGAGTAGAATTAAAGCAGCCTCTGTGCCTGATATATCCAGAGGGTGATGGTAAAGATGGCACTTTTGCTTCTGCTTACGCCAAAGGCATTGTTTTCTTTCCAGATTTACGGACCTTAACCAGAGAAGAGCTGGATCAACGCTTGCGCTGAAACATTCAGCAGTAATTAATATTTTATATCTGTGTTCATGAACATTTGAGTTCAAGACTGAGAAAGTAGAAACGATTACAAAGATTTAATGTTTTCTTTCTTTTCTTTTTTTTTTTTTTTTTTTTTTTAAAAAAAAAACTAAAACAAATTTTATGAAATAAAATTTGGATCGCAAGACAGAAAAAAAGTTTTCTAGTTTTCCTGATGTGACTTGAAATGGAGAAATGAATCATAGGTGGGTCGTGCAGTCACCGTGTTGTGCTTTCCGATAAGAGGACGGCGCGTCAGACGCTCACCTCTGTCCGTCTGTCAGATTGGTAGAGCTGTCATTCTTAAATTTTACAGAAAGCTCTCTTCTCTTTTTTTATTTATTATTTATTTTTTATTTTATATTTTTTATATTAATTATATTATATTTTTTTTTGGAGCACTCGAGGTTCCAATATGCACAGCTCTCAGTTAAAATAAATAGACCTCACGCTAGTTACATGACCGCATCCTTTCATGGAGAGTCTGGAGAAAGAGGCCGCGGCCCTACGGTCATTTTAGCCGACTTTGGAGCTCTGTTTCTGTCCTTCACAGAGACACTGTTTATTCACTCAAAATTTATTGGAGGATTTGTTTATTTTTAAGATTCGGTTTGTTTACAATATTGAAATTCAGCTTATAAGAAATTGTAGCTTTACAGAGACAAAAATGCACATCGAAAATCAAAAACCTTCTTTGTTTAAATTTATGAGACTCGAATTGTGAATCATGAGCTGAACTGTGACCAGAGAACGTCGGCTGCCTGAGTGAATGTGTAGTGAAGTGTTCAAATCCACTCAGGGCTGATAAATCCTAAATTTATTAGCGAGCCCTGGCGGAAGCTTGGTCATGCTTAAATCTGGAAGAACTTAATCCGAGCGAAGCCAGCGCGGAAGATAGTAGTACTAGAGATCTTCAGGATAACCTTAAATGGTCCAGGCGGAACCGATCAGTATCGTACAAGTCTGATGCTTAGTCGTGTGATTTTATGTGTCGGGGGAACTGACGAGGCTGAGAAAACGAAAGCGGTAGCTAGCGTTGTGTAATAGCGTATGGCGTAGTAACATCATGTTTATGGCCACCGTTTAAGCTGCAGTGTTGAAACACACCAAAGAAACTTTTCGTTTCATTTAAAACGCCCTTTTCGGATTGGATTAGTTTATCAGGAAGTCAGGAACCAACAGGAGTATGAAAATATGGGAGAATGTGTTGTTGAAGGGTGTTGTAAATGATAAATACAGAATGAAGTGTGTGTAGTGTTGCTCTGATTGGTTCCTGATTTTCCGGACACACAGTAGTTTATAACGATAAGATGATGTGTTCTTTTGTTAAATCCACCAGACGATGAAAAAGACACGAAACGCTCACACCAGAGCTGCCAGGTTTGTCCACACCTGCGAACACAGGTGTGTGATTAGTGCTGTTTTCTTTCCTGTAGATGTGAGATTAACGATGTAATTAAAGGAACACCCTGGGCTCACTCGGCCGTGTGGAGGTGTTCCTGTCTCAGACACTACTGTACATAACCGATATTTATTATTCCTGGTGACGTGAATTACGCTGGGTACTTTTTTTTTTTTCTTGACTTTGAAGATGTAAATTGGAGCGTTTGTGATGGTCTGTGACGCTTTCCTGAATTCCACAGACACAAGCTGGCGTTCCGAGGCCACCTTCCGCTTCGTGGTGGAGCGTTTCAGCCGGCTGAACGAGTCGGTGCTCAGCCCCTCGTGCTTCGTGAGGAACCTGCCATGGAAGATCATGGTCATGCCTCGCTTCTATCCCGACCGGCCTCACCAGAAGAGCGTGGGCTTCTTCCTGCAGTGCAACGCCGAGTCCGATTCAACGTAAGGAAACACCCTTTATCATTCAGCGCTTACACAAAGGCACTGTTTATTTTTGTTTTCCACACAGACAGGGTTTGTTTTGCTGACACTTTCCTTTGGCGTTTTGGGCGTACGCGCGGTCTATAAATGCTGCTGACGGTGAGCGCGTTCCTGCTCGTCTCTGCATTAAAACAGGAGGACGATCAAATTACGGTCTATTAGCTGAACGTGTACCAAAGCCTGTATAGACGATAGATCACTTTCCAAATATGAAGTTGCGGAACATAAACATACAGTTGGGACTAGCACCTGGATGATGGATCGTCCTGATTACAGCGAGCTTGCGTTTTGACTCGCTCATCAATATTGAGCAGGAACGCGTCCGCCTCGCAAAGTAAACGCTTCTCATTTGAATCAAAGTGCCGAGGAACTACAAGGAGACGTTAACCAGCCAAATTGATTTAGTTCTCCCGCAAATTTACCACTTGGGGTTTTAAAGCATTTCACATACAAGTGAAGATCTTTTCTGGATCTTGGAGTTACAGTGAACATCATGTTGATTATTTACCACATCCTGAAGTGTTTTATTCCTCTTATACCAGAGCATCAAGTCCATATAGCCACTGAATAAGCATGAATTCATGAATAAGCCCATCTTGAATGGCAGGGGGCGGGGCTTTGTTAGGTCGAAGATTGGATTTTTGGTCGAGAAGCTTTGCTGTAGCTGAGCCTGTGTGGGACGACTCCCCCACCCTCCAAAAAATTTGATACTTCGGACTCCTTTCCATGCGTTAGCTATTTTGCTACTCCGAGTTCCTCGTCTTTGTAACGTCATTGCGGTATCGTTGTCCATCTTTCCTCCTCAGGTCATGGTCATGTCACGCTCAAGCCATGCTGAAAATCATCAACTACAAGGACGAGGAGAAGTCGTTCAGCCGGCGTATCAGCCACCTGTTCTTCCACAAAGAAAACGACTGGGGTTTCTCCAATTTCATGTCATGGAGCGTAAGTGGTTATGATTTATTATTATTCTTTCTTTATTTATTTATTACATTCTGTCTTGTTCGCTTCTCCTCGATGACGACTCTCTTACCGAGCCTCTGTTCTCACCGAGGCGTGTGCTTGTGCTTTTAGGACGTAACTGACCCGGAGAGAGGCTTTGTGGAAGACGATAAGGTCACGTTCGAGGTTTCGGTCCAGGCCGACGCTCCTCACGGCGTAGCGTAAGAGAGCTCTGTGGTACACGTCTCGTGTCCTGTTTATCACATGACGTTAAATTAAACTGATGATGATGATAAATTCTCTTTTTAGATGGGATTCAAAGAAGCATACTGGATATGTAGGATTAAAGAACCAAGGAGCCACATGCTACATGAACAGTCTGCTGCAAACGCTCTTCTTCACCAACCAGCTCCGGCGGGTAAGGAACAGTTCGTCCTTTACGTTTAACTACAAAACGAGCGCATTGGGAAAACATAGCTGGGAGACGCGTTTAAGGGGGCCAAGCATGTTACGGCTTCACCACTTGTCATCAGAGGAGGCGCAGACACCGCTGGGACCCGTTAAAGGCAAAACTCCCAGCCGTTGAAATGTACTCTCACTTCCTGTTTTTATTATTTGTTAGCTTTTAAGTTTATCTACCGAGTTCATGTTCAGTGTTCAGATTCTCACCTTTATGTGAGTTAGATTTATTCTAAATAAAAACCTGTTCACAGTAATGACGCCTGACGCATCTCGTGCTTTGTGCACAGCCATCTTTACTCCTCTAGCGTCGGGTTTCATTCAGCCGAAACATTTAAGGATTGAATTCTGATCCAGCGCCGTTTGTAATTCTTTTGAATAGCGTGTGTGAAATGGTCCTCTGGGTTTATCTTATATATATTTTTTGTGTTTCGTCTTCTCCCAGGCGGTCTACATGATGCCCACCGAGGGCGACGACTCCTCAAAGAGTGTCCCCCTGGCGCTGCAGAGGGTCTTTTACGAACTCCAGCACAGCGATAAACCCGTCGGCACAAAGAAACTCACCAAGTCTTTTGGGTACGAGAACCTTTTGTGTTCTTGTTATGTGTCAATAGTAATAATTTTATTATTGTTTTTAGCGCCTTTCATAGATTTAAAACGAAGCATGTTTTACAGTGTGACATGCAAAAACAAAAAGAAAATAGTACAGTGTGTAAGACATAAACGACAATAATGGAGATTTAAAGAAGAAAACTCAAAAGAGAGTGATGTAGTTAGAGCGAAACTCATCAGGGTGTTGTATCAATCGTCCGTCTCTGTGCTTTAGGTTTAGTTTGTGCCGTTTGTGTTGGGGTTTAAATTGACGTGTGTGTGTGTGTTGGTCAGGTGGGAGACGTTGGACAGTTTCATGCAGCACGATGTCCAGGAGCTGTGCAGAGTGGTGAGTTTCAGAGCCGCGAGGTTTAAACACCACATAGAAATATTCTCACTCGTAACACCCTAAGTGCAGACTGAAGCTAAGCCGTGTCTCCGTTCCAGCTTCTGGACAACGTCGAGAACAAGATGAAGGGGACGTGTGTGGAAGGCACCATCCCTAAGCTCTTCAGAGGAAAGATGGTGGTAAGCAGGATCACCTTTGTCCATTTTTTTTTTTTCTGTGTTTATAAATTTTTTTATTTTTAATTTGTTAAGACGAATTCTTTGTGGTTTTTTTTTTAGTCCTACATCCAGTGTAAGCACGTGGATTATAGATCTGAGCGAATAGAAGATTACTACGACATCCAGCTCAGCATAAAGGGAAAGAAAAATAGTGAGTACTTTTTTTTTTTTTTTTTTTTTTTTTTTTTTATCTGTTCTTTCTCCTTCTTATACAGTGATAAAGTGCCTCGACGCTGCATTCTTAATATTCTGTGATTATTATTTCCAAATGCAAAAGGTGATAAATAACTACAGCTCTTCTGACACGTCTTTTGTCCTTTTTTTTTTTTTTTTTCCCCCTGAAGTCTTTGAGTCATTTAAAGACTACGTGGCGGTGGAGCAGCTCGACGGGGATAACAAGTACGATGCGGGGGAGCACGGCCTACAGGTGCACATGGCGCCGTTAAACCGCCCACACACTCGCTCTTTCACTTCGTCATGATACTGACTCGCACTTTTGTTTTCCAGGAAGCTGAGAAGGGGGTAAAGTTCCTCACTTTTCCTCCCATCCTGCACTTACAGCTCATGAGGTTCATGTACGACCCCCAGACCGACCAAAATATTAAGATCAATGACAGGTAAGAGGCGCGGGATAGCGCTCAACCGTAACATCGACGATGGAGCATGCTCGTCCTAAATCTTACCCTACTACACCAGAGTACGTTACGTAATCTGCAGAATTAATAGAGAGGATACTGGAAAACATAGGTACTGTATGATAAGTAGTTGGATAACTTTGGGTCGTCTTAACTCCTGCTTGGTTTTTTTTATTATTTTTTTTTATGTCAGTTGATTAATTTTCTGCTATCAACCGCCATAACAAAATCATGAACTTTGAGAATCACTTAGATTTTGAATTCTGATTTAAATAGTTCATTTTCATCATAGTTGAAACATCCAGACCTAACGTAAGTGCATCACATGGGCGTGTCGCGCACTACGTAGACGTTATAGAGTTGTTGAGTATTATTATTGAGAATATTGTGAACAGGAGGCCATTTGACCGTAGCGTGTTTTAGGAATGTTTTAGAACTATAATGTAGTTATGAGCCACTGCTAAGACTGTTGATATGACAGAGTAAAACCACAGGCTCATGAATATGCAAACTTCTTAAGTAATTAAAACTGAAACGCGCTAATGCAGTATCGCTTGGAAACGCTCGGAGAGCACCAGAGTTCTTTCCCCCATGAGATGAATCAAATCCTCCAGTTTATTGTTAGTAAGCGTAAGTGCATGTCACGTAATGAGCGAGGTAGGCTCTCGAAATAACCCCACGAGTGACTCATCCAAGCAGCAGTCTTTGACTCAACTGCTCGGTCCCGGTCGCTGTAAGCTTCGTATTCTCTGCAGATATGAGTCCAGGTGCGTGTGTGTGTGTGTCGCTGATGTTTCACGTCACGTCCTCAGGTTCGAGTTTCCCGATCAGTTACCTCTGGACGAGTTCCTGCAGAAGCCGGACGTGAAGGACCCGGCCAACTATATCCTGCACGCCGTGCTAGTGCACAGCGGCGACAACCACGGCGGCCACTACGTCGTCTATCTCAACCCCAAAGGAGACGGCAAAGTGAGTGTCACGGAGCCAATAGTGAGAACCCATTTCCTTATTTTGGGGGGGCGGGTTTAAATTCCAGATGAACATATTAGAGCCCAAGACGGGCGTCGCTATAGAAACCACTGATCGTTAACAGTGCTTTATTTCACTTTAACCACAGGAGCTGTTAACTGTCTCACATCTTAAAGCTCTGTGAACGAGCTGTTACCATAGAAACGATAACGTATAGAAAGAGAGCCCTTTCTGAGCGCTGTGATTTAATGATCTTTGACCAGTGCGTATGAGGTGTAAACCTTTTGAACACCGAAACCGTAAACATCTGAGATGATGATGTACACTCGCATCTCTCTGTACAGACTGACAGCTGTCTAACGTCTCTAATATGTGCATCTGTAGTCTTGATTGTTGTATATGCTGCATGCTGTATGACCAGCACCCTGCCTTGTTTCTGTTGTACTCTGGGGTCAGTGTTTTTCTAATATATATATATATTTTATTTTTTTTCCACCCAGTGCTAATCCACCACAAATTAAATGCAAAATATTGTTTTTCCCTCTATTGCTGTTATGCAAATATTTAAGTGGTGCAGAAAAATGTATTCAAAAGAGTTCCAGGCAAACACGTCCATGTGCTGCATGCAAAACCACGTTAAGTGTGTAAATAGAACACCAGTGCAGCCTGCCGTCTCCGCATGTCGTCAGAGGAGGGAGATTATAAGAGACTTTTCGTTGTGTCTCGTAATAACGTGAACGTCTTTCAGTTGTGAAGATTCAGTGCAAGCGTGAGTAAGTCATATGCTGATTAGAGATCACCGCGAAATAATCCCACATTTTTATTTACGAACGAAGACCTTTTATCCGGTTATAGCTAATGATGTGTAACCTTGGGAAGGCGATATTTTTAGCTTCACTTTAAAAAGCTGCCCTGATGCCGTACGTATCTTAAATGCAAGGACACGTACAGGATTTGCAACCTGGCGATTAAGGTACCGTTATTGACATGATATCGTCTCGTTGTCCAGCCCTGCAACAAAGCATTTATGAGATGATAAATGCCGTTGATAAAATAAGAGCCCTTTTAAAGTGTAACGTGGCAGGGGATTCGGCGCCACTGCCGTCAGTTTCCGTCTCACTACTGTTGTTTTTTTTCACACCTTTGTGATTTCATTCAAGTGTAATTTAAGTTACGCTGTAACGTGGATTGTCTGCGTATATCAAGAACACGGACTGGTGGAATTAATTTGCTTCCCCTCCGCCAGTGGTGCAAGTTTGACGACGACGTCGTTTCCCGATGCACTAAAGAAGAGGCCATCGAGCACAACTACGGCGGCCACGACGACGACCTGTCCGTGCGCCACTGCACCAACGCCTACATGCTGGTGTACATCCGAGAGTCCAAGCTCAGTAAGTGGGTTCAGTTTCTTGTCTTTTCCTATAAAGCGACTGAAACCAGCCGCTCTGTGACGGTCCAGTGGTTACGGAGCGCAAAATAGCGCCGACTCGTAGGAGGTTATATAACCTGTGGAAACAAGTGTTCTTACTCACTCGGAGGAGAAGGTTCTCTCTCTAACTTGTACTGGATGACATGCAGGTTTCTGTACAGGCGAAAACATATCTAAATGTTAATGAGTTGATTAACGGAAACATCACGCTGAACCCGCCGCATCACTGTTAACAGCTAGTTAAACGGCATTGTGGGTAATGTAGGAAACTGTTAACCAGTGTAAAGATAGATCTTGGATGTAGCCAATGACTGCATTAGTTATTAAGAATAAGTTAGGGTGGATTTTTTTATTTTTTAGTGTCTGTTTTGCCTAAACTGACACCGCGCAGTGTGTTTATAGCTTCAGGACAGACGGTAGCGACCAATGTGTCACGTGCAGTTCAGCTAACAGACAGCAGAGGGCACTGAAAGTTACACACTACTCCTTTAATTAGATATAACAATACATGGGGAAAATGTGCAGCTGTCTCGCATCATAATTGAAACACACTGTCCAGGTGTGTGAGTTGTAAACTGTGTGTGTGTGTAGGTGAGGTGCTGCAGCCGGTCACAGACATGGACATCCCTCAGCAGCTGGTTGAGAGACTGCAGGAGGAGAAGCGGGTGGAGGCACAGAAACGGAAGGAGCGCCAGGAAGCTCATCTCTACATGCAAGTGCAGGTCAGGAGAACATGTTTCTCTGAGATACTTATTACTCTCAGTCCAGACGGATGATCAGGGAAGTTCCTGAACTCGTGGCGGCTTTCAAAAAACAAGTTTTATTTCCCTGCAGATGGTGACGGAGGACCAGTTCTGCGGACACCAGGGCAACGACATGTACGACGAGGAGAAAGTGAAGTACACAGTGTTCAAGGTGCTGAAGAGCTCCACCCTGGCCGAGTTCGTACAGAACCTCTCTCAGACCATGGTGAGCTCCACGACTCGAGCGTCCGCCGTGTTCAGTTCGGCCGCTGACGCTCTCGCCGTCCTAACAGCAGTACATAGTGCTCTTCAGAGCTCCTGGAGTTACTCAGTACAAAGTCTTTATTGATCCTGTAAGGGTATCCCGCCTCGCTAAAGTAGCCAAAGACACCAGGCTTAAAGACTTTGCTGGATAACTTTAGGACGGAGGACAGGGGAGCTCTGTTCATACGGCCAGTTTGAGTAACGAACACAATTTTGTTAAATCAAAATGATGCTGAAATCACACTCATTGAACTAGACAGGAAGAAGTGAGGGTGTTTTCAAATGTAACAACGTCATGCGTATTCATAAGGGAGAGGTTGCAGAGACGTTTCTAGGCTTCTGAGTGTAGTTTTGGGCTGAGCAGTTCAGAATCTCTGCTCTCTGTCCACCCCGACTGTTGGTGTTGAAATGTTTTATGGATTGTGTGCAGGGTTTCCCACAGGACCAGATGCGGCTGTGGCCCATGCAGGCCAGGAGCAACGGCACCAAGCGGCCGGCCATGCTGGACTACGAGGCAGACTGCAACAAGTCCGTAAGTGATCAGCAAAGAAACGGGCGTGGTCACGATCCTCACGTATACTGACGCCCGTACAGTTACACATCATGCCCGTGTCTGTGCTTAAGAGAGAATTTGCTCTGCTTACTCTCTAGATGATTGACTTGAGTGACAACGAGAACCCCTGGACAATATTTCTGGAAACGGTAGATCCAGAAATGGCCGCCAGCGGTGCAACGTTACCCAAGTTCGATAAAGACCGTGAGTGTGACCCTTTCTCCCTCACAGATGTAAATCTGGTCTAGAATCATTCCATCAGCTCGGTTTACCTCTAGTCTCCTGCTTTAATGTTCCTTTCTTAATTTCATTTTCAGATGATGTCATGTTGTTCCTGAAGATGTATGACCCAAAAACCCGAAGCTTAAATTATTGTGGACATATCTACACACCTATATCCTGTAAAATACGTGAGTCGCTTGAAGTGTTGTATCTTCCCTGGGACGGAGGTCCGGTTAAACGCTCATGAAATAATTGAGATTATAAAGATCCATTGGTGTGTTAATGGTGGAAAACTGACCGAGTCTCTCTCTCTCTCTCTCTCTCTCTCTCTCTCTCTCTCTCTCTCTCTCGCTGTTGTGATCAGGAGACTTGCTGCCCGTCATGTGTGAAAGAGCAGGGTTTCAGCAGGGAACTAGTCTTATCCTCTATGAGGTAAATTTTTTCTTTTTGCATTTCTCTTCTGTTTACGCATTCATCCTGCTACTTAGTCCCATGTCATTTTTGCCAATTTGTTAATCTGTGGCCTATCCCGCGCACCGCAGGAAGTTAAACCGAATTTAACGGAGCGGATACAGGACTACGACGTCTCCCTGGATAAAGCTCTGGACGAGCTCATGGACGGAGACATAATCGTGTTCCAGAAGTACGCATCCTCTGCTCCGTCAGCCGTACAAGTTTCAGTTTAATTTGTCAGAGAAAAAGTGGCTGAATGACCCCTCCTGTCGTCTGCTTTTACAGGGACGATCCAGAAAACGACGCCAGTGAGCTGCCGACGGCAAAAGACTACTTTAGAGACCTGTATCACCGCGTGGACGTCATTTTCTGTGACAAAACCATCCACAACGATCCAGGCTTCGTTGTCACACTATCCAACAGAATGAACTACTTCCAGGTTGGTTTCGTTGAATTAAGTGACCTTGACTGTGAATATAAATAGAACTCTGTAGTGGGAGTATAGCCGTGCATGTGCTCTTCACAGATGATACAATTCACATCCAGTAATTAAACGCCAAACCAGTGATTTAAAGAAGCTGATAAAGTGGTAGTATTCTTCAAGCAGATCTTCAATCACCTTCTGGATTAGCATGCCACACCTCCTTCCCTCAAGAGGCCTCACCTCTTTTCCTGGCCTTTCCAGAGTCAAGATTTCCAAAGATGTGTCACGTGTTCCTCACGTTACACCTGAAGTTAGAGTAAAAAGCTTTTAAACTTCATGATGTAGAATAAATAGTCAGTTCCTCCGTTGCGTTTCAGTCGTTGTCCAGTGACTTTAGTTAAACGATGGTCATTCTAGAGCAATCCGCCTCCCACGCTCGCTTATGCATATGGTTTTAATGTTATTTGTAGGTGGCGAAGACCGTTGCGCAGAGGTTAAACACTGACCCCATGCTCCTACAGTTCTTCAAGTCGCAGGGGTAAGTTTGATGACGTCTCCATCTCCTTTCCTTCGCTTCCTCTCGCTCGTGTCATTGTTATTTTCATGTAATATTTAGGATAGCTAGTTTTAACCTGATTGTCCTGGGCAGGTACAGAGACGGCCCGGGCAACCCACTCAGGCACAACTACGAGGGAACTCTCCGAGACCTGCTGCAGTTCTTCAAACCACGGCAGCCCAAGAAGCTCTACTACCAACAGGTGAGATGATCTCTCAGCATCTCCATGATTTTTTTTTTTTTTTTTGATCGAGAACTGAATTCAGCTTGTAAAGCAAACGAAGAACACAAATTAACATGGTTTATATGAGCATTATAAATGAATTCATTTATTTTCTGATCGGTAAGATAGTGTTACGGTCTCGTGTTCATGTCTTTCTGTGTACTGGTTCGTAATGAATACCATGTGGATGATTCCCTGGATGCATAAGTACAACATAACACAGCTTCATTGTGCTTTGAATATAAATGCATGAGTAAAGCAGGACATCCTGAGTAGAATGATCATTAGCACCTTGGTACCATGCTCAGCAGTGCTTCAGTATAGCGTGACATGCTAAACACAGCGATCTGAGCTCTCCGTACAGGAACCTGAGCCCCACTGAGCAGGTTCAGCTCTGGTCCTCTGATTAATTCATGTCTCCTCTCACCTCTCGCAGCTTAAGATGAAGATCACAGACTTTGAAAACCGGAGGAGTTTCAAATCCATATGGCTCAACAGTCAGTTTCGGGAGGAGGTAAAGAAATTCCTCCATTCAGTTCCTGTAACATTTTTATTTATTTATTTATTTTATTTTAATTCAAACACGTCATGTTTTAACTTGACCCGTTCCTGATTTTGCGTCTGTTCTCCAGGAGATCACACTATACCCAGACAAGCACGGCTGTGTTCGAGACCTGCTCGAGGAATGTAAAAAGGCTGTGGAGCTCTCAGACAAAGGTTCAGAGAAGCTAAGGTACGCACCACTGCTAGTGTATTCAGAGCGGAGCTTTCATGCTTTCATTTATCCTGTTCTTGGGTCTGACTTTACCCCTGTAGGCTCTTAACGAAGCATTTTAATGAAACATAGATGCTGGTTGCTTTCCTCATACACGTCTTGTGTTGAAGCCTTTTATTGAGCCTCATATTTAGCACTGTGTGTCTTCCTTCCCGCAGGCTGTTAGAAATCGTAAGCTACAAAATTATCGGGGTTCACCAAGAGGACGAACTGCTAGAATGTTTATCTCCCGCAGCCAGTCGGACGTTCAGAATAGAGGTGAGATCTTATTTGCGCCGCCCCTCAGGATATCTCCTCGGCGCAATCTGTAAATCAGGACTCGTAACCTCGTGAAGGAAAATTGATATTTTCGTTCTGTGTGAACGTCCGGGTGCGTGTTTGGAATCTTTGTTCTTTGTGTCCGTTAGGAAATCCCTCTGGACCAGGTCGACCTGGATAAGGAGAACGAGATGCTGATTCCAGTCGCACATTTCCACAAGGAGGTCTTCGGGACATTCGGAATTCCGTTCTTGCTAAAAATTCGTCAGGTGTGTTGTTGATTGTTTTTTTTTTGTTTGTTTTTTTTGCGTGTCTGCCCCGTGACTTTGATCTGACGACATAGGAGCCACACTGACGTGGTGAATTGCTAGCTAACCGAGTAAACTAATAAAATCTGCATGAACTTTACTATTCATACCATTACAAACTCAGTATTGTTTATTAAACATTTGTGTCATTGGTCAGTGAACGTTAACCCTAACCCGCCGCTGTGCTGTGTCCAGGCCGAGCCCTTCAGAGAGGTGATGAAGAGGATCCAGAGCATGCTGGATATCCAAGAGAAAGAGTTTGAAAAGGTAAACACTGTTGCTGGTGATTACAGTCTATACACAGCATAACATCTTCAGATGTAGAAGTAGGGGGAAAGGTTTTGCTATCCCGGTGTCCTGTAGCTTTAATCGTTTTTGAGAAAGAGAAGCACAAGACACAAAAATAGCCCAGCTGCTGATGGCTATGAGTGATCTGTTATATGATCTTTTTTTTTGGGAACGCGCATTGTTCCAAATTTCCAACACGATTCAGCCCTATTTGGCCAGGGTTGGTTTACCTGGAGAGCTCCTATAATTACTCTTTAGTTCATAATACCTTTATAATGATGCACCTTTTATTTATATATATATATTTGTGAATTTTTCAGTTTAAATTTGCGATCGTGATGATGGGCCGGCACCAATACATCAACGAGGATGACTACGAAGTGAACCTGAAGGACTTCGAGCCACAGCCGGGTATGTCATTAAGCCCTTGTCCTTAGGACCTGCTGGTGTCCGTTACAGTCGTAGAATGTGCTTTAAACTCACAACCTCCTGGTCAGTTCAGAACAAAACTACGGCTTTTTTTGTACAGTGTAACGCTGTTTGATTCTGTTTGGTCAGAAGGTATTGATTTATTTGCTGCATCTGTTCTAATACGTTATCACACTTTGGTGTAAGTGGACTAATACATTGTTTGTTTGTTTGTTTGTTTTTTTTCCTCTGTAGGAAACATGTCCCACCCGAGACCCTGGTTAGGGCTCGACCACTTCAACAAAGCGCCGAAGCGAGGGCGCTACACGTACCTGGAGAAGGCTATCAAGATCCACAACTGACGCGCTCTCTCTCCGCCCTAACCGACCCTTATTAAAGACTCTAACCAGAAGTTGTGTGTGTGTGTGTGTGTGTGTGTGTGTGTGTATGCGTGCACCACTTTTTACCACCTGCTCTGCGGTTACACAGGC
>JAOVYU010000031.1:11861550-11871592 GCA_025674565.1 Synodontis membranacea | reverse complement strand
TCAGCCAATGTCACTCAGCCAGCCCAGTCAGCCAATGTCAGTCAGTCAGCCAGCCAATGTCAGTCAGCCAGCCAATGACAGTCAGCCAGCCAACGTCAGTCAGCCAGCCAGCCAACCAAAGTCAGTCAGCAGGCCAAGGTTAGTTAGCCAGCCAGCCAGCCAACCAGCCAGCTAATGTCAGGCAGACATCCAGCCAGCCAATGTCAGTCAGGCAGACAGCCAGCCAGCCAATGTCAGTCAGCCAGCCAGCCAATATAAGTCAGCTAGCCAGATAGCCAATGTCAGTCAGCCAGCCAATGTCAATAAGCCAGCCAGCCAACCAACGCCAGTCAGCCAGCCAGCCAGCCATCCAACGTCAGTCACCCAGCCAGCCAATGTCTGTCAGCCAGCCAGCCAGCCAATGTAAGTCAGCCAGCCAATTTCAGTGAGCCAACCAGCCAATATCAGTCAGCCAGCCAACCAGCCAATGTCAGTGAGCCAGCCAGCCAACCAGCCAGCCAATGTCAGTCAGCAATATCAGTCAGCCAGCTAGCCAGCCATCAGTCAGCCAGCAAAGTCAGTCAGCCAGCCAGCCACCCAGCCAGCCAATGTATGTCAGCCATCCAGCCAGCCAGAAAACAAGCTAACACATCAGTCTCCAATCTATGTCAGCCAGCCAACATCAGTAAGCTAGCCAGTCAGCCAGTCAATGTCAGCCAGCCAGCAAGCCAACGTAAGCCAGCCAGCCAGCCACCGAGCCAACCAACGTCAGTCAGCCAGCCAGCCAGCCAACGTCAGTCAGCCAGCCAACCGATGTCCGCCAACCAGAAAACATGCTAACACATCAGTCTCCAATGGATGTCATCCAGTCAGCCAGCCAACCAATGTCAGTCACCCAGCCAGCCAGCCAGTGTCAGTCAGCCAGCCAGGCAGCCAATGTCAGTCAGTCAGTCACCCAGCCAGCCAGCCAATGTCAGTCAGATAGCCAGCCAGCCAGCCAATGTCAGCCACCCAGCCAGCCAACGTCAGCCACCCAGCCAGTCAGCCAGCCAATGTCAGGCAGCCAGCCGTCAGTCAGCCAACCAGCCAGCCAGCCAGCGTCAGCCAGCCAGAAGACATGCTAACACATCAGTCTCCAATGGATATCATCCAGCCAGCCAACCAATGTCAGCCAGCCAGCCAGCCAGCCAACCAACGTTAGTCAGCCAACCAGCCAGCCAGCCAGCCAATGTCAGTCAGCCAGCCAGCCAATGTCAGTCAGCCAGCCAGCAAGCCAGCCAGCCAGCCAACGTCAGTCAGCCAGCCAGCCAGACGTCAGTCAGCCCGCCAGCCAGCCAACGTAAGTCAGCGCGCCAGCCAGACAACGTCAGTCAGCACGCCAGCCAACCGGTCAGTCAGCCAGCCAGCCAATGTCAGTAAGCCAGCCAATGTCAGCAAGCCAACAACGTCAGCCAGCCATCCACCAAGCCAGCCAACGTCAGTCAGCCAGCCAGCCAATGTCAGCCAGCCAGCCAGCCAGCCAGCCAGCCAACGTGAGCCAGTCAGCCAACGTCAGTTAGCCAGCCAGCCAGCCAGCCAGCCAATGTATATCAGCCAGGCAATCAATGTCAGTCAGCCAGCCAGGCAGCCAATGTCAGTCAGTCAGCCAGCCAGATGTCAGTCAGCCCGCCAGCCAACCAGTCAGTCAGCCAGCCAGCCAATGTCAGTCAGTCAGTCACCCAGCCAGCCGGTCAATGTCAGTCAGCCAGCCAGCCAATGTCAGTCAGCCAGCCAGCCAATGTCAGTCAGACTCACCCATAATTTTAATTACAATTCTAATATAACTTCCAATTATATATTTCAATAGGTCAATACACTTTCTGCCATTTCCGCAATAACGCTTCATCACAGGCGTCGATGACAGAAAGTGCCCTGACCACGGGCTCGACTCAGCAGGTGAGGATACTGAAACAGAGAGAGAAAGAGAGAGAAAGTGTTTTTTGTCCATTTTCTACGATCCTATCCTCTAGAGGGCAGGTCTAAGCTGAACCATCCCTGTATATTTTTAACAAAATAATATTAATGTTCTTAATGTTAAGATAACAAAAGATTTTTTTTTATAATTTCACAATTCTTCTTCTTAATGTAATTATCACAGTTTCTTTTAGTGAAAAAATCTGTCCATCGTGAAGCTGTACGAGTTACCTGCAGTTCGTGAAGTCCCTGCAGCAAAGCCTTCCCAAAGTGCCTCACTTCTTCCAGGAGGTTCTCTTTTCTGATGACGTTCAGCACCTCTGAGAGGAACAGGCTCTTTGACGGGTCTCCCATCCACGTGTTGAAGATCCAGTAACCCTGAGCCACGACACACACTTCGTTACCGGTTCAGTAAAAGCAGTCCGGTGGCGGGAACACATACGGATTTCGCTTTTCAGAATAAAAGACAAAAAGTGAACATGCTAGAACTTCGTCAGAACACCAGAGGGCGCTGTGTGTCCAGACACGAGAGGTGTGAGACGGGAACGCAGTTATTCAGAAGTGTTAATTAAATCTCTTCTGAAATCCAGGGCAGATTGAAAGTCTGCGGTAAGTAACAGTGACTGGATCTGATCTTGAAACAGGACACAAAATGTTGAACTACTTTTGTCTTTACGATTATTTTAAAGACCTTACTTATCGTTAGCTATTTTACAACTAACTTGCAGATATCATTAGGGCCGTAGTCCACAAAGCAGCTCACTGACACTGCTATGGGATGCGATCTAGAAAGAATATAAAGAGCTAAGGTTCTCACACACACACACACACACTCTTGTGTGGTACCGTGTTGGGCTGCAGCTCGTCTGGTTGGTATTATCCTCCTGTGAGCATCTTCTTGCTGAAGGAGATGATATCTGTGGGGTTGTCCGTTCCCCAATGCTCTTGGGCCCAGAACTTCCCGGTGGCTCCGCCCCCTGTTTGAACCTCGGCCACGTGGAAGGTGCATCCATGCTGAAAGAACATCCAGAGCAAAGTGAGAAATATATAATATATACAGTTGATCAAATCCTGTTTTTCACACCTTTTCTCCTTTTCTTGAGAATGCAATGCTTTATCATTTTTTTTTAAACATCTAAAAGATCTCATGCAAATTATACATAAACACCTCGACAGCTCACTCAGAAGTTTATAATAATTTTGTCATTTACGGGGTTTGTTATTTTGTCAAAACTTAATTACTAACAGTGTTACAGACAATAGAAAACTGTCCAGCTCATCATCAGGCATTAAAATATAAACCTGAAACAGCCGTAGCATCGCAGTCAAGATATACTGAGATAAAAATATCCGTCGCTACTTCAGTTCTGAACCGTAGCAAAGAGTTCGCAGAGGTCATCGTTTACACGAGGGCAGGGTGCTTTTGAGGCCGTGTTCCTCCGGGTCTGATTCGAGATGACGTATCGGAGCAGACGAGGAAAGGATTCACCGGAGGAGCGGCGCGTGCTCACTTCTTCACATGTACTGTTTTTTTATAGCTGCTTCATGAGATCATTTACATCCGCAAGGTGATTCAAGAGCGAGCCGACTACACCATAGTAAACTATTCGGAAGAGATCTCGCAGTCTGTGCCGGGTTCTTACAATTTCCTTGTGGAAAAAAAAATAAGAAATCCAAATGTGAGAATAAAGGAAGGTCAGGTTTACACCATTAAGGTCTGGATACCTTGCGAGCGATGCTGCGCAGTTTGATGAAGTCGGGTGAGGCGTGGTTGTCTCCTCCCTCTGCCTGGATGGGCTCGATGATGATACCTGCCACGGGTTTGCCCTTCTGCTTCCACTTCACAATCAGATCCTCCACCTGAACCGCAAACGTGGGGGTGGGGAATATTACACTTAATCAATAATCGATACGACCCTCTGAGTAATATACTTCCATTCATAAGCTCTGATACTGGAAACCCATTCGTGATAAATTTACTAGTAGCTAACTAGCTGACTACTGATATTAAGTTACCGCACGCTATATATAATCGAATTTGAGGCCATACGTGTTCGTAGGGTTCTGACCTCCTCGAGACAGTAAGCCTCCTCTTGGGCGTTCTCTCGAACAAACTCCTCGAGCGGCTCTTTGAGCCTGGGGAAAGGTGCGATGGGCCACTCGAACGACAGGATGTCGAGCTTGTGAATGATTTTGGAGTGCGTCATGGTCAAGCAACCTGAGAACCAATCAATCAAACACAGCCATGATTACAGAGTAACGGATTTTTTAACTGCATTGTGCCCGAAAGCTCTTTGTGACTGAATAACACACTCGCCGAGACTTACCCATAGTTCTCCCATGAAGGACACGATGCTCAGATCTGGACATCCACGACTCCCCACACACACACACACACCCACACACACAGACAGAACAGTGTGCAAACAGTCTAATGAGGGATCGTTCTAAACATAAACTTTAACAAGGAGCAAGACAACACTCACGTTAAATCTTAAGACTGCATTAAAGAAGCAACATCACCTGAGACGGAGAGCGGCGGGTCTCATGCGATTCGCTCCGGTACAAAGGAAGAAGTTAATATAAAGTGATATTTTGGGAACAATATGACCATTTTTGCTCGTCGAGGAGACACAGATTCCAAATGCGCCATGCTCAATCTACAGCCCATCAGCTAGCTGGCTCACGACGATCTGTACGTTCTTATTAAAAGGCGCGTTTCTTCTCCCTTTTCATCTTCACCATTACGAGCTTCGATATTTTCAAGTCAAAAGTAATGTTCCTGAAAAGGATAATTTGCCTCATCTCCACTGACACTAACCCCAGTAACTGTTCCGAAGACGAGCGGATTGATACACACTGTGCTCAGTTGAACTGATGGAGCAGAACGAACTGTTGAAGCTTAACTAATCGCATTACATCTAAAATGCAAACAGATTTTCAACAAATAAAAACATTCTGAATAATAATCCTAATGACAGTACTACAGAAAGTTATGATAATAAGTGAATTTTCTTATCCAGTAGAATTCCAAAAAGAAATAACATCTTGAAAATAGGGGGGAAAAAAAATTCAGCCAAATCATCTTTACCCGATTACCGTACAGTGTATTTACGTTTAGATCTACGTCATTTGGCAGACGTTCTCACTCAGAGCTACGTACAGTATATAAGCCAATGTACGGCTATGATAGGGTTGAAAAAGTTTTGGCCACATGCTGTACAACACACTACATTTTCCTGTTATAAGGCCAATTCTCATTTATTTACCAAAACAGTGGCATAACAACCACACAGGCAGCTCAGACTGTATTTTTCAACCAGTCAGCCAGCCAATGTCAGATAGTCAGCTAGCCAGCCAGCCAATGTTGGTCGCCAGCCAGCCAGCCAGTGTCAGTGAGTCAGTCAGCCAGCCAGCCAATTTCAGTCAGCCAGCCAGCCAATTTCAGTCAGCCAGCCAGCCTGCCAGCCAATGTGAGTCAGCCAGCAAACGTCAGCCAGCCAGCCAGCCAGCAATCCAGCCAGCCAGCTAGCCAATATCAGTCAGTCAACCAGCCAATGTCAGTGAGTCAGCCAGCCAGCAAGCCCAACGTCAGCCAGCCAGCCAGCGAGGGAGCCAGCCAACGACAGTCAGCCAGCCAGACAATGTCAGTCAGACAGCCAGTAAACGTCAGCCAGCAACCCAGCCAACGTCAGTCAGCCAGCCAGTGTCAGTCAGCCAACCAGCGTCAGCCAGCCAGAAAACATGCTAACACATCAGTCTCCAATGGTTGTCATCCAGCCAGCCAGCCAACCAACGTCAGTCACCGAGCCAGCCAGCCAATGTCAGTCAGCCAGCCAGCCAACCAATGTCAGTCAGTCAGCCTGCCCAGCCAATGTCAGCCAGCCAGACAGCAAGCCAGCCAATGTCAGACAGCCAGTCAGCCCAGCCAATGTCAGTCAGTCAGCCAGCCAGCCAATGTCAGCCAGCCAGCCAGCCATTGTCAGTAAGTCAGCCAGCCAATGTCAGAAAGTCAGCCAGCCAGCAAGCCAGCCAATGTCATCCACCCAGCCAGCCAACATTAGTCAGCCAGCCAACGTCAGTCAGCCAACCAAACAGCCAGCCAGCCAGCCAGCATCAGCCAGCAAGAAAACAAGCTTACACATGAGTCTCCAATGTATGTCAGCCAGCGAGCCAACGTCAGTCAGCTAGCCAGTCAGCCAGCAAGCCAACGTCAGCCAGCCAGCCAGCAAGCCAACGTCAGCCAGCCAGCCAGCAAGCCATCCAGCAAGCCATCCAACGTCAGCCAGCCAGCCAGCGAACCAGCCAACGTCAGTCAGCCAGGCATCCAGCGAGCCAGCCAGCCAGCATCAGTCAGTCAGTCAGTCAGTCAGCCAGCCTACGTCAGTCAGCCAGCCAGCCAGCCAACTTCAGTCAGCCCGCCAGCCAATATCAGTAACAGAGCCAGCCAGCCAATGTCAGTCAGCCAGCCAGCCAGCCAATGTCAGTCAGCCAGCAAACGTTAGCCAGCCAGCCAGCCAGACATCGTCAGTCAGCCACCCAGCAATCCAGCCAGCCAGCCAGCCAATGTCAGTCAGTCAGTCAACCAGCCAATGTCAGTCAGCCAGCCAGCCAGCGAGCCAGCCAGCCAACGTCAGTCAGCCAGCCAGCCAGCCAGCCAATGTCAGTCAGCCAGCCAGCCAGCCAGCCAATGTCAGTGAGCCAGCCAGCCAACGTCAGTCAGCATGCCAGCCAACCAGTCAGTCAGCCAGCCAATGTCAGTAAGCCAGCCAGCATCAGTCAGCCAGTCAGTCAGCCAGCCAGCCAACGTGAGCCAGTAAGCCAACGTCAGTCAGCCAGCCAGCCAGAGGGCCAATGTATATCAGCCAGCCAGTCAATGTCAGTCAGCCAGCCAGCCAGCCAATATCAGTCAGGCAGACATCCAGCCAGCCAATGCCAGTCAGGTAGAAAGCCAGCCAGCCAATATAACTCAGCCAGCCAGATAGCCAATGTCAGTCAGCCAGCCAATGTCAATAAGCCAGCCAGCCAACCAATGCCAGTTAGCCAGCCAGCCAGCCATCCAATGTCAGTCAGCCAGACAATGTCAGTCAGCCAGCCAGCCAGCCAATATCAGTCAGGCAGACATCCAGCCAGCCAATGTCAGTCAGGCAGACAGACAGCCAGCCAATATAACTCAGCCAGTCAGATAGCCAATGTCAGTCAGCCAGCCAATGTCAATAAGCCAGCCAGCCAACCAACGCCAGTTAGCCACCCAGCCAGCCATCCAACGTCAGTCAGACAGCCAATGTCAGTAAGCCAGCCAGCCAGCCAGCCAATATCAGTCAGCCAGGCAATCAGCCAATGCCAGTCAGCCAGGCAATCAGCCAATGTCAGTCTGCCAGCCAGTCATCCAGCCAGCCATCCAATGTCACTCAGCCAGCCAGCCAATGTCACTCAGCCAGCCAAAGTCACTCAGCCAGCCAACGAGCCAAAGTCACTCAGCCAGCCAGCCGACGTCGGTCAGCCAGCCAGCCAGCCAGCCAGCCAGCCATCCATCCAGCCAGCCAGCCAATATCAGTCAGCCAGGCAATCAGCCAATGCCAGTCAGCCAGGCAATCAGCCAATGTCAGTCTGCCAGCCAGTCATCCAGCCAGCCATCCAATGTCACTCAGCCAGCCAGCCAATGTCACTCAGCCAGCCAAAGTCACTCAGCCAGCCAACCAGCCAAAGTCACTCAGCCAGCCAGCCAACGTCGGTCAGCCAGCCAGCCAGCCAGCCAGCCATCCATCCAGCCAGCCAACGACAGTCAGTCAGTCAACCAGCCAGCCAGCCAATGTCAGTCATCCACCCAGCAAGCCAACGTCCGTCAGCCAGCCAGCCAATGTCAGTCAGTCAGTCACATAGCCAGCCAGCCAATTTCAGTCAGCCAGCCAGCCAATGTCAGTCAGCCAGCCAGCCAGCAAATGTCACCAAGTCAGCCAGTCAATGTCAGCCAGCCAGCCAGCCAACGTCAGTCAGCGAGCCAGCCAACCAACGCCCGTCAGCCAGACAGCCAATGTCAGTCAGTCAGTCACCTAGCCAGCCAGCCAATGTCAGTCAGTCAGTCACATAGCCAGCCAGCCAATGTCAGCCAGCCAGCCAGCCAATGTCAGTGAGTCAGCCAGCCAATGTCAGCCAGCGAGCAAGCAAGCCAGCCAATGTCAGTAAGTCAGCCAGCCAATGTCAGCCAGCGAGCAAGCAAGCCAGTCAACGTCATCCACCCAGCCAGCCAGCCAGCATCAGCCAGCCAGAAGACATGCTAACACATCAGACTCCAATTGATGTCATCACGTCAGCCAGCCAACCAATGTCACCCACCCAGCCAGCCAGCCAGCCAATGTCAGTCAGGCAGACATCCAGCCAGCCAATGTCAATCAGGCAGACAGACAGACAGACAATGTCAGTTAGGCAGACAGACAGACAATGTCAGTCAGGCAGCCAGCCAATATAAATCAGCCAGCCAGATAGCCAATGTCAGTCAGCCAGCCAATGTCAATTAGTCAGCCAGCCAACGTGGGCCAGCCAACCAGCCAACCAGCCAATGTCAGCCACCCAGCCAGTCAACGTCAGCTACCCAGCCAGTCAGCCAGCCGTCAGTCAGGCAGCCAGCCATCAGTCAGCCAACCAGCCAGCCAGCCAGCCAGCGTCAGCCAGCCAGAAGACATGCTAACACATCAGTCTCCAATGGATGTCATCCAGCCAGCCAGCCAACCAATGTCAGCCAGCCAGCCAGCCAACCAACATTAGTCAGCCAGCCAGCCAGCCAATGTCAGTCAGCCACTCAGCCAGCCAGCCAATGTCACCTACCCAGCAAGCCAAAGTCAGTGAGCCAGCCAGCGTCAGTCAGCCAACCAGCCAGCCAGCCAGCGTCAGTCAGGCAGAAGACATGCTAACACATCAGTCTCCAATGGATGTCATCCAGCCAGCCAGCCAACCAATGTCAGCCAGCCAGCCAGCCAATCAATATTAGTCAGCCAGCCAGCCAGCCAATGTCAGTCAGCCACTCAACCAGCCAGCCAACGTCACCTACCCAGCAAGCCAACGTCAGTCAGCCAGCCAGCGTCAGTCAGCCAACCAGCCAGCCAGCCAGCGTCAGCCAGCCAGAAAACATGCTAACACATCAGTCTTCAATGGATGTCATCCACCCAGTCACATAGCCAGCCAGCCAATGGCAGTCAGCCAGCCAGCCAATGTCAGTCAGACAGCCAGCCAGCCAGCCAATGTCAGTAAGTCAGCAAGCCAATGTCAGCCAGCCAGCCAGCAAGCCAGCCAACGTCATCCACCCAGCCAGCCAACGTCAGTCAGCCAACCAGCCAGCCAGCCAGCGTCAGCCAGCCAGAAGACATGCTAACACATCAGACTCCAATGCATGTCAGCCAGCCAATGTCACTAAGTCAGCCAGCCAATGTCAGCCAGCCAACGTCAGTCAGCCAGCCAGCAAGCCAGCCAGCGTCAGTCAGTCAGCCAGCCAGCCAGCCGTCAGTCAGCCAGCCAGCCAGCCGTCAGTCAGCCAACCAGCCAGCCAACGTCAGTCAGCCAGCCAGCCAGCCAGCCAATGTCAGTAAGCCAGCCAATGTCAGCAAGCCAACAACGTCAGCCAGCCAGCCAACCTCAGCCAGCCAACGTCGGCCAGTCACCCAGCCAGCCAGCCAACGTCAGTCAGCCAGCCAAGGTCAGTCAGCAGGCCAAGGTCAGTCAGCCAGCCAGCCAATGTCAGTCAGGCAGACAGCCAGCCAGCCAATGTCAGTCAGCCAGCCAGCCAATATAAGTCAGCCAGCCAGATAGCCAATGTCAGTCAGCCAGCCAATGTCAGTCAGCCAGCCAGCCAACCAATGACAGTCAGCCACCCAGCCAGCCAACCTCAGCCAGCCATCCAATGTCAGTCAGCCAGCCAGCCAATGTCAGTAAACCAGCCAGCCAATGTCACTCAGCCAGCCAGCCAAAGTCACTCAGCCAGTCAGCCAACATCGGTCAGCCAGCCAGCCAATGTCAGTCAGCCAGCCAGCCAATGTTAGTCCCTCAGCCAGCCAATGTCAGTAAGCCAGCCATCCAGCCAATGTCAGCCAGCCAGCCAGCCAATGTCAGCCAGCCA
>JAOVYU010000031.1:11828364-11843323 GCA_025674565.1 Synodontis membranacea | reverse complement strand
CCTCCCTACTTACCCCTTACCTATCTGATCCCACCCACCCCCTTCCTACTTACCCAGCTACACACCACCCCTCCCTACTTACCCCTTACCCATCTGATCCCACCCACCCCCTCTCTACTTACCCCTTACCCATCTGATCCTACCCACCCCTCCCTACTCACCCTTACCCATCTACCCACCCACATATTCCCCAACGTATGTACCCAAGCCTAACCCTTCTACCTACCTACCCCCTAACTGTCTCCCCACTTATCCAGCTACCCACCCACCCCTTCCCTACTTTCCCCTTACCCATCTACCCAACCACATATTCCTCTACCTATGTACCCAAGCCTACCCCTTCTACCTACCTACCCCCTACCTATTTACCCACTCACCCATCTATCCATCCACCCCTAAAGGCCAATAAAAAAGTTCACGCTAATACGCTTTACCTGATGCTTTAATATAACGCTGATTCAAACGCACATTTCGCTGACACATGCTGAGGAGATCTTCACCAACATCTGTAAAACCACACACACACACACACACACACACACACACCATGAAAAGAGCTCAATAAAGGGAAAAGCATTACCACTTTACCACTTATTCCATTCACACTTTAATGCTCATGAAGCCATTAATCAAACAGCCTGCACTTTTCTCTCCGAGAGGTAGATAATACCGTTCCTATCATGAGAGAAATCTTACGCAACGCCGAAGGTAATTTTCACAATTACGGCACGGAACGAAAGGGAAAAAAAAACCCCACCGCATTTCTCTTTTACTGCAGGCAGGAGATGACGAGCTGATTCTCTGGATGTCAAAATCAAGAGCTATTACCCAAGGATGTAGAATTTAACGTAACATAACTAAAACTGGCTTAAAATTAAAAATGTAGCTGATTAATGAGACGCTGTTAAAAAACAACAACAACAACGTCTAAATAATCACACCTCCAACTCAAAGGATCTGGTTTGGAATAAAATAATAATAATTATTATTAGACTTGATGAACATGATGACTGCGGAAGTCCAGTGTGACTGATTCATGGACGGCTTTTGTCCTCAGAGTGAAAGCCCTATTTTCAACCTGGATGAAAAAGCGAGGTGCTTCTACAAACCCTTCCACGTGCAATCAGCCTTCGTTCGGGAAGCAATTTCTACCAAGCAAACACCGTGAAACCTTAAAGCCGTGCTTCAGACACTCTCACGTCACGTGCTACATCTTTACACTACACGCATCGGGCTTGTGCGCGGTACGCGGACGCTTGTAGGACCAAAAAAAAAAAAAACCTCTCGAAACTCAAGAGATTTCGCACTGAAGAGAAACGGCAGCCCCTCCGGAGCGGACTCCACAGCAAACAGTGCATCACGGGAAGAGAAAACAGAACAAACAAAGGAGAAAAATAACAAAAATAAAATTCAGCCGCGGAATAAAATGACTCCAATAGGCATCAATTTATCTGTAATCTTCTCGGGAACGACTCTAATAATGGCTGCTGAAATGATCGTCGAAGTCCCGTCGCTGTGGAGCGCGGCTCGATTACGCCGTTTCGCTCCCAAATGTCACGCTGTGCGAGCAAAACGTTCACATTTCTTACATCTACTGTACTTGAAAAGCTGACATAAAAAAAAAACAAAGAGTGGTTTAACTGACAACTTCTGACCAATCAGAATCCAGAATTCAACAGCACTGTAGTATAAACTCCGTAAGCATAATTAATTCCGCTAAAGAACATTATTACCTCTAGCACTTCTGTCATTTGAACAATAATCCCGATCCTGATCACGCAAACCCGTACCTGTGCAGTAGACCGTTTTGGCGACGCTCGCCATGACGATGCTGGCTAATCCGGTTCCTGCTCCCAGCTCGAGCACGGTCGCTCCTCTGAACGCAGCCGGGTCGGACAGGATGAAGTCGGAGAGCAGGAAAGCTCCTCGCCAGATCTGCCGAGCCAGCAGCGAGATCACTACACAAAACCGTCTTAATTACCGCAGGAGTGCCGTGATGTAGGTTAAAGTCGCGCTCACCTGCTTCCCGACGTCCTCCAGCGGCGTCGCCATTGTGTGCTCTGAGAGGAAACAATGAGCAACAAAGTCAGGCCAAACGGCTGCGGTTAACACGCTTTGTCCTATACGCGCTCGTTTCTATAGCAACAGCTTGTTCTCCTGCGATGCGCCGCATAAACGGATTAAATAACGGCGTCCGTTAGTAGATGTTTATTTAACGTTCAGGGAAAGAGTCTCCGGTGCCAGCACTCTCGAACACTCAGACGTAAAGCTGTAAGGTTTCTGCTTCGTGCTTTCTTGGTAACAAATAATAGATTTTTGAAAATTATTTTATAAAAGAGAAGGGGGGGGGGGGGGGGGGGGGGGGGGCGGCTGGTGAGGGAACAGACTGTTTATAGCTGCTATAACTCACGTGATGGCAGGAACTAACTCCAGGACGTTTAACAATGTTAGATGTAAATATAAAAGGATAAAAAGTAGTACGAGGACTAGAACGCTTGTGTGCTGTTACAGGAATCTAATCAACACGAGGTGGGAACTGTTCACACAATAAAAGCACTTGGAATCCCTGACCAATCTTTATGACGTCTATCATGCCATCTTCCTCCTCCTCCTCCTCCTCCTCCGTTTCTTCATCGCTGATCGCTCCTTCAGTCTGGCTCAGGATGACAGGATGAGCGGTTTCACGGTCCCGCGCCGTCTCCGCTGGCTTCCTCGCTACGTCCAGGTCACCATCTTCGTCCAGACGAGAGTGCGACGCCTCCTCTGACGGAGAACACGCCTCCTCCTGCTCTTCCTCCTGCAGAATCCTGAACCTCGACAAAAACACTGGAGGTGGAAACCGAGAGAGAATAAAAAGGCGCAATCAGTTTAATACCAAGTGCAGATCTCATGCTTCTTATTGCCTTTACAGCTCTAAACGATCTCTTTTGGCGAGCAGACGGCACAGCGAGGCAGGACGAGCGCCTGGAGAGTCCTAAGTTGATCATGATGATGTAATATGTCCCGGGACAGACGGTGTTGTAAGATCAGGACTGTATAATCAGGTTTGGAATGGTATTGAAGAGCAGACAACATCACGGAGCCAGACAAGTAAAGATGAATATGAACGAATATTCAAATGGGGAAACAATCCCGTGTTGTCCTATAAGATTAGCTAGCTGCTAGCAAACTAGTATAAACTAGCGTCTGGGGAAAAAATATATAACCTTACCGCAACAACCCCAATTTTGTTCACTGACATATCTGATAGCAATTTGCCCATCAGATCTGATCAAATTCATGACAAACTAATGATGCAAAAATCATGACTTTTGTCTTAGCAAAGCAAAGCAACAAGGCATTACAGGATAATTACATGACATCACAATCACGAAATATAACATAACACGTGCTAATTTCAACACCAAAAGCCACCTGATTGGAGGAACACAGATGTATTTTTTGGCGTGTTTTGCTCCAGTAAGGCCTGTCGGAGAGTAAAATTGTGTTTATGATGTTTTAATAGGCTGTGATTACATTATCCTTTCCGAGTCTCAGAAATTAAATGGGAAGAACCATCTGTCCTTGGACAAACAAACGCGCTCGGGTTCAATGACGCGTGCATCCTTCAGGGGACATGACCTTTAGATGGCTCCGGCCGGCTGTCGGCTCGGTCGTGTAAATTCAGGGCAATTTCACGTCTGTCAACATGAACATCAGTTCTGAAGGTGAACAGCGACAACACAGGAGAGTAGAGCTTCCGCTCCACGTAGGCATTTAACATCACGACCGTGATACCACGGGGTGGAACGGAAACGTAGAACATAACGAGCAGGACGATGAGTCCACGTCATCATAAATAAATAAATAAGGATAAAGCTAATCTAGGTAGATTTGCTCTGGATACTACACACACACACACACACACACACACACACACTTATTAAATATTCGTTAGATTATATATATATATATGTAAAAAAAAAAAAAAAAAAAAAACAGTCACGCGCAAAGATATTCACATCCCGGAATCTTAGAGACCGAAACTGTCCGTGCTCTCAGGATGGGAGGGGCTTACAGAGACGCTGGCCAATCATGAACTTCTGTTAGCTCAGGTATGCAGAAGCTGGCGGATAGCGCTGTTTTCTGAGTGTGTTATGTGGCCCTGTGACGCAGGAAAGACGAGGCTGGATTGCTTCACCGTAGCTACGTAGCATCACTACTCGATTACACAGAGAAAGTGCTTCGACTCTGAATCAACTCGCCTGCAGGAAGCGAATCAGACAGGTCATGTGACTGTACGACGTCACATGTTCTGGACTGAAGAGAAAATACGCGCTACAAGGGATCCACAAACTGTTTCAAACGAACTATTTAAATAATTATTACGAATCATTTATTTTTGAGTCTTTTTTTTTTCGTGAGTTCTACACATTATTTATTTATTTTTTTTATTTATTTTCAGCTCTATATGCACGGCAGACAACTGGTTTGTGTTTTTGGTTTGTGTGGTTACATTCAGTGTGATACCCAAACTACAGAGCTAAAAAAAAAAAAAGAAAAAAGATGAATTTGGACAGATTAATAGACGTGAACCTGCTCCAAGCCCATAATCAGAAGAACGTAAGATTGTTTGGAACCGCGCGTCACTGGCGTTTATTATCCACAAGATTCAGACCCGGTGAATGGACGACGAAGGACGACGCACTGCGGAAACATCAACCGACCTGATGATACAGTATTTTACGCCCTGTTACTATCCACTTCTCAGATGTTCCATTTTTTTTCTTGTTTTAAACTCGTCTGTATTTGTGCAGCTCTTCACAGTTCTCTGGAACCCAAGTGTACTGTTCCTGCTCAAACAAACTCTTCTACAAATACAGAGATAGATGCTCTCCATCAGTCCTCGGCAGAACACAAAGGGGTCACTTGATGTTCGACACGGAGTCTCTTAAGCCTATTATACGCAGCCGCCGTGTCTTCAGCCCCTCTCAGTCGCTGCTCACATGTATTGACACCCCCCCCCCCCCCACCCACACCTTTTTGGACATTAATGGAAACGTGAACGCTATCAGAACACCGCTGACAGGACGTTACTGGGGCTGAGAGTTGTCCACAAATCGCACACATTACAGTACATCTGCTCACTCAGTCGTCCAGTTTCATCAGTGGACAGGGGTTTTTACGGCTTAGACTTTTTTTTTTTTTATGATACATGATGTGCGTGAGGGAATAAACACCCTACAGCATTTACAAAAAGGCAAATAAATAAACAGAGAAAGAAAGAAATCTAAATGAGTAAATGTATTGCAAATAAATATATTTGAAAAAAATGTAAAAGAGGTTTAATAAGAAACGGAGAGAAAAATTTACACCTTTATTAAAAACAATTCCTATTTCACTACTAATTTATTCTGAATAAAGATAGCATCCGATAATAATAAAAAAATAAAAAAAGAAATAAATTTTGTTTATGTTTACTGAACAACAATTCTGTCCTAACGGCTTCACAAGCTAGCGCTGTTTAATTCTTTGGTCAGAAACGTGGATGAATCTTCACCAACGGCGGCTCCTGTAAAGGGTTAAAAAGCGAGACGTTTCGTTCTTAGCGCTGGAAAATTACTGTTTCGTAAGATGAATAACGTGCATCAAGACATGCTGTTATAGGAACAACGGCAGCGGGAACCCTGTCATTGATTATTTTCCTATAACAGCACACCCCACTGTGCTATACTCCTTACACACAGGCCACCTCCGCACTGTTTCACCAGCTCCATTAGCGTGACAATACAACTCAACAATACGTCTCTGCAGGACCGCTATACCAGAAGCGCTCATTCTTTTCTCCCCAAGCTTGCAACATACGCTGAGATTCAGCAATTGATACTGCGGAAGAAAGGAACCGTGCCCACACAGGCCACAACGCACGACGAGCTCAGATTGGCGATGGAAGGAGCGTGCGGTCCGTCGAAAACACATATCACTTTTTAAAAATCAATTCTTAGACCGTTAAAAATACTGCTGTCTTTTCTGGATTTTTTTTTCCTTCCGCTATATTTATTTTGCAGTTGACATTGCATGGAACTTCTCCATCTTCCTGTCTGCGTTCACAATTCAATGTCAAGTTTAATGATTTTTCCGAAGAGCAGATGGCAACTTCAAATTAATTTCGAGTCCTGCGGAGGGTCAAGGGTTCGCAGGATAAACAGGGTCTTACATGGAGCAAAATTATAAGCAAAGAGCTCGCGGTACGCTTGAGGCAGCAGACGACCACGTCAAGCTCCTCTCCAGTCAGCCAAGAACGGCAATCTGAACTGGACAGATCGTCAAAACCTCACCTGGTCCAGTTTGGGTGAGTCCGTGCCCAGTGTAGCGTCAGAGTCCCGTTCTTGACTGACAGAAGAGGAACTCGACATGACCTGCTGCTGCTGCTGCCTGTCCAGTTTGACGTGAAATGCTTTTCTGCTCACCACAGTTGTACAGAGTGATTATCTGAGTTCCACAAACACAGAACTGCCTGTTTTTTTTCTTTTTTTCCCTGAACCACTCCGTGTGAGACTGCTGTCCGTGAATATCCCAGATCAGTTAGCTGTTAACTGACACGAGCAACCACGACACAACGATCACCTTTTCTCCCACTCTGACCTGAACGCGAACCTCTTGACCTTTACGTTGATACTATGGAAACACTAACGCATTAGATCTCTGTGCTTTAAGCTGTAAACCTGAGAAAATGAATCAACAGTGAATCATGAATCATTCAGTAGTAAATGAACAGTCAGATATCAGTACAATAAGTCGCACTGCTCTGAACGTACAGGACCGTGGACCTGCACGCCCGTCAACCTCTCACCTGGTTGCCCGACGCTGTTGAGTCGAGTCATGAGATGACGAGCGTTGGGGAGCAGTAAGTGCACTTCGGAGAGAACGGTGTCGCTGCGGAAGGTGACCTGGTCCATGACCCGAGCTTCATGTCCCTCTGGATGCTGAGAAAGACAACAATCCAGTAGCTGACATGAGTGAATGAGTGAATTTCTAATATAGAGAACTAGTTAAAAGCCACCAATCTACCAGATCTACAGACTACTACTGGAAGAAAAACAAAACAAAACACGGAGTTACATGAATTTTCCAACAGAGAGAACTACTAGTACTAAAAAAAAAAAATAAAAAAAATAAAAAATAAAAAAAGCTTCAGTGGTGCACATATTTCTGAAATACAGAACTACGGAAAAGGAAACGTAAAAGTATTGAGACACATGGGCTTCTGACAAAAAGAAAAGAAAAAAATAAAGTACCAAGAAGGCATGCATTGTTAACGGATACAACTACTGAACAAACTACAGAGATGGACGCAGTTCCAGTCAAGAGAACTACTAAAATTAAAACAATTGAGGCTTCTGATATACATTTAAAAAAAAACAAAAACGCTCTGATGTGTGGATTTCCGACAGAGAGAGAGAAAGAGAGAGAGAGAGAGAGAGAGCTTTTGAAAAGCCAAAGATAAAAACTACTGAGATGCATGGTTTGTGCTTCCAATACAGAGAACTACTGAAAAGAAAATAAATAAATAAATAAATAAAGGCTGCCCCCCCATCAAATAAATAAATCTACATACTGAGTGGTGAAATAAAACCCTTACAGAGATGTGTGTGTTTGCAACTGAGAACAAAACACAAAACCTACGGTGGCCCTGAAGGTCAAAACACAACAAAATTTCAGAAAACACAACAAAAACACATAGAAAACACAGCGACATTTAAAAAACAACATTTCGGAAAACACAACAACATTTCAGAAAACACAACATTTCAGAAAACACAACAACATTTCAGAAAACACAACAACATTTCAGAAAACACAACAACATTTCAGAAAACACAACAAAAGCACACAGAAAACACAACAACATTTAAAAAACACAACAACATTTCAGAAAACACAACAAAAGCACACAGAATACACAGCGACATTTAAAAAACACAATGACATTCTGTGTGTTTTTGTTGTGTTTTGTGAAATGTTGTTATGTTTTTTAAATGTCGTTGTGTTTTTTTAGATGTTGTGTTTTCTGTGTGTTTTCTAAATGTCATTGTGTTTTTTTGTTTTTTTTTTAAGATGTTGTTGTGTTTTGACCTTCAGGGCCACCGTACAAAACACACAACCACCACAACAATGCATGCGCTTTCAGTCAACACAACTACTAAGAAAAAAAATAATTAAATCTACATAGATGCATTTCTGATGTACAGAACTGCTGAAAGAAAAGAAAAGCACATTTTTACAATATAGAGAGAACTCATGGGGAAAAAAACAAAACAAATAAATAAATAAATACTCATGACACACAACAACAAAAGCATTAGGATTTGCACAAACGTTTTCTTCTTTTTCTTGAACTGCCTGCAGTGTTTTGTTCAGGACTCTGATCACGTGGCCAGATAAACCTACTCAAATTCTTTCTGTAAAATTAGCACTCAGTGTTATAAACTCCTTATCTATTACATCCCTCTGCATAAATGATCATAAACACAATGATCTGAACATTAATAAATGAACTCATCTACAGTATATCAGAGCCACACTAATGCACAGAAACCAAAACTAACTAGCCATGTGAGGCAGAATACCATTATATCCTCCTACTGCACATTTAGGGCACTAGATAGGCTGAGCACTCTGTGACGTCACACCCTACGTAGTGCGCTTTTATACCGACTCGGGTGGAATTTAGGACTCGGCCCCGACACCCAGCCGCACCTCCTTTAATACGAGAAAACACTGACTAAAACACCACTCCGGGTTTATTTTAGGCTTCGAGCTACAAACTAATGAGGATAAAAAAATCTTGTGCCGAGAGTCAGTACCTTAAAATAACCTCGAAACTGCGTCGAGATTAAAAACACAGCTAACAGCTAGCATTGGGTGCGGAGATGGGTGTAACACCAGTACATGTCCGTGTAGAACACTGAGCGTCTTGATAATGGTTCCGGGTTACATTTATATTACAGTGCATTATATAGATTGATATTTTTAATCCTTTTTTTTTTTTTTTTTAATTGTAATTGTCACTTCGTCCTACAAAAAGATGTGTTAATACATTTCGTTCTCACATGAATAAAATAAATTTTTGTGTTGTCTGTTGATATTAATCATATAAATATTAAAAATAGAAACTTGCAGAATTATAGAGAGAGAGAGAGAATATAACAGACATACTATTTTTTTTTTTTTAAAAAATGCTTAATTTCTTTTTATAGTACATGAATTTAATCTCCACATTAAATTTCCCAACAAAGAAAAAAAAATGATTTCAAACTGTACTTCACTGAATTATTATTTTTGATCCAGAACACCTTTAGAAGGTTGTAAGTAACCTTAGTAACAGGAGTAATGGTAGAAGAACACAAAGCACTATCTAATGAGACACATGAATGATAATGGGATTGCGTAGGAGATTATACAATAAGATCAATAATTGTGCGTGTGTGTGTGTGTGTGTGAGAGAGAGAGAGAGAGAGAGAGAGAGAGAGAGAGAGAGAGAGAGAGAGAAAGAGAGTATAGTAATAATAATTAAATAATTGAGTGTGTGTGTGTGTGTGAGAGAGAGAGAGAGATAGTGTATAGTAATAATAATTAAATAACTGAGTTGTGTGTGTGTGTGTGTGTGTGTGTGTGTGTAAGAGAGAGAGAGAGAGAGAGAGAGAGAGAGAGAGTAATAATAATTACATAATTGAGTTGTGTGTGTGTGTAGTGACAACAGTAATGAGTGTATGGTACTACACAGTTGCCTCTGTGTGTGTGTGTGTGTGTGTGTGTGTGTGTGTGAAACAGTGCCCCCTGGTGGTGAAGGATCGGTGCGTAAAGCCGCACCCTGCCATACGCGCGCTCCCAGTGCGCTTTTTGCGCAGGCCAGGTGAGCGCTCGCTCTCTCTCTCTCTCTCTCTCTCTCTCTCTCTCTCTCTCTCTCTCTCTCTCTGTCTGCCTCTGTCTGCCTCTGAAGCCCGAACAGAACTCCATCATGGAGCTGACTCTGAGCCGCCTGGCTGTCTTACTCGCTTCTTTCGGTCTTCTCAGCTTTGTGTTCCTGATCGTGGCGATCGGGAGTGATTTCTGGTACATCATAGACACCTCGAGGAGAGAGAGCAACAGATCGGCGTCTCTCAGCTCTCACTCCGGACTCTGGAGGTCCTGCAACTGTAAGATGCTTTACTCTTTCATTCAGAGAGTAACTACTGAGCTGATCTGATTACTAACTGGATGTTTAATACAGCCGACATGACAGGCGTTAAAGTTTGGCATAAATAATAAAAATCCATAAATGCTCTATATATTTAAAAATAAATAAATAAATAAAACAAACAAACAAACAAAAAAAAAACAGTAAAGTTTAAATTTAAATATTACAAGCTGTATACTAGCATGGATTAAAGTATTAATATTCCATCTGTCTATCTATAGGGATTTGAATAAAGTGTTGTTGTTTTGTAGTTCAGGATCAATGCCAGCCTTTCATGAACCCTTTTGGAAATGGAGGAAACTTCACAGCTTCACAAAGGCATATATTAAGTAAGAATCTAATCTTATTTATTTTCTAATATTCTTTTTTTGTTGTTGTTGTTGTTGTTTAACTTGAGCTTTATTATTATTATTATTATTATTATTATTTTGCATCTGTTTGATTTCTTCCTTCATGCCACCCACACTGTAGGTTATTAAATTTAATCCTGCACTCAGACAGATGGAAAGCTGGCAGCCGTTATATTTATGTCTCTAATAACAGAAACACCGCTCTAAGAAAAACCTGTTGCTCATCTTATGATCTCTGGGCAATCATGAATAAGGGTGATCTTCAGCGGCTCTGAGCGGGACGGATTCTTCCTGTGCGGTTTTAAAAAACTAGCATCCGTTGTGTAGAATTTGAGGTGGAAATCAGGAATCTGCGATCAGACTAGGCTTTGACTGAATATCAATTCATGGCTCAGCACCTGGCCAAATGTCACTTCATGGCCTCGGTCCCCGATGTAAAAACGGCAGCGAGCTGAAGCCCACTTCAGTCTCGGTAAATAAGCGCAGGCAAACACTCCACTGAGTGGAGATGAAGCATAATGGACCGCTCGAGTGACTCAGAGATCCAAGAGCTGCAGCGGCGTCGTTCAAGATTCAGGTCCTGAAGGGCGCTGTAGGTCATTGAAGTAGGAGATGCGCACCCCACATGATCTGAATCTACTCCCAGGAAGAAAAAAAAAAACAAAACAAAACATAGCAAGATGAGTAAATAAAAAAATCTAAAAATGTATTTAATTATAAGGTAATAATATAATAATAAATAAATAAATAATAATATATAGTAATATTTCGTGTTTAAAAACACAACACATTCTTCTCATTAAAAGAAAATCTTGTTAAAGCATGTAACAGTTCTAATAAAATCCATGATATGAAACCACCCCACCGTTCATGCTAGCAATCACAATTTTCATTTTTTTCTAGCACATACAGAAAACTGGATTAAATAAGAACCACGTTGTAAGATCGAATTCGGCAAATATTTCAGGGCGCTGGTTAAATCACATCCACGTCGCTTCTTATTTTGTTTTGATAAAGAAGACTTAATGACAGCGAATCGTTGATTTTGGATCTCCGCCTCTGATATTACTCGGGTAAATTACTGAGTAATCGCTTAACGACATTTAAGTCAGGATCATTTAGATTTGCCTTTGAGTTAAATGATAAACGTTGTTATTGCTGTTTTTCATCCAATGGGAGCGATGATGGCCAGGAGTCGATGAGGCCAGTCCTGGCTGAGAAGATTTTTGCCCCAGATGGCTTGGAGTATTGTGGAAGTTTGTTTTCTGTTTTGTCTCGGCTTCCTGAATGGAAACCCTTCCAGCTGCAGCTGTCTGACTATTAAGCCCACTGTACACCACACAGTTTTAGCCGCGATTTCCCCGTTTTTATCTGGACTGTCGAAAGCATGTACATGTACCCGTGAGCCCCGGCTCTCAGAGGCACTACCCCTCCCAGCACTGTCTACTCAAAGCTCACTGCGCACTTCTGATTCTGATGATGCTCCCTTGCAGAAAAACAGCAAAATATGTCCAAAAAAAGTTAGTCGATTGATCTTTTTCACACCGAAGAATAAGTAGTCGAGTTTCAACATGCAGTGAGCTGTATTTACTGCCATTGTTCATTATCTGACTACATTTCTGCTTAAGTGACAGAAGGCGCTAAGTCAAAAAAAGGCTTTGCTCAATAACTTACAAGGCTCGTGGGAACATCACCACTCATGACTCCATCCATCCTTTCGGCTGCTCCTGTTAGGGGTCGCCACAGCGGATCGTTGTCCGCAGGTCTGATTTGGCACATGTTTTTATGCCAGATGCCCTACCTGATGCAATCCCCCCAATTTATCCAGGCTTAGGACTGGCACTAGGACCACACTAACTTGTGAAACCCCAGTGGCTTGGGTTTTCTGTTTGAGCGGATAGCTGTGAGGGTCACGGCACCACCTGGATTCGAACTTGTGATCTCCTGGTGATAACTGATTGTCAAAAAATATAAAGCAATACAGGACTTCAAAAATAAGGATATTAAAATTTCCACATTTGAAAAAATTACTCTAAAGAGTAATGAACTGCAGTAAACAAAAAAAATGGAAGCACGCTGGGAAACGAAATTTATTTTTAGTGGTCGAAAAACTCACAGTTCTCAAAAATACTGGATATGGCTATGCGTACGTCCAATATAACATAAGCAGAAACTGGGAAGAAACTGGGAAGATGCAGTAAAATGAAGTAAAATAGATGCTTTTTTCTCTTTTCTCAAATAAATGATCATTTTGAGTTCTGGTGCATTTTGAGGACACTCTTATTTATGCATGAGCAGATGTGTTCTTTGGCACAATTGGGAATGAACAAAAATCTCGATGGAGGCTTTGCATACTGGAGTGCAGAAATACTACGTGCACCGAGATCTTCTCCGTTATGCTTCTTGTCTAATTTTTTTCTTTTCGTTTTATAAAAAGAAAGCCTGGTTACTTTGGGCAAAAAAAATTAAATAAATAAAAATTTGTCATATCTATACACCATCAGAGGCTTTCATCTGGAAAAAAAGTCGTTCCATGTCTGTATGGATGAAACTTATAGATTTAGAGCTTCATTTATATACGAACACATTTCACATAAACACTTAAATCCAACAGACTTCTTTTTAAAGTGTGTTTGGAGTTACAGTAAAAAAAAAACTTGTCTGCAGTGATCATCTACACACCCACACACACACGTTGTATATGCTATAGATGGAGATTAAGATGAAAAAAATCCCTTTAAGTGCACTTATGTGCTTCATTATTTATGATATACAGTTGCCAGAAGTTTGCAATTATTTTCCAGCGCTCAATCTTGGGCAACATAAAAGCCTGCACAGGGATTTACATGGACAAGATTCACAAATGAACAAGAGAGAAAATAACTAATCGTTTTATTACACTCACATTAACGCAACATCAAAAGCAGCTCCATGACGCCACGGCTGATGTTGTTGTCAGTCTAATGCAGAGTGGCTCGTACTTTTGGAGAAACGCCACATTCCAGGTGTCTTAGTGTGAGAGCACATGAAGTAGAGATCAAACAGACACAGCTTTGTGTTATCACAGAAACAAGACATTCCCTCAAGTTCATATAAATGAACTCGAGTTAAAGCACATAAACACACTCATCAGTCGCTCAAGTGTTTGTCAAGTGTCCAATGAAACAGGGCTGTTCCATTACACGCTAGTACATGAGAGCAACAAGTAAACACACCAAACAGGGGGAAAAAATCACAGACATGAGCACAGGGAGGACGACACACTTAATCCCTTAAACAACCATGAGCCGTCAGTTACAATCCTCACTCTAAACCTTGCAATTACAGGAAGTTAATCAACAACAGGGGATGATAAAGCAGAGTGTTAGGCTTTTCACTAGTGACACAGAGTTTCAGCTATATTGCTTCACAACCAACCACTGTCTGAATCTCTCCTTAAAAACAGTCCTAGAGTGTGTGTGTTGATTGCATGCACCTGCATCCAATCGGTAGTCCAGAGAGTCTGAGGACATGCGCACGTCGGCCATCTTGTATTGTTGTTTGTGCCGCCTGGCAAATGTAGTCCATGACTGACGTGTACATGACCGAATCCTCCTTTAAAGGCTCTTGCTCCGGAGCGCCTTCTGGTGGTTGATTCTGATGGGCATGGGCCTGTGGGCTTGGGCATGTCCTGGCACTCAATCTGGCAGACCTTCAGACCATCGGGCTCAGACAGGAACTCTAGTGTGGGTGGTGCCCGGTAACCAGAGATACAGACCTTGGCTGGATCAGGGCCCGGAGTGGGCTCTGTAACAGGAGCCAGAGCTGGAGCAGACTCTGTGACTGGCGCGGACTCTGCGGCCGTGACTGGAGCGGGAACGGGAGCGGGCTCTGTGGCTGGAGCTGGCTCTGTGGATGGAGCTGGAGTTGAAGCTGGCTCTGAGGCTTGAGCTGTGGCTGGAGCAGACTCTGTGGCTGGAGCAGGACATAGTCCTCAAAGCCCGGAGGTGGAGCGACAACGTAATCCCCGAAGCCTGGAGACGGCGAGACAATGTAGTCCCCAAAGCCCGGAGGCAGATCAACAACGTCGTTCTCAAAGCCCGGAGGTGGGGCGACAATGTAGTCCCCAAAGCCCGGAGGCAGATCAACAACGTCGTTCTCAAAGCCCGGAGGTGGGGCGACAATGTAGTCCCCAAAGCCCGGAGGCAGAGCAACAACGTCGTTCTCAAAGCCCGGAGGTGGGGTGACAATGTAGACTTCAAAGCCCGGAGTGACAACTTGGACTCGGGCTCGGACTTGAACATGGGCTTGAACTTGGGCTCGGACTCGAACTTGGGCTCGGCCCCTCCTTCGGCCACTGGAGGGAGCTCTGGAGCTGTGAGAAGTCAGGAACGTTCAGGAGCATCTTCGT
>JAOVYU010000031.1:11801936-11812217 GCA_025674565.1 Synodontis membranacea | reverse complement strand
CCCGGGCGACGTAATGGACGCAAAAGCATGAACAGCTCGTGGAAAATTAAACGTTTTTAGAGGTTTAATAAACGCGAGGGCTGGTGGCATGCCTGATTTGTAAGACCGCAGAGCGCCGAAGGGAGGAGGAAGAAAAAAAAAAAAAAGCTAAAAAAAAAAAAAGAAAAAGAAAAAGCGACGGCCAGCTGAGGGCGAGGAAAGCGACCATTCACACACCGGCTGCAATTTGCATGATAATCAATCCAGACCCATTCAGCGACTCAAACAGAGCAAAGAGAGCCAAATTACTTCATTTAATACTTGATTTAATTCTGAAACATGTATCATATTATTACTGACAGGAGCTGCGGGGAGCGAGAGCGGGAGCGCGAGGGCGAGGGCGCGTTAAAGGACTGCAGGAGCAAACAGAAAAGACAGCCGAGGAAGCGAATTAAAGAAACGCCGAGGCCTGCTTCACGTCTCCCCGAGGAACCCCATCTTGAGAGAAAAGCACTTTTTTTCCTCCTCATATACTGGAATTAATAACCAATTTTAAATTACGCTCTCCGGCACGTGACCTGAGACGCGTTAATTATTGATCACCCATTTCTCTGAAGATGAGTTGTAATTACCTAGCATAATGTGACTCCTTCATCACGTTTAAACATTTATATCGCTTATCTTGCCACGTATCCGCTGGCTAAGTTTTTCTAATTACGCCGATCGAGTCGAGAACGGGAAGCAATTCGTCTCGGCTTCAATTAGAACTATCTGCAGTGCACATAATTCATGAAGTTCCAGCACACCTTGATGATATGCAGCCTCCATAACAGACGTCTGGGCTTTTACAGCGAGCGCTGAGGGAAGGAGACGTTCTCGCTCCGGAAGAACAACTCTGTGGTTTTTGCATCTGTTCCGAAATACACACTCAAGAACGTTCACTACAAGTCACTGCAGCGAGTTATTCCTTTTCATCATCCGTTCTTGTTCTTATTTATTTATTTACTTATTTATCTATCTATCTTTCCCTGCACGTTTTTTCTTCTGTTTCCCTTTCCTCTATTTTTTGCCTTGCTTTTAAACTTTTTCTGTATCTCTTTTCTGTCCTTTTGCCATAATTCACTGACGTTATTTATGTTCTATTTATCTATTTATCCTATCCTTTTCTCCCATTATTTCTACTTTTCTTTTTCACTTTTTTCTTACTTTTCTTTGTTTCCCTTTTCTCCTATTTCTGTCCCTTTCTTTTCTTTTTTTCAATCTTTTGAGAGTCAGTTTTTAGTTGTTATAAAAAAAAAAAAAACTGAGCCTCATCATGCTAGGAAGAGAAAAAATAAAGATACGGCTCTTTTCCCCACAATTTTTCTTTCTACTGTTGCTTGTTTTTTTTTTTTTTTTTCTTTTCCTTTTCACATTCTCTTTTGAGAGTGAGTTGCGAGCAACCAAAATAAGAGCTATTTTATTATTTTTTCCCCCCTTTTCTTATCATTCCTTTTTTTTGGTCATTTTCTCTTTTCTGTTTTTCCCTTCCTTCTGCTGTTTTCCTTCTGCCCCTCCATTCCTGTCCCTTTCCTTTCTGATTTTCTAACTAAGTTGAAAAAAGAGCCTCAACATGCTAGGAGGAGAATTGCTTAGCTCTTATTTCCATGATAAACTAAACACACTGTCCACTAAACATGGCATATATATATTTATTTATTTCTCTATTTATTTATTTTTTATATCATCTCTCCTTTTCTTTCCTTCTGGCTTGACGAGAGAGAAAAAAAAGCTTTGTTTCTCCTCTTATAAAATAAACAACGTGATATTTTTAGCAAAAAAGTTCTCTGCATTTGGTAAAAATCACCTCCCACTCATCACTCCGTTGTTTTTTTTTTCCCCCCTTTTCTTTTTTTTTTTTTATGAGCTTCCCCCACTCTTCAACCTCAACGATCCGGCTGGAGATCGGTTTCATAACCTTTGTGCGCCGGAAGCCTGGAAGTAGCTGCGCTTTTATCAGATTGCGTCCTTCTTTCTCGCCTCCGCATCGCTCTCCGGCTCGGGAGAAAAAAAAAAAAAAAAAAAAAAAAAACCTGAGGGATGAGCGCATCGCTTCTGGAGGCATCAATTTTATCCGAGCTCCTTGTGCCTTTTAAATGCAATTTAGCTCGGTTGGAATTGAATCAGGGGGAAAAATCGTACTCCATCACGAGAAACACGATCCACTCGCTATAGTACTTTATGAGTTTAAAGAAAGAAAGAAAGAAAGAAAGAAGAAGAGGAAGAGGAGGAAGAAGAAGGAGCAGGCCATGACGAGTTCTCCTTATCTTGAGAAACTTTATTGATGGTTACTGTTATGCGGATCATAGAGTGCATGCACATACAATGACAAGGAGAAAAGGCCCGTTTCACAACACCTACTGGAAGCAGAAAAGTATAGCAGAGTTACAGCAGTGGAATACGATCAATTTACTCTCCCTGGGTGTGTGACACACACACACACACACACACACACGCGCGCACACACACACACACACGCACACAAGAGGATATTCGCAGCTGGATAAATTTGAGCTGCTGCCCTATTTTAATTAATGTTTTTTTCCCATTTAAATTTTTTTTTTTATCGACATTTTTTTTTTTTTTTTTACATTTTTAAAAAAGGAGATATGTGACAAACATCTCTAAGTAGATATACTTGTAAACAACAGGAAGGGAAGTTTTTCTTCGTGTATGCACAGCCAAGTTGTGTTTGCACTTGGTTTTATTCGTGTAGCACTTGGAAAAAAGAAAAAAAAAAAAAAAAAAAAATATGACATATTGATCCTTATTTCGTATTTACATATAGATATCTTTTTTTTTTTTCCACAAGTCCTATAGTTCTCAGGTTTCTGAGCGGTTTTCAGAGTGTAAAGGCTGCGTCTCTAGAAAATAACCTTACAAAGGATGTCACGTTACAAATGATCTCGGAAAAAATCATAAATGCTAAATAATAATAATAATAATAATAATAATAATAATAATAATAGCAAAACGAAATTCATGAGAAAAAAAAAATGCAGGTCGCGTGTGCAAAATAGTACAGACAAAAATATCAATCATATATACAATAGTGATTGCATTACTTGTTTGAACTTTTGTTTGTGTTGATATAAATTTGGAGTAATGATTCCCATTTAAAAAAAAAAAAAAAAAAAAAAAAAAAAAGAAAAAAGAAAAAGAGACACTTTCTTCTAACTACACTAAAATCTAAAACATGACAGCTGTGTATTCATAGAAGAGAACATTTTTCCACTGAACAGCTCAAATGTAATACACTTGGTTTATTATTTCTAATATTGATATTAATATTATTATAAATTATTATTAGTATTATTATAATTCACCCCAACACACACACACACACACACACGTTCATCCGGTACAAATAATCATTACTTTTGGGGAAAAAAAAAAAAAAAAAAGGGAAACTATAAACACCACTATTTTTACCGCATTTTTTTTTTTAAATCAATTTTTTTTCTCTCCCATGATAAAAAAGTCAACAAATGAATCAATATAGTGGAAGTATCATTATATATATAACATTATATATATAACATTTGTGGTTGGCGTAAACTATTAGGGTTCTAAACGTACAAACTAGATATCAGATAAAATGTGAAACACTGAAATACTGTCATGGTGAAGTTTTGGAGTTACTCTAAGAGCTGCTATGTGAAATTTCAGGGGGGGGGGAATTATAATAATAATTAAAGGAAACTTTGGCTTGGACTAATGACTCGTATCAGATGAAGGAAATGATCAATGCTTTAGTGGTTTACTCCTCCATGTTGTGTCTTCGTGCCACTCAGGGCGGGGCTCGTTTCCCTCCTGCCCCGTCCTGCTGCTGCTTCCGCGGGTGTCTGGGCCGTTTATCCACCATAAAAACCCCCCAAAAAAAAACACAAAAAAAAAAAAAAAAAAAAAAAAAAGAAAAAAAAAAAAAAAAAAAGCAGAAATCCAGTACTACTGTAGTCACTTACAAAATATGATCACCCCAAGGGACTAAATATTTATCATACATAATTCATTTACATAAATGATAAAGCCCTAACAATTTGTTTGTTGTTTTTTTTTTCCTTTAAACGTCTTCTTTTTTTTTTTTTTTTGTAGTTTTTTAAACCTAGCAGCTCTCTAGATCACCACAGAAACCTCTACAGCCAACAATTCTATGTTTTAGAAATTAAAAACCCACAATATTAAAATACACAGCACAAAATATCTTGAGGTATAAGATGAAAAATATCCGTGTGTTTTCTTTTTTTTTTTTTTTTCCTGTCCTCTCTCCTCTGCAAGAAGAGGTGCTGAAAAATGATGCACGACTGCATTGTATTGCAATACCCAGGCCTCGGAAAAGTGATTCCCTCTGTTACCACCCTCGGGAAGAATTCGCGTAGAGTTGAGTTGAGTTAGGTGTGTGTATTATATTTCCTTTTTTTTTTTCTTTTTTCTTTTTTTAGTATGGAGCGAAACGGCTGTATCCGCCTCGGTATATACTAGCCTGCAGCGAAGAAAGAACGAGACCCACGTCGTCCGCGTGGCTCCTGGTCTTGGCGTCGGTCAGTGGTGCGAAAGCGTTCTGCGAAGACAAAGCGCCAGCGCGCGCACTTTTAACACAATCGTGATTCGGCACGGAACCGGAAAAGCTGTTTTTTTTTTTTTTGTCCTTTCTCCGACTTTGTTTTCCTGTACCTGCACGCAAGACGATCCTCATGCAGCAAGCAACACCGAGACACCGCATGCCAGAAATGTGTTTAGCTACTTCAAATAAAAAGATGAGCTAAAAAAAAAAAAAAAGAAAAGAAAAGATGAAACAAACCCATGAAAGATGGCATGCATTTCACACGTCCGTACATGCATTACTATTACTGTTATTGTAATACTCCATACAGGGTGATGAAGTTAAAAAATCTGCATGGTGATGGAAATCCCAGGCCGCCACAGGCTAATTCCGGCTCCGTCGATGTTGAGCTCGCTCTCATTCTCCCTCTCTCTCTCTCTCTCTCTCTTTTTTTTTTAAGCTCTCACCGCCGCAGCGCCACTTAGGTGATGGATTCAATTATCAAAATGACTAATTATTCCATTAAGCCGAGCACTCGGCTAGGTGATATTCGCAAAATTAGAAATATAATAACTAACACGCACTACACTGCCAAGAAATTAAGACATTCATCACGTTTACCGCGAGGATTAATGTGGCATTTCGGCTGCCGTTAGCACAAAAGACAAATTCAATTAAGTTTAAGCGAGCCGGTGTCAGCTGTACTAAAGTCCATGCACTGGGGGGAAAAAAGACAAAGACGACGACAGCAGCAACAAGAAGAAAAACAAATGAATGCACAAACAGGAAGTAGCGAGCGGGAGAGACGAGCGGAGGGCAGAGGGAAAAACAAAATGGAGGCTCACCATGGCACCAACGCTGTATGTGGCTGCTGGAGCAAGTGCGTGGTTGTAGGGGTCGGCAGCATAAACTCGTCCGTAACTGTAAAGACAAAGAGCACGAGCGTGTCACACAGGTGGAGCGCGAAATACACACACACACACACACTTCACACACACACTTCACACACACCTCCTGAGTCATACAAATGAACAAGACAGAAAGAAGCATTTAATCAAAAAACAAGCCCACATGGTGATGATGTTAGAAGTGTTTCACAATGACAATCAGATGAAATCACAGGAGGAGGAACCACGAGGCGTTCTGCTGTCATGCCGGAATGCAGAGGAACGTCGCTACTTACAAAAAAACAACAACGACGACGACGACAAAAAAAAAAAAAAAACCCCAGAATAACAAGATGCTATGATATGAGAATTCACACAAGAAAAGAAATACATATATGAGAATAAATAAATAGCCTCGTGAAACGTATTCGCTCGACGCTCTCTGAGTCCGTGGCAATCCATGCAACACGATAATTTGAAATCTGCAGCTGAAGGGAAAAAAGTGGATGTGCGACAAAGACGGGTGTCGTTTACGTTTATTACCGCTGTCTTTGTCGAGTGAAATGACGTTATCACTTCCTGTCACAGCAACCAAAAAAAAAACCCCATAAAACACATGCACCTCCTGCTATCCTGCGCTGATGAAGAGGAGCGTGGGAATTGTCCTGGGGCTCGGCTAGCAAAACAAGCCGCATTTATCTGCCCTCATTAAAAACGCCTGGCGCAGACGGAGCCAATCAGGAGGCAGGGCGCGACCTGCAAATGAATCTATTTGCATATTCGCATATTCGATTAAGATTAAGAAGTTAATCCAAATGACTGCGGACATCGTTATCGCATCAATTCGCTCTCAAGATGGTGTTCATATTCCGCCGCCCTGCCGAGCGACGTGTCCGACCCCGTTTACAGGAGACAGATTTAATGAATATGAACCTGAGAGCGAGGGCAGCAGGTCACACACTCCCAGACCGGAACAAACTCTTAGGATGCCAGGTCTGCTAAATCAACCCCGCTTTTTAAAGGAAAGGTCGATATGCTGAGATTTTAAGCGTCGTAACTGTAATATCGCCGAATATTAGGGTTCATATTAGTGTTTTTATTTCATCACTTATGAGAACGGTGATTGAGAATGAATGAAACGATGAATTTGTAGCCATTACATCACTGTTGAATTCTTTATAAAGGTCACAGCGTCTGATCCATCTGTTATCACGTAAAGAAGAAAACACTCCCTGTCATGCACTTAAGGAAAAACAATCAGTGGTGAGATGAAGCCGAGTCGGTCTTGCCACCACAAGTGTACGGAAGAAGTTTATTCCTCTTATACAACCGCAATTTACTGACAATTACAAATCGCGTTAAATAATCATCGACAGCATTTTTTTTTTTTTTGTCCGTTTATAGTTACATATAAAGGTGTGGAACATTCTGGAAACAAGTCAGATCCTGTTCTCTTTTACGTCAGAGCAGCGGACTTGAAATGAAAACACATTTATTTTTTGTGTTTAACGAGCAAATGGAAACGCTTTCGCTTTTCGGAATAAAGAGCGACCAATCACGAGAGGAGAAATCCCAGACATCACTTACACCATTCACAATTATGTTCTGTCTACACGTCGCTTCTACTGACACTGAAGACTCCTTCCATAAAGGTTAAATGAACATCCTCTCCTCCAGGACTCTGCTACTATAGAAACGATAACGTATTATAGTAAAACGCTGCACTACTCAGAGAACATGAACACCTTCTGACCAATCACAGTCCAGAATTCAACAGTGCTATGGTGTGGTACACAATACAACAATTTTTTGGCTATATATATATATATATATTTAAAGTATTCTTCTTAATCTTTAATAACTGATGAAATAAAACCAGGTCTAAAGCAGCAGACTTTTCAAGCCAGAGGGAAATACGGGCGTTTATGTTTATTATAGATGGAAATGTGAACTGAAATCTCAGCACATGAATTTATCTGAGCTCGTTCTCTCTCTCTCATGTGACCTTTCAGGTTTTTATTGACGTGGGTCAAAGGTGAAACAGATTTACGAGAGTGTGTTTGCTAATGAACAGCAGCAGATACGTCCTGCGTCACTGACGGTGCACTTGTGATTTCAGAGGAACGTCTCTAGCGACGGAGTTATTTCTCATAAACCCTGAGTACTCGAGCTGAGGTAAAAGGGGCAGGTCTGGGGGTTTGAGCCAATCAGTAAACTGGAACCTTAAACACTGGGCTGTTATGGGAAGCGCTTGAGCTCACACCGAGGTTGGATCATTTACTGCATTTGGCTCATGAAGCTGCTCACTCCTCCAAATTAGAGATTCCAATTTCACAAAAACGGCTGACGTCGTCAGAAATCCGGGTCCTGTTAGCATATTAATTTCCTCTTGGTTAACAGGAAAGCGATTGTTAAGGAAAAAAAAAAAAAAGAAAAAGAAATCAATATGGGAGATGGATGGACAGGTCAATTTCCCTTCCAACACAATGCCGAGAAAAAAAAAAAAAAAAAAGCCAGTCGCAAAACACACACGGACGTCTAGCCTCCGACAGCCAAGTGTGCAACAAACCAAGCGAGCGAGCTTTAACACCACAAACACACCACTACAACCATCATCACACACACACACACACACACGCGCGACAATCGAGATGGAGATGCTCTGACGGGGAGAAAAATCAGGAGTAAAAATCACATGAAAGGAAGGAATAAAAAAAAAAAATCAACATACACGCATAATCATACACACAAACACACGCGTGTTCATTTCACTCCTCAGAAGGACGCATGCACTGTTGGAAAGCAGTGCCAACTGCAAAGGAATGAGCAAAAAAAAAAAATGGGCTTGCAGTGCCTGCTGGCTGTCCTCATGCAAAATGCTACGAGTACTTCATTCAATAAGGAAAGGAACCAAATAAAAATAAGAAAAAAAAAGAAAAAAAAAAGAAAGTCAAATCTACTAATTAAGGGGCGGAAACAAGAGAGAGGCGAGCAATAAAAGCACTCACTGTCGAGGTGCATAAAAAAAGGATATGCCCGCTCCCTCGTGGGTGCATCGAGAAAGTGAGGGTGAGCTGTTATTCATTTTCATATTTTATTTATTTTACCTGAAGAGGTGTTACAAGAAATTTCATCTGCCGCAACGAGGACGAAATGATTTCTGCAAGAGAAGATAAAATTCACAATGCCACTTGCTGACTGGCTGTATGGGCGGTAAAAGGAGGGGAGGGGGGGGGGTAGAAAAGAAAAGAAAAGGGGAGGTGGAGGTGGAGGGTGATTTATGGCAAATGGGTTTCAGTTCACACACAAATAAGAGCAGAGCTCATGGTGCAGTCTCACACTCCACATAAAGCATGTAGCATGCTAGGAAAACGGGGGAGGAGGAAGGGGTGAAGGAAATCTATAATACAGCAGGGTCTGAGAGCATGAGAAGCGATTTTATTCAGGAATATTTGTCAGTAAAGTCAAATAGGGTTTGAAAAGCATTCGGAAAATAAGGAATCTGAATTCAGCAGAGAATCAAGCGTTGAGTGCTACGAGTACGATGTGACACTGTTTGGATTTTTTTTTAAAAATTTAAATCTTCTCAAATTATACGCATTTGTCATCTATAAATCGACTGATCTCATTGAAGGACCCTGCTGTATATAAAATATATATAAGTAATATGACAGATGAGATCAAATCAGGAGTGAGGCACAGCGCAGCACACATGGCTAAACTCAATCCACACGGCCGATTCAATAAAGAAGTGCAAAATGCACTCTGGGCGGGCTCTCGGACGCTCTCGGGCGTCTGCTCTTTAAACCATGCCCCTCTCTACAGGGATTGTGTTGCCGAGCAATGGCCTTAAGTCTATTCCTGAGCGAGCGTCAAGGCTCCTGAAGCCACTGCAGGCATAGTGGCGTAAATCAAAGTGCTACGAGATTTGAAGCGTTGTAATGAAAACCGGAATAAATAGAAAACTGGCACATGCATGTAAATTTGTACGACACGGCAAAACAAAGAAAGAAAGGTAATGCTTTACGTTAAGGTTCATTAGTTAACATGAACTTCGGCAATAAATAGGGTGACCAACGTGATTGACACTCGATGATGTTCTTTATAAATAGTCAATCAGTGTTTAACTCGTTAGCGGTAAAACGAATCCACGAGGATTTATTTAACTGGCAAAATTTGCACCTCGAGACAAAAATCTCAGGAAGCTTTTGCTAAATTGAACAATATTTAGGTAAATGTTAATGCCAACCAATGCAGTAAATTATGTTAAATAAGAGAGCCGTAATGTAAAGCATCACCAAAAACAAAATAAAACATAAAACAGGACAGAATAAGATTAAGCATCTGCATACAACCAACCACACTTACTCACTACAGAATATTTCATGATAGCATCACAATGTAAAACACAGTGTAAGAGATAATGGACTAGAGATCGTACCCGGGGTGGAACGTTATGAAAAATTCACAGGGTCATCAACAAACAACTCACAAGTATATCTGATATATCAGGTATAATCTCAATATTTCTGCTCATCATCGTCATAACACCGAAAAACATGGATTTATCACTTCACCAGCAGGTGCAATATTATTTGTTCTCAGAAACCGAATCTTGTAAAGATTAACATGTGATTTTTTTTTTTTTTACTTTGACTGTTGGCATGATTTCAAAATGTAAAGTCATACATCATTAGCTACCTGTATAGCATCATATGAACTGTAGCATATTTCAGGTTACAGTAATACCTCGTGCATTCGCGGGGTTAGGGTTCCAGACCCCGGCGCGGATGTGTGAAAATCGCGAATGTTTGGTGGAGTCACTAAAAATGC
>JAOVYU010000031.1:11768539-11781164 GCA_025674565.1 Synodontis membranacea | reverse complement strand
CTCTCTCTCTCTCTCTCTCTCTCTCTCTCTCTCTCCATCGGTACGATCATTAAAATAAAGTGCATGCAGCAGTTCCCCCTCATCATCAGTCCACACATGACCACATGACTTTTTTTCTTTTCATGTTTAAGAACTTTTAAAACGCCGGTGTTTTTCTCCGCAGTTGTCCTTCTCTATAACTCAATACGGAGCTGTTATTCTTCAGGCGTCTGACATCGTTCTGAAATCGCTCCTGAAGTTTGCTTTGAAAACAGAAACACGGTTTTGAAAACTCCTTCAGTATCAGTGCTCAGTTCATTCAGTGTTGCAAATGGAAAAAGTGAAACTGCTGCGTCTCTAATTTCCAGCCTCCTCAGACGTAACCCTGTGCTTCAGCAGCGTCAGCAGCGAGTCGTGAATCCGGCGAAGTCGTAAGTAAACATATTTTATGACTTATTCTTTCTGAAAGCTGTAAAGATGCACAAAGATTTTAACTTTGTTGTTGTATTTGACATGAAAATAATTCCACGTTTACACAACTGGATGTGAAAGGTGAGGACACAAAATGAGAAGCAATTAAATTTGAAAAGCGTTATTTTTTTTTTATTTTTTTTTTTTACTTCTTTGTATTTTCTATAGACGATGCTCGGGCTCTGAGCCGGACTTCTCCTCTCGTCTGTCTTTATTGGCTTTGTAATCCGAATGGTGTTTTATCTCAAAGTGTGCACGCTGTTCAAATGTGTTCAGAAAAAGAGGACTTAATTAACGTACACGTTTAATCGTCTCCTTACACATGTCGGGGTCGGTTCGCATTGTTCCTCGCCGCTGACAAATCTCTTGTTTCAAATCAGAACGGTTCATGTTCTCAGGAAAATTACTGCCAATTCAGTACGCGTTCTGCCAGAAATATACGAGAAATCAAACACTTCAGGATGTGCGGCTAGAAGAAAATAATCAACGACTGGGTTGTGGAATGAGGTGAAGGCTTACTTAAGGCTTACAAATCTGGACAATTTGCCAACAGTAACAATTTTACTAACTGAAGTATGAATTAGTTTATTATCGTTCCTTCACCAGTCTCTTTTTTCTCTCTCTCTCTCTAGACGTTGTAAAGATAACAAAAAATAAAACCAGCTTTACGAATAGTAAACTGTCCCTTTGATACTGGAGACTCCTTCCATAAATGATAAATAAACATCTTCTTAAATTAAAAAAAAACAATAAGACTTTTTCGTTTTTAAACATTTTTGTATAAAGCATTGTCACCTGACTTGTGACCAATCAGAATCCAGAATTAAAAAGCGCTGTTGGATGAACACACTTTTTTTTTTTTTTTTACTTATGTTGAATATGCTCTATATACTGTAGAATTAAAAGCTCCTTGTAGCGCAAACTATTTGTTTCGGAGCAGTAAGGTGTTGAATTTGAGCTCTAGTCGCCGAGTCACTGAGAGGTCCATCTCGTAAATCAGAAGCTTACGTTCAGGGCTCTTGGAAAACACGGCTGCTCCAGAATGGGCCACTCACGCTGATTTATTTTGCCCGTGATTAAAGGTGTACCGTGATGCCGACACCCATTTTTTTTAGCCCTCAATCAAGCGAAGCTGTTCAAAGTGTTTTCCAGAGTCAGGCCAATCATGCTATATTAATGACCCACTAATTAGAATTAGGACAAAATGGCAGAGCGTCTGATGGGTTCCTTCGCTCTAATGCGTCGTTCTGAGAGGATGGAAAAGTGAAACAAAAGCGGATCGATTTCAAGATCGTGCAACGAATTAGGTAAACGACTGAAGAAATTGAAAATATTGATTTTAATTCCACCCAAAAAACATATCCGGGCTCCTCGATTTCCTCGTGAAATGAGTCATTTATTTGTTTTTTTTGTGTGTTTTTTTTTTTTGGTTCCGCTTCCTGATAACCTAAACCGGCACTTCTTTTATTCTCAAATATAATCACAATTATCATGCTATCACATTATTTTTAGCAAAAGAGGAGGTAAAAAATCTCCTCCAGTGTCTGCTTCCTTCCTCACGGAGCTGGAAATGAAAACAGACCCCAGAAGCATGCATCCTTTCTCAATCCCGCTGTTTTCACAGATGCATGCTGGGTTTGCAACGGAGTCCACAAGCCCCCTGCTGATGGGGCAACACACACTCACACACACACACACACACACGCACACACACACACGCAAACTCCCAGTGCCAAAAAAAAACAAGTCTGTGCCAAAACGCCTTGCCAGAGAAGCCTGTGGTTCACCCCAGAGATTTCACACTTGGCTGAAATGGAAACGGTGACTTATCAATACAGATTCTATCAAGGGTGATGGAAAAGGATTAATTTTTGAATAAATGATGAAGTCTGCTCCAGTTCCTGATGTTCTGACTAGTTGAAAGAAATATTCAATTCTCATTTTCTTCTGCCAACTTTTTAATCTTTGCTAAAACATAAAACAGCCTTGCGTTCACCTGCTCTGTTCTCTGGCTCTTTCTCCTTGCTCTGTTCATGCAATAATTAGCTCCACAGTTCGATCCTGAGCTCAGGTTACTGCCTGTATGTCTTTTTGAGATTCCTACACGTTGTCCGGTTTCCTCCAACCTCAAAAAAAAAAAAACACGCCAGAAATTCAACTGGCAATTGGTGAGCTGGTATGGCACCTTGTAATGGACTGATGTCCCATTCTGAGAGCACTCCTAGCCCCACACCTAGCATTCCTGGAACAGGCTCCGGATCCACAGCCTGGACCAGGATGAAGCCCGTCGTGCTGTGCCGTCTCTGATATTAATCAACTTTTATTAATGTGAAGGGTTTTTAAAAAAGGATGATGTTTGTTTTTGACCAATCAAAAATGTTCAGTACAACAATGTCTTTCGCAACAGTTCTTGGTCCACTGGAAGAAGATACAGGACGTAAAGAAATTTCTGGAACTAGAGCCCGGAAACTTGTGTCCTCAGATTCTAAAAGGTTCCTGACAGTCTCCAGTTTCAAATTTGCTCCTTAATGTTACCACACACTTGTTACTTTCCCTCTTTGTTTCCCTCTTCTTGATTCAATAATTGGTTTTAAGGTAAACCAAAAGGACAGAGCTCAAGCCGACTGTTAACGTACAAGGACGTGTTTTCAATCAAACTGTATTAAGAGATTGAACGGTAAACCCCAGAACACCAGACTGAACTCCACTATATACTAAAATTTTTACTTCTACTTTGGTGTTTTGCTGACTTTCCCATGCCTTGATTACATTTCCATACAATCAGACGGCGGTAGGTCACATACACATGCTCACCTGCATAGAATTCTGGGCTGTAGACTGCACCTACCACAGGATTCAACTTCCAGCCTGAAAAAAAAAAAAAAGAGAGACGAGAGGTCAGACTTCAGCGTTATCTGTTTGATGAAGATAAATCGTGGCTAACTAAATGCGACAAGGCCGTAGACTGGCGGGTTTTTAATCGTGCACAGCAAGAACTCTCGGGATCTTTTTGTTTGTCTCAGGTTTCATCTTACAATCCTTTTCATTTTGAGACGAACGGAATTAAATAAAGATTCTGTTCTGAAGCACTTTATCACTTCATATTTGTTTCTGGACGGTGTCTAGTCGCGGCGGTGGAAATAACACAAGACAGACGGTAAAGAATGCAGGCTAAATATACTCCAGGCTTCATTTGCTTGAATGGAACGTTCTCACTTTCATCTCACAGTGTATGAAGTGTAGAGGTGTCCTGCCTGCTCCCGAAGGAATTCTGACCACTTATCGTTGTTGTCATTGAAACAGAAATAAAACACTATCCACTAAGCCTAACTTGTTCACAGCCTTGTAAAGATTTGTTTGGGGACATGACATGTTGGTTCAACTCTCGAAAGCCTTAAAAAAAATCTCCTAGATGCTGCTGTAGAAATCAAATCCTCCATGTAAGAAATGCGGCTCAGCTCTGATGATGGACATGAGCTTCCATGCTGCGCGCTCTCAGTTTCAGAATTTAGAATCTGAGACTTGTTTATTCCAGCTCATCCATATGAGTGTATATTTAAAATAGGTATGTTCTTTATATTTATTGCACATTTTTTGCACTGATTTTTTTATCTTCATGCAGATTATTGCATTCATTGCTGCTGTACTAATTAAAAAAATAAAAATAAAAACAGTGACGTCCTGGAAATACTATCATTTTTTGCTTACAATAAGGAAAAAACACTGTAAATTAATATTTATGCAACCTGAATTCTACAGAAACATTTATTAAAAGGTTGTGGTGCAATAACTAATGAGACGAAGCACAAACCTGGGTTCTTACCGTTTGCATATGGGTTGACTGTCTTTTTGTTTGTCATTACTCGTGCTGTTGCATTGTTCACCTGAGCACAGCGAAAGTAAAGTCAGTACGGACATGACGACGGAGGACAGCTTAAAATATTGAAACAGTTAGCATGCATTACGCTAAAAAATATGAACATAATCCAAATAATTACAGTTGTCATAAGCAACAGTTGACTTTAAACAGATCTCATTCATCAATACTAAGAAAAAGACATACAAAGCAAATAAATTAACATTTACAACAGTGTCATCATGAAGAGATTTTCCAGCATGCGTCATCAAAACATAAAAGCAGTGTGAAAGAAAATGTAGAAATGGAAAAAAAACTTAAATTAAATAAATAAACCCACACACACGCACACACACACACACACGCGCGCGCGCACACACACAAAATGCACTTAACAAACGAAATGCTTATCTCACATGAAAGAGCATGCAGTGGAAAGAGGGAGGAGGTTAAAGGAAAAAAGGAGAAATGTAAGTTTAAAAAAAAAATAAGGAAAGCAGAAGGACAAACAAGTGAGGCATTGAGCAACATACACGAAAACTTTAGAGTAGGTTGGAATTGTTGGAAAGGAAGCAACATTTAAGCATTCAAACACTCGGGCCAAGTGCCTTTTTCGTCTCATTGCAAGAATATCAAATGAGAAACAAACAAACAAAAAAAAAAATAATAAAAAATCAAGAAAGAAACGCATTCCAGATTGAACGACAGCTAAAAAACAGGGTGCACTGGTTAACACAATAAATGGAGTTAACAGTCGGAGTAAGATGTGCAACGAGTCAAGTCCAAGCCAATCAGTGCCTGTCACGCATCTAATGAAGTCCACGTGTACCAAGAGAAAACAGGAGGAGAACGTAAAAAAGTAAAAAAAAAATAATAATAATTAAGAAATCAAAATAAATAAATAAATCAAAAGATCACGTGGTTTGCAGCGCGAGATGGCAGATGGATTTCTCCACTTACCATTTGGATTTCAGCGTGTGTGTATTGGCTAGTGAGAGTTTGGTGAGGGCTCTACGGGCTACCGTAGGAGAAGAAAGGGAGGGGAGGGGATGAGAAGCAAAATATGCAATGTCTTACTAAAATGCGACAACACGTCACATTGGAAAATTAAAAAAAATAATAATTAAATAAGGAAAGAAAGAAGTGAAGACAGTGTTGAGTGGGAAACCAGTGGTGGCGAGACTCATTGTTTCCTCGCAGTTGCATAATGCAATATCTCTCTCAAATTCTTTTTCGCTCTATTTTTATTTCAAGTCGAGGGCAAAGAGGCCTAAATTGGAAAAGCCAGCATCGGGCCAATTAAGGGCTCCTTCTGGATGTAGGCTGCCTACGTTTGGAGCCACGGCGTATCCCCAGATCAACCTTGCAATAAGGCCTCATCAGACGAAAGCGGGACACTCGCTAACAACGTAAAAAACACACTGCACCCGTTTGCTTCTTAAATAAAAACAAAACGAGATTAAAAAAAACAAAAAGTGGATGGCAACTTAAAGAAAAAGCGATAAGTGCCATTAGAGAAGACGGATATTGAAGCGATACAACTGTCAGAGTTCAATGAGTGAGGCGAAACCAGACAGGTAAAAGGTGGGGGGGGGTGAGGGGGCGGGGTTTGGGGGCGGGGAGGAAGGAAGGAAGGGTGTCACACACACATGAAAAAGAGGTATCGACGTATTAAATGAAAGTAAAGCAGACAGAGAAAACACTGATAAAAGCAACATAAAAAGAAAAAAAAAACAGAAAGATAAAAAAGAGTACTATTTTTCGAGAAGGGAAATATTTGTTACATGCACCTCTATTTTACGGCCTTCTACCACCGTGCCGTGTAATTTCTCCCTCGCCCTGTCCGCATCAGCACTACATTCGAAAGTTACGAAACCAAAACCCTGCATGCAGGTGGGAGAGGGGGGAGAACAACATGCACATCATTAATTCAGTCAGAAAAAACGATCGCGAGGAGCAACCAAAAAAACGATAAGAGTAATAAAAAAAAAACCCTTGAGCTCTACCTCGCTGCCATTCTCTTACACATAACTGCTGCTGCTGCTTTTACAGACCTCCCTGCTCCTTTTTATTTGCCCCTGCGCCATGCAAGCATCAAGACGGGCAACCATTAAGCCAAAGGCATGAACAATAATTTACCAGTTCAGTTAGAACCTCTAAAGAAAACAATGAAAAAAAAAAACAACAACAAAAAAAGCGAAACATTATCTAAAGTCATTATAGCTATAACTTTAACAGTTATATGTACTAAAAAAAATTATACCATTTTCTTTCTCATCTGTTCAAATAAATAAATACATGTTGACTGAAATGGCATACCGATAAAACCGTAATAAAAATGTAAAAAAAAAATCATGGCTAATTCGGTATTTCATTCAGGACCATACATTACGACTTAAAGAAAAGGTAAGAGATCAAACTGAACCTGGAACGAATAAATTCAACACAATCTCAATGGCAAATTTTTGAATAATTAATCGAAGAACTAGTCAATGTGACTAACCCCGCCCCTTTTCTTACAGTGTGTCCGCATCGTGTCGGAAACACAGCAACAACGAGTTTCTATCTTTCTAACCTTTCGTCAATGTATAGATTTTGCCATTTTGTGTGTGTGTGGCCGTAGAAATAAATTAATTATTATTATTAATTTCACAGCGATTTAATCCAGGATTGCAACTAGCTAACTTTTAGCTATCGTAGCGGACACTCTGTTCGTCACCATGGAAACAACTTCATAGTTATGAACGTTGTAAACCTGTAGCTACGGTAATTAGTTTGATTTCACATCAATGAAGCTGCATAATAAGGTACAAACACTAGCCCCGCCCCTTAACGTTTGTATATTTTCTCATTATGACTTACCTAGTTAGCCATCTTCGCCACCCCATTTTACCAATGCGTCACCATAGAAACGGCTTTCGTCGTCAACACGCCATCGTCGGATTTCATGTATTAACCGTTAAAAATTTGCCATTGTGTGACTGTGTTAACAGCGTAAACTATGCATTTAACTGCTCAGCCTTATAATCGTTAAATAAAAAAAACCTTGATAACTAACATGTCTATCATAACTAGTATAACTATAACTAGTAATGTGAGTGGCAAGCGTGAATCTGAGCCTGCGCAGGGAGCTAACAGCAGATCTACAGCAGCTTGTGCGAACTGTTCGCAAAAAAACATTTCTCCAACAATAGCTTGTGCATTAAAATAAACAAAGACACTGAATTAAATTGCAATGATTTTCTCATTTTTCACAGATAAATCAAGCACATTAGCAACATTAGTATTTTTATAAAGCATTAAAGTATATTATTATTACTACTATATTGTTATTATTATTATTACTTTATATTATTCTGATATTAAAAACATGCAAAGGAAACAGATTCTAATACATACCTTAGATCCCCTCTCATTAAAAATGATCTCAACATCTAAGATTTTACCAAATTGCTGAAAGAAAACGAAAACAAAAATTATCAATCATTTTTTTCCCCCATCACTTATGACCATTAATATTAATAAACACACCTGATTTTTACCATTAAGGCTAGTTAGCTATCAGAAGCTAACCTGACAGGAATTCTGAGAGGATTTTTTTCGATTCACAATTTTCACTTCTAATGCTAGTTAGGTAGCTAACATGAGAAAATTTATCAGGATTTCTGAGAGGATTTTTAAGTAATATTTCACAGCTTTTCAGAATTTTCATTGTTTATGCTAGTCAGCTAACTAGCATGAGCCAAGTCATATTCATAATTTTTTCTGCTCCTGTTATGAACTAACCTTTTTTTTTTTTTTCGATTTTCCATTCACAATTTTTACTTTCACAATGCTAGTTAGGTAGCTAACACAAGATAATTTATCAGGATTCTGAGAGGATTTTGTAATTATATTCTCCGACACATTTATACTCCTAATCTTCAGTGCTAACACTAACCTGCTAGCAATAATGTGCTAATCTGACAGGATTTCTGAGAGGATTTTAAGTAATTTTCCCAGATTTGGACAATTTTTACTGTTTGTGCTAGCCGGCTAGCTAATATAAACTAACTTGACAGGATTTCTGAGAGGATTTTTTAGTAATATTCACACATTTTCAGCATTTTCATTGCTAATGCTTGTCATCTAACTAGCATGACCTGAGTCATATTCATATTTTTTTCTGCTACAATGAGCTAACCTGACAGGATGTACGAGAGATTTATTTTTATTTTTTTATTTTTCAATTCACAATTTTCACTTTTAATGCTAGTTAGGTAGCTAACCTAAGATAATTTATCAAGATTCTGAGAGGATTTTTTTTTACGATATTGTCGTATACTTTTATACTCTTAATTAAAAACTAGCAGGTTAGTGCTAACACTAACCTGCTAGCAACAATGTGCTAATCTGACAGGATTTCTGAGAGGATTTTAAGTAATATTCCAAGATATGGACAATTTTTACTGTTAGTGTTAGCCAGCTAGCTAATATGAACTTGACAGGATTTCTGAGAAGATTTTATGTAACATTCAAATTTGTTTTCTTCAATGCTTATGCTGATTATGAAGAGCTTACCTGACAAGCTAATTCTAATTTCTAAGCTACTTTTTAGTAAATGTTTATAATGTTCTGTAGTAATGCTAGCTTGTCGGATGACATAAGCTATTGCGACGGGAAAATTGAGCAAAATGTTCCTTTTTATTTCTCAAACCTGACCATAATAAAATCAAAAATAATACTAAAAAAAATCACTTCACAGTTAACTTACTTAAATGTTTTTAAATTAAACTTATACAATTCTTAAATTCTGCTTGAGTTGAACATTCACAGTAGAATCAGGAAGCTTTGATAATATTATTCTGAAAGCGTCGGCGGCGTATCACAGCCGTAGCTTATCTCATGCCAAAAGGCTCCAAACACTGAATATCAGGTGCGTTTTCAGACTGACATTCTGAATAAGCCTCGGCATCTGCTCCGGTGCTCGATGTCATGCTGGCGTAACCTCGAGCGCAGTAAACAGATGTACTCTAACACCCGAGCGAGATGGTGAGAGTGCGGGGAAGGGGGGGGGGGCAGGTACTCACGCCGAACATTTGCCTGAGGTCTGGATCTCTGAACCTGAAGGGAATGTTGGAGACGTGGAGTCGCTTCGGCTGCGTCTTGTTTTCCGTGCTTTCGGAGGACTGCGTCTGTTGCTGGCTGTCTGTCTGTGCTGCGTCGTCTGTCTGCTGTGAAGGAGAAGGACAGACGGAGAGAGAAAGAGAGAGAAGAGAAGAATTTATTACACGTATTTCACTTTAAAACTCTGCAAAAGGCTTGTTTTTTCTGACAAGGAAACCTCATGTTATAGATATCTTCTATAACCTCTCCCTCTATTATCCCAATAATAAACCCATTTAAATAAAAATTGATGAACAGCATCAGTAGTTCCTACAAGAACCCCCAAGAGTTCTTTTTTTGTGGTTGCTCCTGTGGATGAACCGTTAAAGATTCCAAAATAAGAACCCTTTAAGGAATGCAGGATACCATGGCACTAAAAAAAAAGCCTTGAAGAGACCATGGGTTCTAGGGTTCTACACGAAACCTTCTAAGGGTTTATGAGACAAAGTGAAAGGGACAAACCGGAGAACCCTGCAGGGTGTCAGGTGGAACCATTTTGCACAGTACAAAAAAATTCCCTCAACTAACCAAGGAATGTTTTATGGAAGTAAAACTTGCTTTAAGATTCCATGTGGAACCTTGTTGTGCTCTTTTGCATACAGGAACAGCAATGGAGTGCTTGCAAAAGTAATGGCACCCACCACCAGTGGCACTGCACACTCGCAGTAGTGTCTGCACCTGGATGAATTCATTCAGACCTAGAATGCTATTTCAGGCAAACGGAGACTCTTTAAAGTCACCCTGCATCATGTGCACTGTATTATAAGGCCTTCGTTGCTCAGCCTGTCTCTCCATGACGCCCCTTGGAGCCTCGGTTCTGTCTCAACAACAATCCCGAGTGGAAGCTTCTTTCTAGCCACCTGCTTCTGACTTCTGTTGTATATGGAAAACATATGTGGATCTCATTCACACACACACACACACACAAACACAGGCATTTGATGGCTCATGCAATAAAAGCATGTGAGGGGGGTTGGGGTGTAAAAGGGAAAAAAAAGGCTGTGGGCAAAAAGTGACATGGCTGCCTTCTCCTTCTCGCTCTCTCTTTTCTTTCCGTTCTCTCCTCTTCTTCCATGGCTGACTGGCAGCCAGCTCTCTGCGCCTATCTTCCTCCGAGCCAGACCTCATGCCTATGTGTAGTGTGTGATGGGCTTCAAATGTGTGTGTGGGCTTTATGTTTCTGAGATACTGCCTTAGCTGGAGAGAATTTCCGCAGTTAGCCTTTTTCTCCTCTTGTGTGTGTGTGTGTATGTGTGTGTGTAAGTGCGTGTGTGTGTGTGTATTATATGCGCATATGTTTATTTTTCTTACTACTGCCTCATCAAACAGGAGGGGAAGGTTAGCTCAGCTCGGCTCAGCAGCGCCTGGAAATATTTTTAAAATCTCAAAGAAGACTGCAATCATTGTGGCATCCTTTGCCCAGTCCTTAAAGACATTCCATCCTCTATTGTCCCGCTGTCCTCACTTCCAGCATGTGCTTCGACACATTCCTTTCAAAATGGCAGTTTTACCCCAAATCGTGTCATTTTACATCATTCAAATTATAATGTACAAATAAAACACTCAGGGTCATGCTGTTATAGAAAAATAAGCAAACTGTGAGGAAGTGGAGTCACTGGAGCCGACCCAAAGTGTTTTATTCCCCATCAGAAACAATAATTGAATAATCGCAAAACGATACGCTACACTTAACGATGTGGAACAGCCACTCCCTCACCAGCCTCTCTTGACGTTATTAAGAAGACAAAAAACCGCCAACATAGCTTGTGACGTTACTGAAAATAACTCTCTGGTTCTTATAAAGCGCTCATACTAGAGACTCCTTCCATCCATAAATGCTTAATAAACATCTTGGTACTGAAAACGTCACCATATCAATGAATTTCGTAATCAATTTATGAGGAGTGTGAGCCTTACAAGGCAATATGAATTGCCGTAACTATAGAAACGGAAACATATTAGAATGAGCGCATTAATATAAATATAAACCTGTACTACCGTCAGAGCTGCTGTTATAGACAGCTAATCAAAACCCCCTGACCAATCAGAAGGCAGAATGGTCAAATGGTTTCTTATTCACTGTACTGTACATGGGCATTACATAATATATAACATAATAATGCGTAGTTTTTGGATTTAATTAGAAAATTGATAAATATATGAACATATCAACACACTTTATGAAGCTGTGTGTGTGTGAGTGATAAACTTGCTGTGTGTCTTTAGTACATCTTCAAATATGTGTGTTATTATCACAGGAAGTGCTCTGGGCTATTCCATCAGCAGCATCGCATATTAAGGCTGGAACAAGATAAAAAAAAAAATGTAAAAAAAAGATGACACCCTGCCGATCGGAATATGTACATCAACAACACAAACGCCGTGAGCTACAACAACGAGAAGTAGACAGAGACGTAAAGAATCGCTCTGGTAGTCTTTCAAGACACGAATGGCCTCGGGGAAAAAAACCAGAAGAGTGTTGTGTGATATTACAAGCCATAAAGAAAATCACGCCCACTCTTCGTGCGGGAAGTAACAACAGCACGTAATCCACTAAAGCGCAGCAGTAAAGTATCACGTGTAAAAGTGACAGAGTGTTATTGCGTTGGTCAAATTGGAATGGTGTGATTGCGTGGGGCTTCGTTTTTAATGATCAGCCTGCAGGAGAGACGCACTGGAGAGATTATAATTGGAAATGAGCACGTTCTGTTTCATAACAGCAATAAAGCCGAGGCGAAGGGGGCGTGGCTGTTCAGGTGAACTGCTAACGTATTAAACGTGACTGAACATGCATGAGTTTACCTCTCAAAGTGCACAAGAATTGGTTTTGTGCCACAGTGCAAAAATAATATGATTCGATGTTTAAAATTTCACAAAGCCGAGTTAACAAATCCACTTCAGACGCTAAAGATTTCTCTGAGCATCACATTTACACCGCACAGGAAATACCGCGCTAAAGAACTACTAACGAGATGCTTTACTTTGCTTTGCTTTAAATCTTTTTCAATACAAAATTGTCTGAGGATGTAAATCTTCTTCTGGGACAGTGAGAGGCAGACTTGGGTAAAGAAACAGTGATGGAGGTGTAGAGAGAGAGAGAGAGAGAGAGAGAGAGAGAGAGAGAGAGAGAGATGGAGGTGTAGAGAGAGATGGAAGTTTAGAAAGAGATGGTGC
>JAOVYU010000031.1:11737820-11757161 GCA_025674565.1 Synodontis membranacea | reverse complement strand
CACACACACACACACACACACACACACAGAGCGTAAAATCCTGGACCAAACCCGGGAAAATGGGCTGAGGCAAGGCCATCCCAAGCTCCTGCTGGCTCGGCCGCTTTCCCATGGCTCGGACATTCGATCGACCTTCACCTCCTCTTGCTCAGTATGTGCCTGCATATGTGTGTGTGTGTGTGTGTGTGTGTGTGAGAGAGAGAGAGAGAGAGAGAGAGAGAGAGAGAGAGAGAGAAAGAACCTGTAGGCTCTCCAACACAGAGCTGGATCCTGTCCAGACCCACAGGGTGCCACTTTGGCCATCGGTTCATTGACTTAAAGGGCAAATCGCTCCCTTGATGCCTTGTGGTCTCTTTCTCTCTCTCTCTCTCTCTCTCCCACACACACACACACACATACACACAATTTCCAGTGTGCCACACATCAAGTCAGCCCCCATGACTTCCAAGCAATCCATGTCCTGCTTTTATCATGTAGAGAGTGTTAAACCCTGAGCAAGTCCAAAACCACATCCTATATACCACATATATAGGGCACTATTGTAAGTGCCCTTCATTTCACGGTCTAGCTCCAAAAAAAGTATAGTACAAACAAATCTCACTAATCTCACAAATTTCATGCTGAAAATCCCTTTTAGTCTCGTAAGGTTTTATGAAATGAAAAATTAATATTATTTTTTCCAAAGAACACTACAGGAGTACTGCACACTACCTAGTGGACTACATAGGGTCTAAAAAGACACTGTTATATCCTATGTCTACAATCAAAACAATCAAAGAAACACCAAATAGTCGTACATGAATGTGCTGGTGTTTCGTGTGATGGGCGGAGCTTAAATAGTGATACACCTCCTCAGTGGAACGATGATGGACAGACAATATCGAATGTGTGGGACAGAGAGCTAATTTCATATATATATATATATTTTTTTTTTTACGTTTTGTGAGCAGCACCATCGGCGGGAACATCGACTCACTTTCTCTCGCAGTAAACAAATTAATAATGCAGGAGGTTTTGTAGCGCGTTGCTGTGAACCATTCCAAAAGTAACCCACTTCCCAGCGGGGGGGGGGCTTTCTTTTTCTTTTTTAAAATGATACGAGCCCGGTGCAGGAATGTGCTGCGCTAATGAAAGTGCGCGTTTTAACTCTGAAGTGACCCGAGCTGATCGCGGCGTGGAAGGTTCCAGAGTGAGTGGGCGGAGGGAGAGCGAAAATGTGTGTGTGGGTGCATGTGCATGGAAAAGTTGGTGTGTTTATTTGTGTGCGCATGTGCACGCATGTACGTGTCTGTGTGCTGTGTATGAATGTGCATGTGCACAAATGTGTATGCATATTAAATGTGCACATATCTCTGTGTGTGTGTGTGTGTGTGTGTGTGTGTGTGTGTGTGTGTGTGTGTGTGTGTGTGTGTGTGTGAACTGAGTTAATGCATGAGGGCTGTGCATGGGCCAAGAAGCCTCTGCCTTCTTCCCCCATTATCATATTAGCTTGCATTAGCAACTCTCAGCTGATCTCTATCTCTCCCGCTCTCTCTTCCCCTTTATCTCTTTCGCCTACTCCCTCTTTCTACACACACCCCCCCCCCTCTCTCTCGCTCATGCAAATGAAGACGTAAAGTGGAATCAGTTCATCAATCACACTCGCAGGGGGATAACACGGCACGGGAAGAGGATTAGCCACGTCTTCTCCGGACCCCGCACAGGTCTTTCTCCTGTCACACACACCGACTAAATGAAACATCTTAACCCTTATGAATTTAGGCTCAGAGAAGAAGAAGAAGAAGAAAAATTGCCATTAAAGAGAATTCACAAATCGTAAAGACGTCTCCATTTCCAAAAATAATCTTTTTTTTCTTTATCTTTAATCAAATAAAAAAGAGAAGGAATATCCAGGGTTATTTAATTCTCCAAAACTCTGGCCAAATAAAGCACCCCTCCATTTTCCCGGTTCATATTTCTACCACGTAAAGACCAAGCCCTGTTTCGTTCCCAAGCCAAGCGGTTTGAGACAAAGCCACTGCAGGCACCAAAGTGCATCCCCGAGCAGTTTAATTAGAATTAAAGAGCTGATATGGATTAAGCAGTGCGCCATGACACACGTAAATCCCGTCAATCACGGAGGATCACGAAAGGAAAATCTGCAAGGCCGCAGAAAAACACTCATCCGCTATTCTGCTCGATCCTCACACACCATTAAGCACCTGCCCATCAACCCTGCCTCTGGCAGTGACATTTCAATACTTCTCAAACCCACAGACACTCACACACTATGTTATCAGCACTATTAGGATATTTGGGGGGTGAGTGTATTCAGTATGACCTGTGAGGTAGTAAAACCCCTACACTGTTCTCCTCCCCCACCCCCCTGCCAAGTTCAAGTACACAGTTCTCCACTGGCACACAGCCAAGTGCCCTCTATTGTTCAGGACTCCGGGGGAAGCCGCAAAACCCCTTGTTCGTCCAAACCCCTTGTTCACCCATGGCATTTTGCAACCGGAGACTACCAATTTGAGGTAGGCTCTCTGCCATTCCTTTGGAATAACGCAGCAACAAAGATGCAAAAAATAGCATCTCGAGAGCAGACGCTCGTGAGAGTCGCTAGCGGAGTCTATTTTGAGCACGCAAAACCATGCAATCACAACCAAGTTCCTATTTCAAACACTGCTGGCTGGATTCCACTGTTTTTTCCACTTCCCAGCCATGAGTTTGGAGACGATGTACAGCGTGTGTGTGTATGGAGAACCATAATGATGTCTCCGAGTGTGGAAGACACTGGCTCCTGGCCTCATTATTTCGGCTGCAGTCCCCTCTACAGGCTGGGGCTTAGGGAAAAAAAACAGTGATCAAAAGCATCGGCTCCCTCCTCCACCACTTTCCCACTATTTCTCAGTCAGATGAGATGGAAATGTGATACAGTCATCTTTACATTGGCTTTCTGCTGAGAGGCTTTGGGTTTCCTTCTCATGTTACTTCAGCAGACTGGTATTTTGGCAGATAGAGGGCAGAATAAGAGCAGGAAATAAACAAGAAGCGATATTCATCAATCTAGTCATCCTTCCATCTACCTATACCGCTGACAGTTAATGGCAATTTAGTCCGACCAGTCGGCTTTCAGACTCGAACCCAGACGCTTCTTGCGGTGAGGTGACAGCGCTAACCACCATATTCATTTACTTTATTTTACTTAGGATTGAGTTTAATTACTCTGCATTGCATCTCTTTATCATCTCTTTACGGCTGTTGCTATTTGCTTATAACCTTCCACTCACCATCTAACTAATTTGCTTATCTATTATTAGCAAATTACTGATCAACTGATCTATTCACCCACCAACCATCCAATCTTCATGCTTACCGACTCATAAATGATGCTCCGAGCTAATCTATAAACAGTTCTACCCACCCACCAACCAACCAGTCTGCTCGCCAACCAACCAGGCTACCCATTTACCAATTCATTAATGAACCATTAATTAGTATCCATCATTTCATACTGCCCAGTCAAAAACCATTCCACCCACCAAATGCCCGTTCAATAAAATCACCTACTAACCAACCAACCTTCCCAAAGGTCAACCAATCATTCAGCCATCAATCAATGGTGACTGATGAACTAAATGATTAACCTACTAATCCCTATCCCAAGCAATCCCTATGGACCAATTTACTTACCTCTCTGTCCATCCACAGTCGACCTATCTAACAAAAAAAACAACCATTCAGTCAATCAATAAACTTGCCTATGTACCCATTATTGACTGACCTATATACCTATCCACCCAACATTCAACCAACTGGCCCTGGAACCTCAATGAACACATCCATACACCACTAACAAACCTATTCACCAATTAATCTATCTATCCACCCACTAAACAATTAATGAATATACCTATCTATCTATCCAGCTATCTATCTATCTACCCATCTGTCTGTCTGTCTATAACACTCTGTGTCTCACTCACTTGGGTACTTGCTCAGACCCTTGGGTCGTTTTAGAAATTCTCTGACGGGAAAGTCGAGAGAGGCAGTTGGCGATGGTACAGGAGTGGAATGTCAATGACATCATGCAGAGAAGAAAGGGAATATGCATGTGGGAGAGGGAGTGAGAGAACCAGATGGTAGATACGTAGTCTGAGTGTCCTTTGCAGCTGTTCCTCTTCCAGTTCTCCTTTGATACACATCAATCCTGAGCGGCTCTGCTTCGCTCCACATGAAGAGAGTGTATACATCTCCAAAGCAAAGGCCCATAACCTTCCTCAGAGCCACCGCGCTGGAACAAATCTGCTTTCAATCCCAAGCTGCAAATCTCATGTTCTAACCGGAGTGAACTTTGGAACAGCTCAGCCGGCTGTGTCCACCTTGTGCACTCTTTCCTCTTTCTCTTTTTCTCTCATTCTTATCCTTCTGCTGCTCTGTGCTCTCTCTGGACCCTCAGCCCCTGCTGGGTTTGGCAACACTGCGGCAGAAAGAGCTCAGCATGCTGGCGTAAAATTGTCACGGTCTCTAATAAAGCAAGGTCATTAGACAGTCATGTTTTGGCTTAATTTGCTAATCAGCCACACTGTGTCATCAACTGGAACATGCACACACATGCTTATACACATCTGTAATTACTTATTGTCACAGTCATACGGGTGAAGGTGGAGCGAACGGCGCTCGCAAGCCGAAACGGCCATATGGAGGCCGCATGGAACCTGTCAAGCTTGTTGTGCAGACCTTATCTTACTGAAGAAAGCACGAGAGAGTAGTACATAGAAAAATGAGCGCAGTTTTGTGAAGCCAGTATGTTTGTGTTGAAGTATGACAGCCGTAGAGGTATACGCATCATGCTGGTAGACGTCCTCAGGCTAAGAACGACATGGCACATGGATCACTTCCTGAACTACCTTTTCAACTCACGACTTCAGCGTTCTTCCATCTTTCCTCCCTCTGAAGCCTCTCGTTAGGGTAGCTGTAGACTCCTTTGTCAAGTATGCTGCATTAAGCATGAAAGAAGTGGGGCAGGATGGGGAAGAGCTCAGCAATCCCGCTCCAGGCTAACATGCAGAACATTCACCGAGCAAAAGCTTACGCAACAGCAAAAAAACCAAGACTCAGGAATGTGCTAGCAAACCGATCCTGACGCAAGGTACAATAAAGAGTGGCCTGTGAGGCCTTGGAAGTCATCCAAGAAAGTCTCCAAGGCCTTAATTACATCCTAGCGACATCCTAGGCCCACTGCTGGTGGCTCGGTGGCCCTGAGTGACTGTTTATACCACTCCAGGCTAAAACTCTTAACAGGCAGAACACTCACAGAGCTGAATCTTGCAAGAAAGAAGACTTTGAGACATACCAACACAACACATTTGATGCAACATACAATGAAGATTAGCCTGTGAGCTCTCTGAAGTTATCTACGCTGTTCCCAGGGTTGTTTCTGAACCTTTCAGGGCCCTAAGCAACATCCTTGGGCCCCCTGGTGGAATGGGGACCTTAAGCTACAGTTTATAGTGCTTCAGGCTAAAACTCTAATCCACAGAACATTCACAGAGCCAAAACAAGCAAGAAGAAAGGCAAGGGAATGATAGAGCACACCAAACCCGGTGCGTGGCACTATAAAGATTAGACTCTGAGGCATCAAAAGTTATCTAATAAAGCCTCTCAAGTTTTAACTACAGTATAGCACTGAGGTCAGATCTGTTCGTTAACCTTTCTAGGAACCCCAAGCGATATTTCCCGGGGTCCCCGGGTGGCTTGCAATCCCTCAGTGACTGTTTATACCACTCCAGGCTAAAACTCAACTCAAACATCAAGAATACAAGCTACCGAGAAAGGCTTGGAAATTCTCTAGCATGCCAAATCTGATGAAGGTACTCCAACATTCTAGCACTGAGGACGGGGCTGTTCTTAGGGCCCTCCCGGTGGCTCAGGAGGTCCAAGTGGCAGTTTATATCATTTATTACTAGAGATTTCTTTTTGGGCGAATATTCTATGAGGAGATTGCAAGTTCAAGTACCTTTAAAAGAACTGCACTTTCGTCTTTCGTCTTGGGAAAACTTTTTGTTCTGCATCGCAGCAATCGGCTAGTTTACAGCATGGATGTGTGCAGGGTTAGAGTCCATGTGAAAGGCGCGCTAGACACAGCTAACAGTAATGAATGCTAAGAGCGGTGGCAGATCAGGCCTGAGTCATCAGCCAGCCTGTAGCACTGAAGCGAGAGCGGGAACAGCACACAATGAAAGACACACTCACCTCTCGGAGACCCACACACAGAGCTATTAAAAGACTTTTCTCTACTTAGCTCAAGCAATCAGACACACAAAGGCTAGCTGCGTGATGTCAGGATGCGAGCGAGGTTGGGGTTTTGTGTGTGCGCGTTTGTGTATCATAGTCACTACAGCACTTTTGTGGCTGCGCTGATAAAACGTTTCAGTGTCATTCCATGTTTCCACGTTTAGCCCGAGCCACGCGAGGACTCGTCGTGATGGCTCGTTCAACTCGACGAACAATATGGCTGCTGTCACAGCTGCGAACGTGGCCCGAACACGCAGTGCTCATCGGGCCAACGCTCGTCAGGTACAGGTGACGTTAATTACAGGCATTATTTACACAGCTGAAACACAAGGTGGCAAGGTGGCTCTGCACAGGGCTGTCGAAGCTCGTTTCCACCCCCTGGTACCCTGCATGCCTCCCCCCCCCCCACCTCATAGTGCTGTCGTTCTCTGTTCTGAAAAGAACGTGCTGAAAGAACATTAATCACACATCACTGTTAACCTTGAAATCGTGTCGCTTCGTCTAGCTCGGCTGTCTGCACGTGGTCTGATGAAGTTCAAATTGCGTACCCTGCATATACAATACGCTTCTAAGCAGGACTTGCTGCTTCGAAGCCAACTATTGACATTTCTCCAAATATATTTACAGATAATCTCAGAATACACTTTTGTAATTTTGTAAATTCGACTACAACTAGCATCTGTTTTGTATTAAAATACTGAAACAAAATCCAGTTAGAATGATCACTGATTCAGCTGATGCAGGACAGATGAAATGAAAGGGGGAATAAAAGGGATCAAGACAGTCGAGAACAAAGGCTGAGCTTTCGCCCCAGATGTTGTGTGGGTCTCTGTAGGCCGTGTCGTGGCAGATGCTTCGAAGCAGAAATGCGAGAGGTTATAACCAGTCGCACAGGTACACTAAGAGCAAGACTAATCAGTCACAGATGGACACATGCGGCGAGCGGGCCAGGACGCGCAGATGTCCGTGTCGGTTCTACCCGTGCCAACCGGGCCTGTCTCCAATTACTTATTCCAATCACAACAGTGCGTTGTGTCAACATGTCTATTAGCAGAAATCTGAATGAGAAACACTTTAAAGAATTCACAACCCCACACGCGCGCACACAGATTACATTTCATGCTTTCCCTCAACATCTTATCAACAATCATCTTCCTCGTTTTTAATTTTAACCAATTAATCCCGAGGCGGATTTCTGAGTCATATCGCTACGCACGTTTATGCGCCGCTGAATCCAGAAGACTGGCATCTGTCATAATTACGCTCGCTTTTTAGGACGAGCCGTGCCGTCTAACAAGACGCGTCCCGTCGCTGCCAGATGTTTGTTATGAATGTTTACACTGTGTAGTAACCCGAGCTATTAATTTAGGACTCGTAACATAAAAATACTCCAAAAACAAGCACAACGTAAAAACATTAGCGTCAGCTGCTGTTAAAGTCGCGCTATTAATTTTAGCAGAGGATGCGGCATCTCTGAACGTTTCCCATCTGTTAGCCTTCCAAATGACCCAAATTGCTTTGCAAACGTGCTACCTGGAATTATTTGTACAACATGTCACGCGTATCAGGGGTACGCACAGTATCAAAGCATACGTTTAGGCTGCCATCCTTCTTTCGGACGACTCTCGATGCATCAGCTCTGGTTTCTATGGAACGTGTCAGCTTTGCTCAGCGGGACTATCCTGTGGGTTAAAGGAAACAGATCAGGATCAAGGGCTGTACGTTAAACCTTTGACTGCTGGAAGCCCCAGGGTTTAAAGTTCTCTCACTGGAGGTTTGCACCTATCAGAGTTCTCCGTCACGTGTCAAACACTTCCTTCGGAAAGCCACAAACTGTCAGATGGCATCTTTTTCCCCATGGGCCGAGAGCTCCCACGCTAAGAAATGATGCTGTCTTCCAGTTCATACTTTCTCTTTTTTTTAGTAGCATTTTAAAGAGTCCTTCTCTGTGGGTTTGCATGCTGAATCTGAACGCTGTGCTCACGCTGACACGCCGTACCAAATAGGCGTTTTTCCTAATTTTTAATAAACATATTTGCAGAACAACATGCCTGCTTTTTTTCTAAAGCCAGAATCAGCTGGTAATGTTTCCTAGCAAGTAAAATAACTAATCAATCAGAGACTTCGATCTTCAACGGATCAGAGATCGATATCCTGCAGGGTCGGAGAGCAGTTTACACACCGAAGTTAAGACAGAAAACAGCGCGAGTTACACCAATCTGCACAATAAGCATGGGACTGGCCTTCGGGAACAGATTTCCATAAACTTAGTTTATACATCGCTAATAACTGAGACGCTGAGGCTTCGCTATGAAATCAGACCCGATGTCCTGGCTCAGGGTGACATCTGTTATAGGATCGTAAACAAAACAGGAAGACAGGAAGAGGTGTACCGAAGAAGAGGAGGGTGTATTTTAGTGTCTGAGATGAATCCGACGGCTTGTTGGCGCGTTGAACGAGGAAATCCGTGGCTTTAGGAGATTCCGGGGATCTGAACGAAGCTCCCAAAGCCTGAACAACGTAACAGACTAACAATCGTGTTCTGTGGCTGAAGATGTCCCCATGAACACCTACACACGCTCGCACACATCAACGTGAACACGCGAGCACGCAAGCCGCTGGCAAAACGCATTAACATTCAAGATCTTGGCTGCGACCTCTTCACTTTTACTCACAGAGGATATGCGTACACACATACACAACTACTTAGTGTGTGTGTGTGTGTGTGTGCGTTTGTGTGTTGGTGCAACTGATCTCTAATTGTGTAGTGAGCCACCGGTATGTATGCAGACGACTTATTGACAGATCCGCAAGGCGAGAGCAGCGACCTGACAAAAACACGTTGATTAATTACGAGCCATCCAAGACAATTAGGCAGAATGGAATGCAAAACAACTTCTACGTGCACACACACAGACACACAGACACACACACACACACACCAACCTAGCCTCATTTAAGCCCGGCGAGGATACATCAAACAATTTCTTTTCCCTGAGTTTCCAGGGCAACGCTAATATGCTAGCGTTCCGGTTTTACTGGAAATCATTTGGCTTGACAGTTTTTAAAATGATTTAGAAGCCGGCTCAGGATGGCAGCATTATCTGGCCCGCCGTAAATCCTCCAGCTGATGACGCTCTTTGAGGAAGAAGCAGGCGACTCGTTTTGCGGTTTGGCCCGGAACACAGTCGTTCGGATGAAATATGCCCAGGTTACTCCTCTCCTGTTTGTTATTCTATTTTTTGCAGTGTTTTGTGAGCCTCATTGATCTTTTATATTCCCAAATGCTGTTTGTTAGCACGTTTAGCGAGGGCCGTCATGCTGACAGAGATCAAAAGAAGAGGAGGAGAGATGCTGCCCTGCTGCCTCCGTCTCTTTTGTACTTTTCTGCCTTTGCAGTCATTTCGTAATTGCTTTACTAGCAACTTCGGGCAACAAACGAGATGACGCTTTTATCTGCGGCGTACACGCCAACGTGCGGTGACGGGAAAGAACTCGTCCGAATCCAGAACACGACGATGAAACCGTGTCTCAAACAGGATGTGACCGGGGCTCCGTTACATAATCACAGCATTTGGATGAAAAGTATGGAAGTGTGAGTTCTGCTCTTTATGACGGCTCAGGTTGGGGCTTGACCTGTAGCTGTGATCTGACTTCCCTTGTCCGTGTCAATCATGACTCCCAGAACACTCAGCTCTGTTGTTTTGTTTTGTCTGTTCTTTCTGTCGTTTTGTTTGTTTTGTCTTAAAACTCTGTCTTATCGGTTTGTTTCCCTAATGTGTGCACCTGTTCTGTATCAACGCCTTAATCAGTTTGTCTATTTATACCCTGTTGTTCCCGAGAGCGATGAGAGCGGCTGGTCACGAAGCAACTGCATTTGATAAAGTAGCGCATTTCTTTCTGCCAGTTGTCCTAAGGGGCTTACGTAACGCAACCACTACGGATACTACCTACTGTATGTGTAAAATGTTACCATTGATGGTTTTACGTGAATAAAAATCGACAATATTTCTTCCAGAATCATGTTTTGAGACTCACATTAATTTTTTCGACAAAACTCTGTGCTTCCCTTTTGTTAGTGGTGCTTGAAAAAAAAAAAAAAACACATTTAATCCTACCCTGGATCTTGTTTCTTTGTTGTTTATAAATCCACTGACACGTTTCGTACTCGATTCTCTCTCTCTCTGGGCACCAACGCAGCATTTCCTGTTATAAAATCCCACTTACTTTTTCTTTTCAGCTATTTTTAAATCCCCCCCAACTCCCTTAAGCTCTTTTTATCTCGCCATGACTGTCTCCCCACTCATGATTTCTATCTCCCTCTCTTCCAATCTCATTCTCTCTTTCTCCCGCTCATTCTCTGCCTCCCTCTCGCTCCACCATCGCCTCTCCGTCTCTGCGCGTCGTCGTGTTTCCCGGCACTTACAGTAAGCGAGATGCATTAGATTAAGATTAGGTAATGGTGAGATGATTGATGGAGGTGGCCGGCCCGTGCTGCAGAGGTCCAGGAAAATAAGCAGGCGCTGCATATTACGGCGCACAGATTATACAGGCCGCTGATAGAATAATGTCATCCCGACGGCGGGCTAAAATTGAACTGTCAAGAACTGTCAAATGCACAATAACGCACGCGGAGAAGCTGAGTAGTAAACGGGATCGGACTCGGCGGCTCAGAAAGTCTGACGCTGGGCAGCCGTGGCAGTCTGCAGGCCTGACTGCGCTCGGTTTCTGGACGCACGTTTTTAACGAACGGTGTGATGTGTATTCTGTGCAGTAATGCTTACAGGTCTTTTTAGATCGTCACGTAACAAACACAATTCTGAATTTTCCAGCTTGGAAATATGCCCCGCCCACAGCTGCTCGGTCCCACCCCTTTTTCCTTGTAAGGGCAACTCACAAAATGAATTAATAGAATTCCGTATACTGTATATGCTTTATATAATCAATACCTGACTTTTTATTATACGTATTTTTTAATTATGCCTGCTGTGTAGCCCCAGTCTAAGCTTTCAGATATCATCGTGCTTTAAGCAGAGCACTTCCCCATCACGCCTCATGAATATTCATGCGTTTTCTTCTGTCTAAAGTCTTTAGCCTTTAAGTGAACCCTTTGCAAGCCAACACTGTATTATCACCAAACCTATAATCACCCGTGCGTGTGATAAATGTAGAATGCAACTCTTCGGCTCGCCCCCCCCCCCCTCACTGGAGGATTAAAGACGCAGATATCATCGCTTCCTATAAGCCACAAATCAATGGCGTGGAGCTCGCTGGCTCGCTGACGGCACAGGTTCATTTAGGTAATGGTCTAAAAAGTCAGCGGAGGGGAAAAAAAAGAAAGCAAAGTAGAGGAGGGGGAGGGAGGAAAAAAAGGTTCAGGACTAATAGAGAAAAGCTCCAGACAGAACAGGCCACTTAGGGCAGAGCCAAGTGGATCAGGGCCAATTAGTGATCCTGTGGTTCTGCAGAAATAGAGGCGTGGGGGAGGGGCACAGAGGGGCACCTGGGGTGGGGAGGGTGGGGCATATCATTTCATCATTTAACAAAAACAAACCTAGCGCCTGACTCGGGTTAAACTCATCGCCGAAGTGTCCATTGTTTGAAACCAAGGCAAGTTGAGAAATCTTTTTTTAGGAAGCTGAAACCGATCTAAATATCTGATTTGCACGTCATTTGCTTCATTCAAAAAGACCCGAAACTGGACCGGGACTGTTAATTACAGTAGTCGTTCATTATTTCCGTTGTAAATGCATCATACGTGACCTGACGTCGTTGCACTAACACATGGACGATCTTTACGCATTTCACTAATAATGCCGGTTGCTCTAGAGCATCTTCCTACAATACAGGAAAGTGAAACTTCAAAAGCAGAAAACTCCCGCACCGGGAGATTAGCGCTAGCTGCACAAACTAGCTAGGCGAGAAAACCTCTCAAGGCAACGCTAGACGTGTTCTAGTCGCCGATTAGCCGCTATCAGTCATCGCCGACGAGGGGTTCTTAAGGGATGAAAACAAAAATGTGCGTTTCTTACACCTGCAAAGTTTATTTCTTCACTCGATCTTCACACAAACTTTAAAATCATCTTGGTAATTTTATAAAGAACAGGTCTAGTGGCGTGTGTGTTTTCCACGGCCGCCATTGAAGTACAAAGAGGGCTATACGGAATGTGTGTGATGACTGATTAATCCTTAATAGGTTACAAAAAAAGAAGCTCTTAACATGGAGTCCAGCCATAAACCCCACCCTCTTTATGTTCATTCCTGCTTTTATCCGGTACACACAGACTTACGTTTAAGACGAATGACGTAAGACTGCTTAAGAAACATATTTTAGCAATAATTTCCTTCGTCGATCTGCAGCGCACACCGACTCTTTAAATCCTTCACGCCTTCCGTCTTCGTCTTCTCTTTTTATGCAACATTAATTTGCTGGGGGAAAAAAAAAAAGAGAAAAATTCCTCTGTCGTCTCAGCACGAGTGTTTAAAATATTCCAAACCAAAGTCTCCCATAAGACATAACTCACGCTGACAATGCCATCTGCGAGGCAATCCCCGCGAGCCCGTCTCTGGCAGACATCTTGAGAGCGGATGATTAGATGTTCTTGTAGATCAGCGATTACCATGACGGCGGAATCGACCTCGCTCGGATTTCTTCGCTATCGGCTGATACTTATCGATCAGTTTAAGACGTAAATGAATTAGGAACCGACCGAGAGGTCCAAAAGGGACGCTGTGGTTTAAAAGTCATGAGTTAGCAAAAGCTGGTCCAAAACGTGCCCGAGTTGATTCTTCCCACTGTTTCTTAAACACGGGAAGTGTTTCTTTTTTTCCACAGAGACAAGAGCAGAGCCAAACTAGAACCAGTGGAACTCAAGGTTCTAGTTTGGTCCTTTCTGGTAAAACACTCGGGAAGGGGGGGGGGCGAGTAGCGAAATCTCTTTTTACGTTCAACACGGAATACTAGCTCGGATTAGAACTGTTTATTCGTCTGGACGCTGGGCGGGAAAACGGGAACCCGCACCCTGGATGGGTCACCAGTTTCAATCACGTTATCAGGTTCCTGCTTTTTGACGTACTGTGAATGCGCACGTAAAAATAAACACATTTCTAAAAAACTGTGCAGAAATGGAAATACACCCAACAATATTTTTGTCTGGTTTTGTCGAGGTTTTGCGTGAAGCAATTGTATTCACACCACCATTACCAGAGTACCATAGGTTCCTGCACAACTACTGTAGTTACCGATCTTAATTTGGTACCAAACAACATCCGGTACGAGGTACGAGGTACGAGGCTACAGGTACAGGTTCTGGTGCTTAGTGTAGTGGGGTGGGGGTAAAAAAAAGTCATGGTCAGAAATACAAGCTCCGTCTAATGCGCTAAAAGTGTTCCATGTGTCTTTAAGAAACTAGAAAGCTCATCTTTTGGAAGCTGGAAACTTTAAGCACCCTTAAGGAGTAATTTTTTTTTTCTTACACTTGTTCTTATTTATTAAAAAAAGAAAAAGAAAAAGCAGTTACGCGTATACAGACATTAAAGGTACTATACAGAGCCCTACGACAAACAAACAGCGTCCCGCTCAGAATTAGGTTCAATAATACTGCAACGTTAAATGCAACTATAAACGGATAAATAAAAATAACATGCTTTTTAAAAAATGAATGAATAAATAAATAAAACATTGTGATCGTTGGCAAGAGAAACGACGAATCGTTCGCTTTTTGGTTACAGGAAAAAGAAAAAGAGTAATGCTAGCTCCCTACACCACACCATCGTTGATTGCTTTCCTAGAAGAGCAAAACACGGACTGATTTATTCCTTACGTTTCTGAGAAGATTTACAGATCTTAATATCGTACATTCTGGCCTCAGATACACTGCGATGCTTTTTGGTACTTAAAGTATCTAGAGGACAGATCCTGACCATGGAGTTATTCATCACCACAAACACACACACTCACGCACACACTCGCGCGCACTCGCTCTGGAGGCAGAAGCACCCCGTTTGTCAATGTCACCACGGATATCCATATATACAATGCAATTAAAGATAAGCCTAATCTCACGCGGCCCACGCTAGATCTTCTTCTCTTTTTCCTCTCCTCTCTATACGAGCTTACGCTACGTACGAACCACAGGGATTAGCCGCATGTTCACATCGTTCACATTCAACTCAAGAAGATGTGAAAACACAACAGGGGCCAAAACAAAAAAAAAAAGAAGGATAAATACTACACAATGAATATCCAAAGACGGATCTTTTTAAAATTTTCAACAGTAGATTAGCCGACCCGTCACTCACACGCTAGCCTGAGTGTCTTGTTTAGCGTCGGTTGCTTTAGCGTTACGTACCATACGTGCTATATGATTGCATTTAGCAACCGCTAAACTAGCACTAGCTATCTCTGATTAGACGATCGCTGCATACAAAACATGTACTTTTAACTCGGATCTAATTAACCACTTCTGGTACGAGCGAGCAGCCATGGCTTGCAGAAACGTTGGATTGATTAAAGCAATAGCATGTGGGTACAGAACTGACTACGGAGCCCGAATTAATATCGTTCAGTCAGCTAACCTGGCTAGATTAATTAGAAAGGTTATTTCTGAGAAGAATCTTTAACAAACTGTCTTTCTTAAGATAATGACTCGAACATCTAGCTAATGTTAGCTAACAGCTACCTTCTTTTTTTTTTTTTTTTTTTTTTGCAAACTGATAATGAATTGTACTTTAAGATAATTGTTGAATAAAATTCCAGTAGAAGACAGAAGAAGTCCTGATGGTTCAGTTATACATGTACATGAGCGCTGAGCTAGCGCGTGATTCACGACACCGGGACTGCACGTAGCGCGAGCGTGGAAAACGTACATAGAGTCACGTGGAAATCAGGCTGCGTTTTCCAGATACAGATTTTTGCACGAAGCCTTGCCATGATGTGAATTAAACTCTGGTTATAAAATGCTACTCTTTCACAAGATGTCTGTCTCGTTTTGGCAACATTTCCAGATTTTGAATTTATCTCTTTTTAACTTCACATCTGCAGAAGGTATTAATTCTGCTCTGTTATGGCTCCGAGCCTTGTAATTGCATGATTTGCATTTTTTTTCTCCGCCACCCATTATAAATAATCCACGCGACGCTGCCAAGCTGGCACCCGGCTCACGTTTTAATCTGGTGAAGGAGTCGCTTTATCGTCTTGTTCGACCCGGGGTTTATCGTTCTGTTGTGGCGGCGCGTCCGCTCATGTGGAAATGTTTACAAAGCGCCAGGCTCGCCCTTCTGCTCGCTAATGCTTCAGTTTAAAGTATTAAGACAGTCGCTGAGCGTTGCTCTAACACGTACGCACTTCATGACTGAGTCAGCTGCTTTGTACTTGCTCCGTTTTATAGCGGCGCATCAGACAGGAAGGTGCGTTTGTATTTATCTCGTGTGTCGTTTATTTCCTCGCTTCTGTCCCGCGGCTCCCCGAGGGGGTTCAGACTTCAGTTCCTGACCATCTGCATTCGCCGCATTAACATTTCAAGTGGAAGGCGATGTTCCCAAGCCATAAAGCATCACAGACTCCCTGATGTGAGCTTTCTCCCGTCCTCCCCTTCCCTTTCTGACCAAAGAAGGAGAGTGAAAAAAAAAACAAAAAAAAACGAGTGCAACGCGCTCGCTGGAGCCCCTGGAATAAAAAATACAGCCGTCATTACATAACCTGTGCATAAACAAGTGAACTGCACTAGAAGGTTGCACTTAACTCGGGCGGGAGAAGACAGAGCTTCCCTGCCGGGCTCGGAGGGAAAATGTAAAAACGAGAGGAAATGGAAATGGATCGCCGGGTTCAGCTGAGCACATTCCGCACATCGAAACACGAAATCACAGCAGCAGACCGTCACGCTGCACTCTTTCTGCAGGATTAGGATTCACACACATTTAAAACATCACTATAACCCTGTGTGTCTGTTAGTGTCGAGTAATGAATTACTGTATATCACAAGGTTTCATTAGTGACGTCAGAAGAATTACGTAGGGAAAAAAACTATTACAAGTTAAATGTTTTCGTAAGACCGTAACGCTCGACTGGGTTCATGCTGTGTTTTCTCCGAATATCATAAAAAACCCCCCCAGAGTACATCTCTTTGTCCTTTGGTGTAATCTACTCTGACTTGATGTGTGTTTGGTTTATCCTCATGCCATTCCGTGTGTCTCTTTCTCGTGAGCGGCGGCTGTGTTATCGCGCCAACAAGACAATCCGGCATTTTTTTCTTAACCGTATATATCCGACGTGGACGCCCAAAGCGCATCTCTTGAACTGATAACTTTACTCCAAAGGTTCACATTTCCATAATGGATCCTTACTGTGGCTCCATTTTAAACGGAAAATAAAGTAATAAATAAATAAAATCCTACGAGCGGCGTGACTCTGATTATACATTCCCCCCCTCGCCAACTTCTGTCAAGTAGAGTGGAATTTTAAATGAGAGGACCGGGCAGGAAATCTGCATGATGTATTCCGGGTCTAATGAGTGCTAAAGTAGATTGCAGGCACGGGGCATGTGCAGGATCCTGTGTCTGTTCCTCACTCCGGAATAATTTAGGCCAGACGTACGAGTGTGCTGCCGCCCATCAGGATTTACCCATCGAAACATTGCCCAGCTGTAGGGGGAAAAAAAGAGCAAAAAGGATGGCTCTGCTCACTCACTCACTCACTCACACACAAACACATACACACACACACACACACACACACACACACACACACACACACACACACACACACACACACACTCTGCTGATGGGAGCAGGGGGTGCAGTCAAGCGTGTTTTTGCCAGGAACCTCGTAGGTGCCGCGCAGACAAGCAATTATTCAAAGCGCAGTCCAGAACTTGCATAACGCCCCGGTGCACCCACATCATGAGTCACCGAATTACATAAACTGGATATGGGGGTATTCTAGCACTCGCGGCTGCATCCCACGAAAAAAAAGAAAAAAAAATACGGCTGAAAACTGATACATGGTTCGGGGATGACACGAGGAAAAAAATGTGTAGTTTATGGAGGATGATTTGTTTTCAGTTTGTAAACGCGTGCCATTTTCCATCCTCGCCTCCGAGCACGCCGCCGAAGAAAACCACACGCGTCCAGAGCGAGAAACACAGCAGCGTGGAAACGTAGTAAAGTCTTTTGTTTTGTTTTTGTTTTTTTTTGCCGCTCGAGCTGCTTGTTGCTTATCTTTCGTACGCGACTGCTACTGTCCGCGCTTGTGGGTGTGGCCTGTTTTTTCTTTTCTTTTCAGCTTCTAAAGCTAGCGGACGACACATCAGACATCTCTGCTAGTTCCTTCCACGCTTTATTTTATTTCGCTATTATTCTATTCACATTTTATGACATTTAAAAAAAAATAAAATAGTAACTGAAATTGTGAATGGGGAACTGAAGAAATGACGGACTACGTACATCGCGGGAATCGTTTGAGCCAATCGTTTGGATTTGTTACTTTATGGCGTCGTGTGTTGCTTGCTAGCATGACCGTTGAGAACAAGCCAGTATAGCCTACGTGACTGGCACGCGCTTGAATGATCCCAGTTTTACTCACGCCAATGCGTTTTGTTGTATAATAGACAAAGTGCTGTCAATTAGAATATTAGGCCACGCCCACTTGGGCAGTTATCAGATCATGTCTGATTAGGAAGTCTTGCTAGTGTTTGTGTTTTTTTTTTCCTTTTCGTCACACCCCTGGATGTTTCATATATTTTAATAATAAAGTCTGGTGTCATACAAATCTCCTTCGTTAAACCCGGTTTAAGATATTAACTGTTTAACTATTTAAACACGCCTTTATTTATCCTCTGGGATTTGAACACTATCAACACTATCAAGCGATTTTAAACACCATCACGCCCCTCCCATTATTATATTCCCATTCAAAGAAAACCACGGGGACTGTGGCGTAAAGTCAGGCTCCGCCCTCCCACCCCCCCACCCCCGTCCGTGCGCACGTTTCAAATCCGAGATCGATTAGATAGCAATTATTCTTCATCATTCTTATCATAACAAACAATTTAGGGCCTTAAGCAGGTCACATAAATAGCTGAGTGTTCAATTAGAACTTATTACCGCTTCCATAACTCATCTCCAATGCAAATGTCATTAGTGTCGTTATTGTTTCTGCAGCCGGAGAGCCATCAATATTTGAACATGAAGAGTGAGCGGTTTAGATAGAGATGGGATTGGCGTGTGCATGTGTGTGTGTGTGTGCATGTGTGTGTGTGTGTGTGTGTGTGGTGTGTGTAGAGGGGGGGGTGGAATGGGATCAACAAAACAAACCATAATTCCCAGCTATTTCAATTACACCTCATTATCATTATTATCACCCATTTAGACTCTGTTTGCCATTTTCGCCTCCGTGAACAACAAAGGTAACTAAGACCATTGCACTTTGAGTCTCTCTCTCTCTCTCTCTCTCTCTCTCTCTCTCTCTCTCTCTCTTTCACACACACGCCTGCGGTCATACACACTGGCCACACGGTCCTCAGAAGCTGCGTCTTGTTTACGGCGTTGTTTTTAGTTTCATGCTAAACCAGCTTGAGCGTTTCACTAGTAAACGCGCCCCTCCGTCACCCCGTCACTCCTCTGCATCCCGGCATCGTTCTTCCTCCTTCATTACAACGTGTATCCACTCACCGGATGCGACTCTCTCACGAGGATGAGGACGGGGATGAGGATCGCTGTTAGCAGCAGCGGCGGCGGCGGCAGCTACCGAGCGGCTCCATGCAGCCCACTCGCGCGCTCTGGCATGTGAGCAAACGGATCATTTCAAGAAAAGAAAAAGAAGAAGAAGAAGAGGAAGACAAAGAAGAAGAAAAAGAAAACCGAGGAACAACAATAACAACAACAGAAGAGCGCCTGAGAGAACCAGTGCAAAGAGAGAGAGAGAGAGAGAGAGAGAGAGAGAGAGAGAGAGAGAGGGGAGCGCCAGAGTACACGAGAGAGAGAGAGAGAAAGAGAGAGAGAGAGATGGGAAATTAATAATCCCAGAGACAAGTCCCTTCTCTGTTATTCATCAGGCTTTGCGCGAGC
>JAOVYU010000031.1:11726232-11736232 GCA_025674565.1 Synodontis membranacea | reverse complement strand
TTTCTGTAGACGACAAATAGCATGTGGTTCCTTTTCTTCAATCAACGAGTCGATATTCGACACTGAATCTTCTACAAAACGATTCGATTTCTGTGTTTGACGATTCAACCACAGAATCAAACCCCAGACTAGCAATAATTAGTCATTCAGTCATTAACAACTAGCTAATTTGTTCACGTCGGGCGAAATAATATATCAACGTCTCCTTCAGGTATCCGGGAAAATTCTTCAAAATAAACACACTCTAATGAACTAAAAATTACAGCTAAGCACAAGTCCGTGGATTCTGCATCCGTACTGTGTCACGACTTCAAATTTCATCCGATTTTAAAGAAGAAGAGCGCAATCCTCTCGCAAACGCGGTAAATACACGTCCAAATTTGAACACGTGATTGGTTCGGGGGATCTGAGGAATTGCTCGGAGCTGATTGGTGCATTGTATTTGCACTCAGCGCCTAAACACACCACGATACACACTTCTCTCAGCTCCCTCCACCACCCCCCCCCACCCAAACCTTATAATGTGAAGGTGTCACGTGAAACCTCATTATAATCTGCTAATTAGGCACTTCAGCTGGGGCTGCGGTTAGCGCCGCGCTCTCCCCTTTGTAATCAGATGCATTATTCGAGGGGGGAAAAAAAAACAGAAGATGAGGTGAAGGATGAGAAAAAGGAGATGATGAGCTGACACGCACAGAAACCCATCAAGGGGAAGGAGAGAGGAAGCGGCGAGAGATGAATCCGTCCAAAAATTGCAAGTCGTCGCGGAGAATACTTAGCACACTTGAGAAATCCCATAATGCACTGGGATACGATCCAAACAAATAGCAGGAATGTGATTATTTCAGACGTTTGTGTGTCTTATTTGAGTCCAGATCTGGAAATTTGATACTCTTGGAATGTAATATGAGACAAACGCAAACACAAGTCGCTCAGTCAATTTTGTTTAAGCTCTGTGTGTGTGTGTGTGTGTGTGTGTGTGTGTGGGGATGGTGTTGCGGTGTGCCACAGAAACAGACGGTAATTACCATTGCCCTTTCTGTCACACCTCCAGCATGCGCACACACCCACACAGGAAATGGAAAAATGGGTTCGGGCTGCGGCGAGCCACCTAGCCTCCTCGCCTCATTCCCGACCAATTCAAGCTAATCTGCCGGTTGATTTCAGGAGGGGGGAAAATCAACAAACATTCACAGCGCCGAATCCTTGACGCGGCGTGCGGCGAGAGCGTGTGGCGGGAGCGGGAAAAAAGGCGAGCCGCGGGGGCCCCATTCAGAATGATTGTCTCATTCAGCCGAGGCGCAGGTGATTCAGGAGAGGCCTTTGTCCGGGACCTGGGTTTGAAGCTCGTCCAAAAACGTTTCAACAAATGCTAGCGAGCGGCGCAGACCGCGCTAATCAAAGCCTAAGTACATGTTTGCGTCCGCGGATAATGAGCTGTCCGGAAGAAGGCATTATTATCCGCTACGTCCTGATCGGAGACGGCTATGATGCTCCGCGCTTTGTAATCTCCTCACTCTTACTGTTTACTAGCGGAGTCAAAGCTGGAAATCTCGAAGCGCGACCCGCTGTTTCGTGTTCAAGAAGCTCAAGACAACAAGAGATGAACGGACGGTCTGCTAATAACGAACAACTGGGAATTCATCGGTGTCTTTAAACAGGAAGTGGTTTGGAATGAAAAACTGTCATTCATACGCCAAGTCACTGATATTACGCATTCAACGTTTCTCCATTAAGAGAGTCTCTTATACCACAGCAATTCTCCAATTATCATCAAGAACAAACTTTTTTTTTTTTTAAACGTAACCATTTACGGTTACGTTTAATGACGCGGGACGTTCCTGTTCTCACTTACGCTAAAGCAGCTATGAACTCTCAGACCGATACAAAGCCCTGACACTGGAGACTCCTTCCAGAAATGCGAAGCAAACTGAAATAAACCAATATACAGAAATGAACTCGAGCATACACGCCCCTATGCAAGCTGTTACTATAGAAACGGTAACGTCGTTAGAGCCGGGCTGTTTTGCATAACGGGATTAGGAGCTGCACGACCGTCCGAGCTGCCGAGATAGAAAATTCATCAACTCCGTTATAAACACTTCTCATATCTGTAATCCAGCATTATGTAAATCGTTACACGCACACACACACACACGTGCTTTAGCAGCTCTGGTCTAATCAGTCAGGGTTACATGTTATATGATGGTGCAAAATTATTGGCACCCACAACGCAGGATTGCAAAAGAGACTTGAAAAAAGAGAATATTTTATTTACGATTTGCAATTTTATTCTCCGATATTCTCTGCTACTCAAACCTCTCTGAATATGATTTCTTGTCTTTTCGCCTCGTTAATATTACGACCGTGAGCACATCGTCCGTCACATATCGCTTACAGCTTAAAGCAAAAAACAGAACCGTTTTCCCCGAATCGATATTGAAATCCTTTTGGCCATAAAACATTGTAATTCCTTAAAGCTCCATTTTGTATGTACGGCACGAGACGACGAAGCCCGGGGTCGATTTTCTCCGCTCTCGGGCTCTCGTCCATCTCGGCGGGCTCGGCGAGATCCGATAGCTTTTATTTTCTGTCATTAAATTCAATGGTGGAATTAGGGATAAGCGTGGCTGGGCAGTGCATCAATAGAAAATCAATTACGCTGTCAGGATGTAGATGTATGGCCAGCAACGATTCATATGTGGCGCTCCGGAGGAAATGAAGGATTTTTTTAGTTTGTTTTGTTTCGTTTCTTTTTCTTTATTTTTTCTTTTTTTTTAAAGCGCACAAGTTTAATCTCGTTTAATGATCGCAAATCGGAAAAGCTGTTTATCCAGCTCATGCGCGCCATTCATATTTCTGACAAAGTTCAGAGATAAACCAAATAGACGCTGCGCTACAGACGCCTTCTCACTGCGACTACTGTACTACACTGACATGCCTTTTGCTTTATTCGAGATTTTACAGTAACAGAGAGTTTAAACTTATTTAATATCCTCAATCAATCCAAAAATGAAATGTTATTATTATGAATATGAACATCATGATTATTATTATCATCAACAGATTAAATTCAACTTTTTTACTCTAAAAGTAAAATCTTCTCATCATTTCAAAGTAACATTAAATATTAATTTTTTTGCGAATGATTTAAAAGTTTTTGTCGCATAAATCTCTCATGAATATACTCAAAAATAGAATTTGATAATGTATTTGTTTTAATAATATTGTTTGTATTGCTTGCAATGAAAATGATTATTAAAATAATTGTTTTTTTAATTATTGTGTTTTAAAAAAAAAAAATCTATATTCCTGTTGGTATAAAGCTTAAAAAAAAAAGTTACACTCAATAAATCAAAAAATTCATCTCGATTAAACAGACTCATGGAGGTCATGTGACTTTGACTAAAATCTAATTTTTATTTTAAATCGATTCAATCCGGAAATATGAAGTTTATTATAAGGTTAAGTTTTTTTGTTTTTTTTTCACGTATAAAAATTTGAAAAATCTTTTTTTTTTTTTTTTTTTCACATTTGTATTTCAAAATATTCTCAAAATTAAAAATACTCAATAAATCTAAAATGAATCCTAATTTTTAGAGATATAAATAACTAACAGTTAAGTTTCTAGACAATTTTTTTGACTTTAATGCCTTAAAACTGGCTCACGGAATATAAGCCTTATTATTTGTAAAGCTCGTTTTTTTGTAATGTCTCACGTGTGAAGTGTGTAAATTTCTGATTCCGCGCCGTACAGAGGAACCCGGCTCCCTGCGAGAGCGTCCTGTCACTTTCCGCCCGGCCGACGCGCAGCGAGAGACAGGCGGCACGCTGGAACACATCTGTTTTAATTGTGCTGATTAAGTGGACATATTGAGAATTCCCTGCTCCCGTGTCGCCTTCGCGCTTGAGAACTTCTCCGATGGCGGCGTGAAGGACTGCTCAAGTCCTCGTTGAAATAATTAGAGGGCGAAGCTCTGACCTCTCGTACCTGAAGCACCCTTTTAATCTATCGCCGTGAACGAGCGTAAATAATAATCAGCCCTCGCCGCCGCCTTTATCTCTCCTCCCAATCATCAGCGCGGAGTCACAGAGCTGATGCTCCTCTTCTCCCAGTCAGCACAACACGGCTAGCGTGACCCCGAGACGCGCGCGAGCGCTTATATTTATATACCGGTGTGGAGGTGCTGCTCGTTATCTCAGAGCTGCGCTGTGATTGGCTGCTCTAACAACCACGGTTTCATATACACCAACAAGGAAGAGTACACTATGATATGGACTGTCTGAAATAGTTCCATCTATCCATCCATCCATCCATCCATCCATCCATCCACAGCACTGGCAATATTGTATCCATCCATCCATATTATATCCATCCATCTTTTCATACTTCCACAGCTTTGGCAATACTGTATAAATTTATCCATCCATCTGTACTTTTTCATCCACCCAGGTACAGTATCTCCATCTAAACTTTAAGACAAAGAGTATTTAAAATGGTTTGCCAATACCCATCTGTTCACATACCCATCCTTTTAACCATCCATCCATCCATCCATCCATCCATCCATCTATCCAATTTGACAAAACCATATCCATTCAATCATTCATCTGTTTATCTCCATCTACCAATTCATTCACCCATCTGTCCATTAACAAATTTATCCATCCCTCCGTCTGCCCATCTATCTGTTTATTTATCCATTCATCCCCTATGGTTCTGGCAATACTGTATCCATCCATCCATCCATCCATCCCTCCCTCTCTATTCTTTCATCCATCCATCCAGCCATCTTCTACCAAACCTCATCATATAGAATATCTGACTTTTTTTGTGGGCCAATATCCATCTGTTCACTTACCCATCCTTTCTATCCAACATTCCATTCATCCATTAATCTGTCAATGCGTCTGTTTATCTATCCGTCCATTTGTCAAAACGCGGTACAGAATGTTTGAAATGCTTCTCCAAAACCGCACTCGTCCATCAATCTATCCATTCTTCTATCCGTCCTTCTGATAGCTATAATATTTGAAATATTTCTAAATAATTCATGCAACTCATTTCAGAACACTCCATCAATCCATTTGTGCTCTGTACACGAAAACGTGTGACGCGGAATACGCGAAACGCTTTGGTGCATTTGGCGATTTTCAGGTTGTCGGGTGAAATGAGCTATTTAAATGAAATGCGTTGCCACGATCTGATCGCTCGGCTGTAATAAACGCAGGCCGTGATCTCGGTGCCGAGCTACACGGTCCTGATAGACGGACCCGCGGCGCTCTACTGCACTGCTGCGCAATCATCACGCTGCACTCCTTTATAAATGCTATATTATTGCCTCCTGTGATGGGATTTCACATACATATCATATATAAAACAGCGTCTGAGCACGTGTACCTCCTGTCATCATGTGATATCACGGATCTTTATGGGTGATGGTACTGTATGAGCCGTGCGTTTAATTATCTGAAAAGGGCACGATATAGAATGTCGGCTAATAAAGGCTCGGAGCGTCGCATTCACAATCTACTTTATTTAAATTCCTAATATTAAATATCCAGCTGAGATTAACATCAACCAGGGCGTTCCGACTAAAGCGGCGTAATGTAAACACTATCCACATCCGTGTTCAGCTTTAATTCTGATCGTTTTTTTAATTAAAAAACAAAAAAAGGAATAAAAAGAAATCTGCCGAACATTATTTCTTTACTCGACTCCTCCAGCTCCTCAGCCTCAGCTACGTCTCCGAGTACACACTCCTGCCCCACCTGACATCCAGCGGGACTTCTTCCTGGAACCTTTTCTACCTAATGCTACGGAGTGAGTCGGCTAACTCCTACGTTTCAAAACAACGACGTCATTCCAAAAATGTTTTCAGTTGACACACAATACTTAATTGAATTTTTGCCACTGTTACATTTCAGAAACGATCTGTACGACGCTAGCTACCTAAAACAACGCTCACCAATCGGAAAATTGTTGTTTATAGTCACAGCTACCATATTTCTTTTTTTTTTTTTGGTTCAAACGAACAGAGACAAACAAATTAGCGTTCCTGCTTCATTCGTAATATTGCGCTAGTATTCAGTAGTGTACAGATGGATTTATTTTTTTTCGCCGCGCCGCATATTTTGCGTTTCTGGCTGAAACCCTGGGTATCCGAGAGCGTGTTTCTTACCCTCCACCCTCCTTTTGTCTGCTCTCTGTAGGAGCTGTAATTGACTTTATGTTCGTTCCACTCCTGATATCTGTGCCATAGCTGATGGGAGCTCTCGGCGGAGAGCGAGAGATATGTCATACAATCCAATCTCCTGCTCCCGCTCTGATTGCATAGACGATTTAATTAAAGGCAACAATGAACACTTTATTTAATGGCTCTGACCCTCCTCCCTTCACCCACACCCACTCCGTCACCCCAACGCCAACCCGCAGCACCTCGCCTCGCACAGCTCCAGCTATTCCTCGTGACGTCTACAAAAGCAAAAGAACTGAAGACCACGCACACCCCGATGAGACGATTTATTTATTTACTTTTTTTTAACGGGTTGTAACTTCCTGACAGAGGTATCCGAGCGTGCTCCTTGGACCGATCCTGTAATCTCTCTACCCGGTGCACAAACCTGAGCGCTAGCTAGCCCGACACGCGCACTGTGATTTATGCATCAGGTTGGATTTATGCATTGATGGAGTTCGGTGAAGGTCGCGTTCCTAACCGAGAAATCCATGGACGCGCGTATTAAAGAGACGAAAACACTCACGAACGCATTTCCATAACGAGTTCGAAATGACAAGCGCTGAGAGGATGTGTAGGTGAAAATAAAAGCACAGGTGAAAAAAAGAAAGAGAAAAAGAACTGTTTAAAAAAAATAATAAATAAATAAATAAATAAACGTTAAACCTGATGTCAGTAGCAGACAAGAGTGAATGTTTGTTTATTTATTTATTTATTTATTTTGTGTTCTGACCTGTCATTTGGGTGAAAGGGGGAAAAAAATGGCAGAAATGTTATATTTTTATAGTTTCTTTAACATCTTTTGTCCAAATTTGGTCATTTGCGACGTAGCTGCTGAGCTGAGCTACTTTTAATCAGAGACGCGTTTCGATTTCATCGTTCGATCTGATCTGTGTACTCGTCTCGTGTCTCCTGTATCACTGCAGCAAGAGATCAGAAATGCTCCAGAAACATTTCGGAGTAATACGGAAGCCCGACGGCGATCCAATTACGGCTGCGTTGTTGCGATGAGACGGTACAGTTATTTGTATGCACGCCGCAATATGCGTCTCGGGCAGCCGGATTATCGCTCAGCCACCGTGTCACTTCTCATTTCAGTTAACACACCGCTGGGTAGAGTTCATCTCGGAGAAACAGAAAAGAAACTCATAAAGGCAGCTGCTTTTACAGGAAAAACAATCGACGCCTTCGGACCAGTCAGACTCAACAGGAAGTAGCTTACAGAGTAGTCTGACACTGTGACACACCGGACCGTACACTCTCGCGTTGTGCGTCGGAATGTGTGTGTGTGCGTGCGTGCGTGCGTGTGTGTGTGTGTGTGTGAGGGTGGATGGGGGTTAACTGGCTTTTGAGCAATGTGTGTACTCGGGTCCGTGTCATTTAGAAGGGGTTGCAGTTCACTCGATATCTATCATCTACGGCTGTCCTCTCGCGCAGATGCGGATCAGCGCGCAGTATATTTGATTCGACAGGGTCGCGGGGTGCTGCCTGGAGGCATTAATAAACTCGGCAAGTCCTCCAGTCTGAGGAGTCGCTTGACCCGAGAGCGCCAAACAAACCTGACGATGAAATGAAAGACCAACACCAATGGAGGCACAGTTACACTCTCGCCTGCTAGGTTATGATCTAATGTCCTCTGGAATGGCCTAAAAAAAATCGAGGTTCTTTTTATTTATATCGGTGGAGAAATAGCCAATTTTGATCATGGAACAGGAAGTGAACAGATTTAACAGCAACAACAACAACAGCGCTTCATTGTTCAAGGCATCTGAGAAATGATACGATAGCTGTATCGATATCTTAATGCAGTTCGAGGTTTTGGCCAACGTTCTTCGTTTCCTGCGGCCGGTAGCTAGCTGGATAAAGCTAAGTGCACAACGTGTGTTCGTGTGCGGACCGGTACAGTACATAGCTAAGGTTTGAGGACGCACGGCTACGTAAAACGCCGGCACTTTAGCTAACCTGAATCTCGGAAAGACGCAGAGATACAAGCACAGTGCTTCAGCTCGCCGCTAAGCGTTTACCTTTTGTTAAAGAACACAATGACGCATGCTGTACTAAAGCGCGGTGGAATTCTGCGTTCTGATTGGTCGGACGATGTGATTCAGTCTCTATACTGAAAGCATATCTAATTTCTAATAATCTGATAATCTAATTTAGCTACCTGGATAACATTAGCAGCCTGACATTTTGGTGGTTCGGGATGTTCGGGGACATGTTCGTAGATAACGGTTTACGGTTCACACAAACAACAACAAGTTTTCGGAATTAACAATTAACGTTTTTTTATTTTTTTTTATTTTTAATATCCCAGTGTCATTTCAAAGAGCTGACGGTACGAGCTAGCTTAGGGCCTGCTGTAAGACATCGTGGCTGTTCATGCATAACCATCGCCTCCGAGCGTCACTCACCTTCCTGCTCTTTATACCATAGTATAGTGAATATTTTAAGCCGTCACCCCTTCTTCTTCTTCTTTTTTTTTTTACATTTTAAAAACAGAATCCATCCTGACAGACAGGATTTACACAGGGGAAGCGAGGGCTTATTATATACTGTTTACTTATTCATGTATTTCCGCCTGGCGTTAATTAAAGGAGGGATGAGTGAGATATCGATAGTGAGAACGAGAGAGAGAGAGAGAGAGAGAGAGAGAGAGATGATATGAAACACTGGGAGTTTCTTCTTCCAAGCAATTGCAATATGGCCGAGGGGACCGCGCTAACCCACTTTTAGCAGCTGATTACGGGGCCGCGCTTCAAATAAAAGGAAGTCCAGATCTGACACTGTAAAACACTCGAAACCCGCCGAGGACGTTTCGCTTGTGGCACTGGAACGGAATCAAAATAAGGTCCAATATCATCCGGTTTTACGGTTATAGACCTCGGGGAGGTAAGGCCTCTGTCCTATTAGCGGCGCGGTGATACACTAGCTTGACGGCTTTCGGTGAGAATTAGATTGAAGAGAGTTAAACAGGAAACTTTATGCTGTAACGTGTCTTTTCTCCGCCCTAATGCCCAGTTAAGCCAGTTTTACACGGCAATCTTTTCTAACAGTGTTAACTCATCACACTCCACAACATGTTTCTACAACAGGAGCTCCGAGAACGTGACGCTTTTTACACCTGAACCGCACGGCGTACAGTTTTTGAGCTTAGCATTCAAGCTGTTGCGGCCATTACTCGTCACGATGTATGAGATCACGTTACCCGGATTTCTATAACAGACTGTGTGATAACGTGTGAAAGATCCTCTTACGATAGACCCGTGATCACGACTCAGTTTACGTCATTAAGACGTCGCGTAGATACAAACATTCCTCAAAGTGAGCTTGATGGAACATGTTGAGTTTTTCTCTCCATCAGCACGTTTCGTCAAAGTTTCGCCGTCGCCACTGACGTAGCCGTAGCTGCTTCGTGAGTTCGCCGTCATCGCTATTGGTGGATTTTAGACGAGCATCGTAGCAGCACTTTAACCTAGCTCGTCTTTAGTGGCAGGGGAACTGAAACGTGAGCGTGTCGCAATGCTTAGACTCGGCTAATAGTAGTGAAAGCGTGCAAGAATTTACAGGAATTCTTAAAAAAACAAAAAAAACAAAACAAGCAAACAAAAAATTGAGGACGTGATTCTGGAACAGTGAATGCAACAAAGTGATGAAAAGGAAAAAAGGTGATGAAGAGGGAGAAGTTGCACTGGGGTTGGGTAAACAATGGCAGCATCTGCTGGAGCTGACAGAAATTACACACACACACACACACACACACACAC
>JAOVYU010000031.1:11656299-11666686 GCA_025674565.1 Synodontis membranacea | reverse complement strand
TTTTTCCCCCCCCCCCCCCCCCCCCCTCCTTCCTTGAAGTAAAAACATTATTCTGTTTCGGATTGTTGTCGTATTGGCACGATCTCATTGTTAACATTTTAACAACTTAAATATTCCCTCCCAGCCATTCTCTCCGATTGCAAAAGTTTACACCCCCTTAGCACTAAATGAAGAATATGAAGAAATTTAACTGTGTTCTTAATCTCACCAGAACATTTTTTTTTTTAAATGACCATTTACTTGAGGTCAAACATTCCCCTCAAATACATCACATACAGGAAACGTTCTAATAGCCAGAAACAAAACCTTATCACTTTGAAAAAAGTTTGCGTTCGTAACATTTTCCGTACAAATTAATCCCTGATGAACAGTGTTGCTTGATGACGTAAACTACACGGAACGTAATATGTTTCTGTAATCACACGTCTGTCTTTAGAGGAACTCTGTTGTGTAATCTAATACACACTATCCAAGAGTGCGTTATTTCAGCACATTTCTTAGTGTGTTGCCATTTAGGACATATCCTTCCAGCGTCCAGATAAAAATTCAGAACTAATAAATGGTTTGTTTTTTTCCCCCCGCTGGAAGACAGATGCGACTTTTGGCATGCATGACTAAATCTCTAAGCAAAAAAAAAAAAAAAAATGGAATTTAGACTTTGATCCCGAGGTGTTCCAAAATCTATACATATCCAAAATCTATTTCTAATATGTATAATGACCTGACTCGACACCACTCCATTAGAAAATTGCGCTAAAGCCTGCAGGTTAGCCAAATGGCCCCAAAATCAATTGATGGATTAAACGAAGAAAACCTGGCATGCAAAAAAAAAAATATAAAAAAAAAAGCCAAAAAATGGTCCTCGTCACTTCTTTCCAAATGAGCCGCTCTCCAATACGATCGTCAATTACCTCCTCCAGTGTAAATAACCACTGATGTGTACACAATACTTTTTCCTTCTCCCAGCATATTCGTTCAACTCCCACACCTCATTAAAAGCCCTTCCATTTATTTGCTGTGTGCTCAGGTCCTTAAATCTGCCACAACATACAAAAGCGGGCCAATTCTGTTTCTCCCTGCAGTGTTAATAGAAGGCGCACGCTGCTTCCTCATTAATTATGGCGATGTGGAAGCAACATCCGGCACCAAACAGCTCCGAGAGAAGCGTCTCCTGAGCAGAACGCACACAGCGGGACGGACGCGGCATAAACACTTGCCTGGAGGTTACAGCTGGACGTCGCGTTATGACAGGACGTGTTAGATTTCATCTTTGTGCCGTGAGGGTGAAGTTCAGCTCCTCTCACCCGGCCACTGAGACAACTTCACCTCCGGAGGACTGGTTTGTTTTTTTGTTTTTCACGGTGAACTGAACTCTGAACTCGTCGTCTCAGCTAGCAGACGTGAAAGGACTGATGAGCGACATTATTTGTGTTATCTGTTAATTATTGTTTGTAACTGTTGCAGCGATTTCAGTGGAAATGAAAGATGTTTGTTTATTCCTTCGTTTTCTCCAGAGCCAAACGCAGGTTTCCAAACTGCTGCTCCTGCTCCTGCACAGGGCTGTGTAACACACACGGAGGAAAGCTCTATCCGCTCCCTTTCTCGTCCGTGACCTCACAGGCTAGCACGATTGGCTAGAGAAGGTCTCCTAGAGAAGGCCTCCTAGAGAAGGCCTCCATTACGGAGCAAGTTCTTCACTATTTAGAATGTTAGAACCCTTGAGGAACACTTTGTTTTTAGAGTATAACTTTAGTACTAGCACAGAAGTGTTACACGTGTAATACCAGAGAGAGAGAGAGAGACGGAGAGAGAGAGAGATTGAATGTGAAAGAATAGGAGCTGCGACAGTGTTACAGACCAGTAGTTAAATGAAAAAAAAAACAATAAATAAAAAGGAAGGGACATAGACATGGACGGAATTAAAGCTGGCTTGCAGTAATTATCCAGCTGCTGGAGTGCCACGGTGGCACGGATGAAAATGAGCGCCAATTATTAAATGCACCACAGAGAAGATATAACGCTACATGAGGCCGATGACACGGCCCATGCTGGTTCGCATCGACTCCATAAATGTTCAACTGGAGAGCAAGCTGAGCGTTAATATTCTGATCGCCTCCCGGATACGAATAAAATGATACAAAAACTGGACCCACGAGTCACGTCGCGCCCATGCGACTGTTCCTTCACACACATCGGTGACTACGTAAGTACAGCGTTACTCAGATGTTACGTCAGACGTTACAGACGAGGGGGGGAGGGGCTTGTCTAAAACTGAGGCGCGTCTTAGATAGGCACACCTCAGGTTAGGATTAGGAACTTCTGGGCAGCACTTCCAGGTGTTAACAAGTGCTGTCTCAGGGAGGGTGGGTCATGTACTGAAGAGGGGCGTGTCACGTTATAAAGTGGGTGTGTCTTGTGGGCTGCGAGACTACAGATAGACGCTTTTCAAAAAAAAAAAAAAAAACATCTGGCAACCCGGAAACTACAGGGATCATCGTACGAGGAATATGAGGACCTTTCCCAAAGTAAACACTGGCGTAACTTTCGGAATTAAGTCCATGACACTGGATACATTTCACGACGCTTTCCTGTGTCGTCGTCGTCTCGGCTTTGTGACGATGTTTAATATATAAATAAAACTGAATAAAAATGAACACAAGAACAAATAAACTACGCTGATGAAGAGCAGGACATGCGATCTCCAGTGCTAATTTATTTATTTATTTATTTATTTATTCGTTTCATGTACTTAATCTACAGTATAACGCGGGCTTTACGTGAGCATTTAACCACTTTAACGCCGCTCATTTTTATTAAATCGGATGACCAAGGTGAGTGTAAAATGAGCAGGTCTTCGACCGGATCAGCGCTCGCCATCTGCTTCCTCCTTAGCAGAAGCTCCTGAAGTCGTTTGCACTGTATTATCCCGGGACTTATTAGCTCGCCGTATCGTCGCGGGCCCTCATAGCGAGATAACCCTTAGCCAGCCTTATCACCTACGCACAAAAGCGCCGCGATCCAATAGGCCTCTGTGTAATCCATCTCTGTCAGCCGTATTACGGAAATTACCTGTCACAAGCATCATGGTCCAGATCCTGTGATTAAAACACACACACGTTCACACACACGTACACACACAGATACACAATTCGGCCGCGTGCTTGAAATGCACATTTCTTGCGCCCAGGTCTTTTCCTGTCCTCTATTTATTCCTAATTCCAAAAGACGACACCGACACACGTGACGAGCGAGAACGCAGGAGATCCTGGAAAGGAGAACCCGGTTCTCCAAGACATAGAATCATCTTTGATTATCTTTCTTTCAGGCAGCCAGTGTTTTCTGTCGGCTGTTTAATTTGTTTGCTTTAAAGCAAAATGGATTGAAAACATCTCTTCATTGATCTTCAGTGTCTGTGTGTGGGCATGTTCAAAAAAGGCGTGCAATTTGCACCAGCACAGATGTTGTTTCTCACCACACTACCCATTGAGTTTTCCGGAGAACTTCCAGCTATTACACACACACACACACTCGCACACGCGCGTGCAAGCTTAAGCGCAGTTTAAAATAGAAATGGCAATGATACCATCGATTGAAAATGTTCCAGGGCAATAAATGTGTTAATATAAAAGTCTAATGAACTGGCTTCCGCTCCCGGCGTGTACAAATGATACGTGGATGTCAGAGATCGGCTTGCGCGCACGCTTCTTTTAGCTCGCTCTCGAAAAGGAACACACGGAACCCCCGGCTCTCAAACGCACGCCGATGTCCACAAACGACTCCACTTTCGATCGGCCTGATCTTTTCCGCTCGTTGAATCGGAACCTCTCCCAGGCTACGCTTGGAACTGACGCCGCTTACTCCACGCTGCACTGACCTGCTCGATTCTGATTGGTCAGAAGGTATCATCGATATGGTCTCCATAGCAACGACTCATTCACGCGGACATGCGTGCCCATACAGCTTTGTCTTCTGGTAGTATGACACCCTGCGTCTTTTTAAAAAAAAAAAAAAAAATTTCCCTCTTAGAGAGTGAAAAAAATTGAGAACGGCGTTAAATATGTAACTATAAATGGATAAAAAGTACGCCGTTTCATTCTTTCGTTAATAAAAACTATGGGTAAACAAGTTGCTGTAAAACACTTTAGGACGTTACCTTAATTGGATAATAATTCTGGGTTTTATAAAAAATAAATATATAAATAAAAAATGTTAATGATTTTTTTTCCCCCCTGGTTCCACTGAGCTACAAATTCCTTCGATCGCCGCACGCCTAGAAACACTTTAAAAAAAAAAAATCACAAACCGCACCTTTAAAAAGACATTTCGATCGAAAAAGCAAAAAAAAAGATTTTTATTCGGTTTGATTGAAACGGAAAATCGCACGGGTTTAAAATATATCCAGCACGGACATCCCGAGGGGAAAACAGAATAATGCGTCTCCTTCTTTAATTTATTGAATTCTCATTGCGCCGAAAATGATATAAGCCTCGCTGCTGGATATTGATATAACAGCTTATTTAGTGTAATTTATGAAACGAGACTCAATTATGTCACGTTTAACATTTTCTCGATATATTACGTGACTGGGGCGAGTAAAAAATGTCACCTCATCTTTATGGATCAAAGTTATATTCGACGCCTTCCCGCGCTGCCCATAATTCTGTTTAATACCCCGTGTCTGTCTGTTCGGGGGAAATGTATTCATAGTCATGTTTTTTTTTTTTTTTTTTTTTTGGGGGGGGGGGGGATTTTGTTAGCAGACAGATGTGACTTTAAGAGACTGAGAGAAGCCACACTGAGTGCTGTTTTTATTCATAATTCACCACGGTCTAAGGTTATCCATCTGCCAGGTTTAAAGAGGGAAAAAAAAAAAAAAAAGGCTACACTATTTGGGCAAAGAGAAATAAGTGTGTGTGTGTGTGTGTGTGTGTGTGTGTGTGTGTCAAAGTGTCTTATCTGCATCCAGATTCTGCTCGATGTACACAAAATGGCTCATGCAGAATTTATAACACAACTCCAATTTTACGTCTCTGCCGTCTCATTAAAATGTATATTACAGGAGGAAGAAAACGCGTCGTCCAGAATTACAATTTACCAACAACAACAACAACGACGACGACGACGACGACAAAAAAAAAAAACCCAACGTACAAACGAATCACGAATTGAAATGAATAATTCATCGACGCTTCATGGTTAATTATCTACAGTGGAACTGCAGCTCTGTCTGTAGCGCCGCGTTCTATGAATCTCTATGAATCGGTCGAGCAGGTCAGCGTTCCCATAGTAACGGGCGCGACCCTATAGATACGCGTACAGAGATGGACTCGAATCTTTGCAAGGAGATGTTTATTTACCGTTGAAGGAAGGAGTCTCCGGGTCCAGTGCTTCTCCGGTGTTTCCGATTCACTTCAGTAGAAAGAGAGCGACCGTTTAGAGAACGCTGCCGGGAACACGAGCGACAGTAAGAACGACCGGGTCACGCAACAGCGTTAAAAGTGACGGCAAACGTTTGGGGAAAGCCGCTAACTTCACGGACGTTTATCGTCCAGCACTTGACCCGACTTGTTTGATTTCGAACCCTGACATCTTTGATCCGAATTGTTAACGGGATTCCACTGATTAAAAAGCGGAGCGTTTATTTATTTATTATTATTATTATTTATTATGAATGATTTCGACGACGTATAAACCATGTTAGGAATTTACCCTGAACAGGATCTGAAACATAAGATCAGGAAACCAGGATGCAATTAACCGAACATGAATACGCCATTCAGCACGAACGGATAAAAAACCGAATACAGACGCAAATTGGATTTTTATTTGTGTTTCGTTTTTTTTTTAAACCATAAAGGTTATGGATAGTGCATCACTTCTGTAATCGAGCAGGGCGTGACATTCGACATCTCCGCAGTCCAGGGCCGGGAAAACGAGGGCATTATGAAAGCGAGTTGCAGGTGGACAGCTGCCTGCTCAATAATTTAAAGCCCAACATGCTATATATATATATATATGTATATACGCACACACACACACACACACACATTTTTTTTTTTTGCTCTCTGCTGCTGTAGATTGCTTTAACAATGCACTCTTTTATTTATTTATTTATTTATTTAAAATAATCTGTTTACTTTGGGCCGGAGTCCACCTGCTCTAAGCACAATGCATTACAATCACAGGCTTCATAATAGCTCTAGGGCAAAAACGGGACAAGCGATCATTAATAGTGTGTTGGTTTTACACACACACACACACACATACACACAGAGATACACACACATGAACACAAAAGAGCCATAATGTGATGTCATTATGCAACTAATCACTAGCGTTTGCGTCTTGAAACTTGTTATTATTCATTTACGGTTCCATTGGCCGGGTCGGACCCAGAAGTAAAGCTCGTTCTCTTGTTGAAAAGCTCTGTTCTATTATCTCCGTCCTGTTTTTTTTTTTTTTTTTTTTGTATTTTTTTTATCATTATACGCGACGACAATGGAACCAATCCCAAGGAATTGCTACAGATAGAGCGATACGGCTGGGAAAATGGCGCACAGATCCGCCGACGCAGGCCTTCCACTGGCGCTTTGTCATGATAAATAGGTTGGGGAACGTACGTGGCTGGTGGCTGAGGGATCGACAGAACGTCCGCGATCGCTCATTCTCCGTCGCTTTTCAATAGAGAGTGAAGCGTGGGAACGCTCCCTACGGGCAGTTCAGAGGGCTCGACGCAACACGTACCAGCCTCGTGTCTATTGAGGACGCGCTCGGCTTTCCGCAGAGTTAATGACGTGCACTATTGGCCACGTGTGTGTGTGTGTGTGGTTTTAAATCTTAATGGGGAGTGAATGTACCCATAAAGATAGGAACATCTGACAAAATAGGATTATACTGTATGCAGGTATAATAATAAAAATCTAAAAAGTTTTGACATCTATATATATATATATATAATTTTAAGGTTAGAGTTCGGACTGAGTTAATGAAAAGTCCTCGCAAGGATAGTAACACACATTTCTCTAGTCCCCATGAGGAAAACTGCTTTATTTATTTTCTTATTTACTTTCTTGCTTTTGCAAAAAAAAAAAAAAAAAAAAAAAGCTGCTTTTGTTAAATAGAAAGAAAGAAAGAGTCGAATTCTTTGCTTTTAGTTAATGAGGTTAGAGGTAGGTTTACATTCAAGGAATGTCCTCACAAGTATACTTGCACAAACCTGTACGTGTGTGTGTTTGTGTGTGTGTGTGTGTGTGTGTGTTTTGGGGGTTGGGAATGAGAGCTGTGATGAGAGATATAATAGAAATAGAAATAATAGAAAGAGCAAGAGCGACTCACTCTGTGTCTGTGTCTGTGCGTGTGCGTGTGTGTGTGTGTGTCAGAGTGCTATTGTTCGCCGCACAGAACCCGTCAGCACAATTTTACTAATATGCAAGCAAATCTACAGGAATGGTGCAGAGCAGAGGTCAGTGCTTATAATATAAATGACGCCTTATTTTCCCGCACACACACACACACTTTTTTTTTTTTTTTTTACACACTACTACTCCATATGCTCGAGTGTAGTAGCTGAGTGGTGTGAGGTGTTATTAGCTAAATTGCGCCGTCAAACTACTGTGTGTGTGTGTGTGTGTGTGTGTGTGTGAGTGAGTGAGAGTGAGTGAGCGAGAGAGAGAGAGAGCGAGAGAGAGCGAGAGAGAGAGAGTTTGTTTCACATTAATATTTCTGTGCATTAATTACCCCAGTGCCCCAGCTCCCTTACAAAATAATTTAATGTCACGTTTGATAGAACCCCCCCCTCGCTAATTGCTAATTTAAGTAGCGATGATTTATTAGCACCGTATGATTACTTTAGCTACCGATGCTAATGCGGTGACAACATGCTGTGTTCAGACCCAGGTTCTGTAAATCAGCGCTCACCGAAAGCGCTTTTTTTAAAAAAAATAAAATAAAATAAAAAAAAATTTAAATCAATACTAAACTGTGTTGCATTAATATTTGCCCCCCTTTGAAATTTACAGATGGAATGTTTTATTTAGTGCCGTTCATGTTTACCTGGTTTCAACAAAGGAAAAAAAACTAAACAAAAACACGATGCTGCCACCACCATGCTTCACAAACTGCAAATAAAATTCAGGTTGCGACACAATCAAGGGCGTTAATACTTATCGAACGGGCAGGTGATATGCGGTGACGCTTTGTAACCGCCAATCGCTATGTTTTAAGCGGACTACAGCAGCAGCTGATTAGCGTCAAGGTGATTTTCATCAACGCAATTAAACACGTGCACCTTCTTAGGTGGAGGCACGTCGTCGCGTGATTGCCCGTCTCTAAAGATTTCGTCAGCGATTTTACAGCACTACATGATAAAAGGACATTGGGGAAAAAAATATATTCTTAAGACGTTGCAGGCGTCACCTACAGACGCGGCTTTTAGAGCTGCTCTGGATTGGAAGTCTCGTTACGGGGCGCTTGGAAGTGACGTCTTCCTGTCACTGAAGTGTGTATGATGTCCAGCTCGTTATGACCGTGTAGGCTGGTCACCTCTGGCACACACACACACACACACACACACACACATACGGTCCTAATGAGACTACGAGCTCCAATCTGGCTGCACATGAAAGCACATCTTTGCTCAACAACCTGAAAACTGGCTTCGGAGACGTTCCTTTCAAGATGTTCCTGCTTTGAACGGTTGAAGGTGTTATCGCAACGGGAGGAAATAAGGGAAAAGTCCGTCCGGAGAGACAGGATAGGTGTTTATTTGGAGATGTTTGTCAAACGTTTTTGCGGTTCCTGTGAGAGGACGGCGGCTGCGGCGTGCCTTCAGGTCGTCAGGTGACACCGCGATCGTTACTGTGAATTACGATGGCGTCTGATCGAAGGACAACACGTGAACGATCGCAAACGTAAACCACCATTATCAGCTCCTTCAAACAATACAGCAAGATTTCCTTTTTCCCCTCTTACATTTCGATTTTTAATTGCATGTCGATGAGGAATCCAGGAAAGATGGAGTGGAGACACTGAAGCGAAAGACTCCAAGTCCCAGAATGCATTTCAGTTATATGAGTAAATTCGCTTAGGAGATCACGAGCGCTGTGGCATTGACGGTGGCAAAGATGAAATTTTGGAAGCTTGAGTAGGACGTAAAAATGAGGTGGTGAGAAATCTGGGCAGACTGAAACACTAAAGCGCCGCTGCATCACCTAACTTTATGCAGAAATGAAACACAGGCAAAACTTTACAGCATGCCAGAAAGTTACAGTTTTCCTCCCTGTAAGTAGGAATTCCCGAACGCAGGGCTGAAACGGAACGGTCTGGCTACTATTTTTATGAGCCAGTTGCAAAACTCAGCAGAATGCGACACACACGTTTGCCGTTTGTCACGCGCGCCGTTAACGCGCGAGAGAGCAAACGAGAACGGATGATCACGAGCACTTGAACATTCTGTTGCTTTGTTACTGAGAATGGATGATGCCCTGTTTTTTTTTTGGGATCGTTTCGCTTGAGCGGGAGACGATGCTAAAGATGGAGGAGCGAGATCACGAATGACCGAGGAATGCCTCCGCGTGGCACCTCGCTCAACCACGGGGTCTCGGAGTGTGAGCGCGTGTTATAAATAACTTCCTTTGCAATTTAAAGACGTTGTTTCAGGGTATGGCCTGCACTGCTGTATAATCTTTAGAGCTTTTTCTTCGCGCACGCCGATATAAATCCTGCCTGCGCTAGAAAACCAACAATATACAAGATTGTGTAAACATGTGGGAGGAATAAATGTCTTCCATTCACACTGGTGTGGAATTATATCTACATAGAATTCGACAAGCGTGAAGGCGATGCCATGCAATGAATCAGGAAAGGCAGGACAATTGCTTTCGGGCCTTGGGTTTTTCTTTTTTTTTTTTTGCTTTTTTGCTCCGAAAATGCCAAACACAACCTCGCATCAATAAAGGATTAGGCCTGCAGTGGCGACTGTAGGACGCCTGAGCAAATAAACAACGGTTTATTCACCGCATTCTCTCGCTCTGCAGTCATCCAAACAATAACTCATTCCGGTGCCCGTCTGAGCTGGCAAAGCATCGTGGGTACGAGTGACAGTGAGCAATGGAGCCGGAGGCGGCTTGGAAAAGCCATGTTGTCATTATCTAACCAAAGCGATATGGCGCACCTTGAAGGGACGACTTGGATCCGCGTCCCTATCTTTCCCCCGATTCCCCCGAGTGTGAAATCAGTCACCTATCTCTAAAATGCAAACCCTCCTGGCCTCTTTATTCACACGGCCGACAAAAGATTTGCTTCTACGCCTCGTCCGGCGTCGTATCTATTACCTCCGCCGTTATAGGCATCGTTCTCTCCCTCTCTCCCCCCCTCCTCACTCCTCCCC
>JAOVYU010000031.1:11644727-11656199 GCA_025674565.1 Synodontis membranacea | reverse complement strand
CCCCCCCCCCCCCCCCCCCGCCCCCGTCTCTTTCTCGTCTCTCTCTCTTTCTCTCTATATGGGTTTCCTGTGCAACAGTCCGATCTGATGAAATCAATATCTGCCCCTTTACAGGCATTAAAAACCAGGCAGGCGGAGACTGCTGATACGACTCGGTCTTATCAAAACCCGAAAAAGTGCCACGCTCGGAGAAAAGTGAGAACCGCATCCCCCCTCAATCCCTCCCACCGGCTTTCTTTTTTATAGCATCACTCTGACGCCAACGTCCGACTCCTTTTAAACACGAGCGACATGTAAAACCTAAAGCTCTGTCCGGCAAAGGAAAAAGGCACAAGATGTAATAATAATAATCATAAATAATAATAATAACAATTAAAAAAAAATAAAATAAAATAATAATAATAATAATAATAATAATAATAATCTGGGTTAGGGTTATACCCTATTTCCCTCAATATACAGTTATGCCTTTTTTTCCCCCATTTTTTTTATCACTTTATTCCTGAAATCGTTTATGTTGATTTTTTTTAAACAGCGCCCCCCGTAACACTGTGATTAAATAATTAAACAATTAAAACAACTTCATCTACATTGATCAGCTCCATCAGTGCAAATGCAACTAAACTAACATTTGACAAGCGAGTCATTCTCACGACATTACTCACGAGAAAATGAAATAAATAAATGAATAAATAAATAAACTCAAAGCTCCAGACATTATTGTATAACTGCAGAGGTTCCTAAGCAACAACAACAAAAAAAATGCTTTAAAATAATGTCTTTTTTATAGAATCTTTTTTCGGTCGTAGAAAAACAGCTTGACCTGCAAACCAGCTTTAGAGGCTTTAGAGACTTTGTGCGTGGTGAAGGCTGAACAGAAGTACGAGGTCATTAAACATGCAAATTAGCTGAAGAAAGTGCTTCGAATAATTCGATCAAAAAAAAAAAAGACATCGTTTCTGAGGAATGTCCGTTGCTGCAGATCAGGCCGCTGGTGTCGCGATGATGTCATTTTGAAATCGGCGTCGAAGTTCAGAACAACGAAATCAATGAAATACATCAGTAGAGTTACACCGCGCAATCTTCTGTTAAACAATTTATTTACTGAAAGAAAAGAAAAAAGGGATTTCAAAGTATCGTTTTCTGATAGTGGTGCGATTAACGATTAAAAAAAAACAAAAACATTTTATTCATTTTATTCACGGTCATAATTTTCCAAAAACAACACGAAAACAATTTCAAATTTCAGAATCAACTTTTTTTTTATTTTTTTTTTATTTATTATTATTATTTTTTAAAGTGGCAGGTTTATATAGTGTAAAAACAGCTTCTTATCATCCTCTCGTAGAACATCTACAGAACTTTTTCTTCTTCTACAATAACGACTCTCTAATCCACCTCCCTTCAAACCTGCTCTTTTCAGCGTTAGCAGGACTTTACACGGCGGCTGATCGGTCAACGCAGCCGTTCGGTTCTGTTGCGCGTGACGAGCGGCCGGCAGACACGATCTTCCAAAACCGAGCTTATTTTTTTCTTTGAGTTTGGAGAAGTCGTCTCTACAGATAGAAAGTAGGCCCCCGGAGACGGAGACCGAAATGAACTCATTTTAGAGCAAAAAAAATCCTGAACCCAACCTGATCATACTGTAAATGAGGAACCTGACGAGGTGCTCCGAGGCACGCCGGTCTGAGCTTTCGGACCCCGAGATCGCTCGGGTGCGAGCAGGCTACGGTATGAGGAACGCGATCCGGCTCCGCGCCGCTAATTACAAACCTTAATCTCGTGACATTTCGGGTCAGGCGGGGTTAAATCACTAGAACTGCAGCTCACTTGGAGGACAGTATCTCTAGTCAGACCTGAATTCCGTGATTAATCCTTTATATTCTTCAGAGGTTTCGAGCGGAGGCTCAGCAATTAAATTACCGACTACGAGGTCTACGATAGCGGCACGTGATCTTAACCCTTTAACGGCCACACCAAGAAAAAATTATTATATAATTATGAAATTATAATTATATATATATATATATATATATACATATACACCAAAAGGTCAAGATTTCCCTTTACGGTTACCATTAAAGGGTTAATACAGGTCTTTACTGTCACTACGCATCGTTAACTGTGTGGAAGAGCGTAATGAGTCCTTGTAAGTGTTTTATAAAATCTACAACATTGTGCTGTGACTAATGTCACATCATCATCGTCGCCGTAAATGCACGACCTGGGAATAACTTTAAAGCGACGGTCGCGCTCATCTAAAAGTGAATGTTATTCCCAATCACACGTCCCAACTCCGCATCGTTCCCACAAACTATTCTGTTCCGAACGAACAGTTACTATTCGAACAAGCACTGGTGCACCAATCAGAACCCAGAATAACGCTGGAATTATTTGTAGAGCATTATTCGGGCTTTTACGAGGCGTTCATTAGGAAGAGTTTATTAGAAACGTTTACAAGGAACTGTTTATTATTCGAACTAGGAAGCATGACGGCTGTGATGAAGCCTGAGTGTATTACCGATACGGACGCCAAGACGGAGAACGCTCCAGACACGCGGTCAAATATCTACGCGGTGTTGCTCATTGGACTGACATTTTTCCGAGTTCGATCGCGCTCGGTGATCTCGACACTGAACTGCTTGACAAACAGCGTTCGGAACGCGGCGGGTCATCGCCAGGGCCGTAAATGATCTGGTTGTTTTCTTTTTTTTTTTTAATGGTCATGTTCAATATGAAACCAAGCGTCAGAACTGGTGGAGAGGACCAGAGGTGATTGCTCTGGCTGGCGCTGGTATTTGTAGATAAATGCCACGTCCGTGGAGGTTTTCCCCACTGTGAATTATTAGCGAAGCTTCATTGATCTCCACCGAAATCACAATAATCTCCAGTCTTCGTCCAGGTCTTTTCCGGACGCTCGGCTGCAACTGTTATCGCAAAAGGTGCTTTCCCAGCCCTTCTGTTTCTTTTTCTTTTTTTTTTTTTGTGGGACCCTAAAGTGATTTCCTCCCATCCTTCCTCCTTCCTCTGCAGTGTGTGTGTGTGTGAGTGTGTGTGTGTGTGTGTGTGTGAGTGTGTGTGCCGCTGTATTGCTTTTATAGGCTCAATAAAAAGACTAAAGCTCCCCTCCACAGCTGCAAAGCTCTGCGCCATATGTGGACAAACTCGATTCCTTTTACAGTGATGAATACTCTGATATAATAAAGACGTGTTTATGGAAGAGCGTCTCCGCTTTTTGGGCGCTGAAGAATTTCATTACGGAGTCTGCAGGCCGTCGCGGGTCGTACCCGGCGTAGCAGAGCGTAACGGAGTGCCGCAATCATTCGGCGAGAGCCTTTTGCGGATTTTCCCCGTATCGTTCCTTATCTTCAAAAAAAATAAATAAATTTGCTTGGACAATAAAGATATGATTCGACGCTGGTGTACGTAGTAGCGTGTACGTGTAGGCTCTTGATGACAGAAGGGAAATAGAAACAATTTCAAAAAAAGGCCATGCATTGCAAATCCGGGAAGATTCGGTGCAGAGGAAATTGAATAAATCTCCGGACGTGAACGCGTCATGCCTCCATTGATAGACATCAAAATCTGATCTGTCGTTACGATGATTCCACGTCGAGATCGAGTGCTAAAACCGCGTCCTCGCCTGTCAGTCATCGATGACACGAGGCAAAAAAAGGTGTCATTTTGAAACATGCAGGAGGTAATCACCACATAAACAGCGAACAACGCGGCGTCTAATATCGAACATGCAGGCGTGAGACCTCCCAGGGCGTGCTGCGAAACGGCGGAATCAAACGAGATCGCCTCTCTGTGACACAGGCCTTGTTCCTTGCTGCCCCGGTGCATGCTGGGATATCAAGCGGGGGTCAGAAAGGCTGTCTCTCGTCCTCGCTCTCGATTTGTGTGCTGTAATGAAATGCAGCAGCCTTGCTTGTCACGGGTCAGCAAGCCGTCGCGCACTGCAAATGCCAAGCCCATTCGTTATGAAAATGCTATGCATTGATTTGTCATACGCGCAAAGCTCTGCCGAGAGGGGCCATTTTTAAATCTGCGCAGCGCTGCGCGGACCGTGGCGTTACCATTAATACCTTTCACGCTGGCTGAGATTAGAGCAGCAGGAATAACGTTACGCCGAGCCTGGCTGGAATTAAAACCGGAATGGTATAAAAAAAAAAAAAAACAGTCATTTCGGTTAGAAAAAGAGCACAGACTTCCATCTCACACAGGGGAAAAAAAAAGCCTTATTCGTACACGTTGACACAGCTATGACGCGCCATAGCATCACGAAGCGCTTCGCCGTGACAACGTTTGGGAAATATTACACGGGACGTATTAATAACAGCCGTCGTAAAGTACATCATAACATGCACGTAAGCTCTCATAGCATCGAACCCTATTACAGCTCTTATGACACGCTTATAACATGCTTATAAAGGTGTTAATACTGCAATTGCTATAGTTTACTGAAGTTGCATTCCATTTACTTTCAGTAATAAGTCATGAACAAGGAATTAAACTTATGTTAAAGTTACACAGAAAGAATCGGAACTTTTTATTCCAGTATTAGCTTTTGTTTGTCGCCTTTCAGTGGAACGCCAGAGCGATTTTAGCTGAGTGTTCAAAATCCGACTTAAACGGTAAACGCCGCACGGAAAAGACAGCTATGAATTTGCCAGGACCGCACAAAAGAGCCTTTTGAATGTAGCGAGCATACATTCGGATTCATTTTCGAGGATGCCAAGGTTCATGAAGCCAAAGGCTCAAAAAAAAAAAAAAAGCCCCACGAACCTCGCTTCTGTGTCACGCTTCCTGCATGGAATATAATCGAGGCCGACCTTTATCAATCAATTGAATAAACTGCTTTCAGAGCATCCACTGAAAGCCAACTCCGAGCAGGAGGTGCCTTCGCAAGCACTTTTTTTCCGGGGGCAGGGGCGACTGAAGATGAGAGAGAAGCAATAGCGTCAGGCCGGCCAGTTTGGATGGTGTTTCTGCTGCATCGATTCGTTCGCCAAAACCACAGTCCAGCTGGAAAAGGTCCAAGTGACAGTAGAGCAAAAAATAAATAAATAAATAAAAAGGAGAAAGCGCTAATGCAACATTTTTTTTCAGACGGTTGGAGAGGGTAATGGACAGGGTACGACAGGCATCATGGATATGATTTCCTTTTTCATGAACCGTACAGTATAACAGAATAAAATCGCCAGCGCTGAATATCATCCACGGCCTCATCACACTGCTGACTTCTGTATGTACGCGTACAGAACAGCACAGAGATACGAGCTCGACCAAGAAAGAGCCGAGTGATGAGGCGGGATGTGACGAGTGGAAACGTGGTGTTTTTACGTAACCCATCATTTCAAGGCCCGATGAAATGAATAGTCTGGTGAAAATTGCCAAGAAAAAAAAAAAATCAAATATGATCATCAAAAGAGACTCAAAATGTCACAAAGAATGTGTGGAAATGAACCTTTTAAATACGCTGAGAGAAAAACGAGAGTCGAAAAATTGGACAGGAAAACAAAAACAGGCTTACGACGTAACGCTTAAAAAAAAACGGACTCCGCGATGACGAAGAGGACCTGCGGGATGAAAACAGACCCTAATGAGGTGAACAGGTGCCCACGTTAGAGGAACGAACCAATGCGACAGGAACCCGAGCAAACTCAGATCGTAAAACAAACACGCCGAGCTACGTCTCAAGATTCTATTTAAAATCGGGTCTGACGAAACAAGGCCACAAATGACTGTCCGGACCACGTGCGATCGGACGTTTCTGCGATTCGTTTCCCTCGACCGTCTGACGCACGAAAATGAACGAAATACTTACAACCTCGCTGATACCGTTGGCTTGCTTTGCTAATCCAATCCGATAAAGTAAACGAAGCCCTGCGTGTATCACGTCAGCTGATTTAACACTGATTAGCGTGTTCGGTGATTACTGCTTAACTAGTTTAGCGACTATATATAGCATAAAAAAAAATGACTTTGCAGGCCACACCCACAACCGACAACAGACACAAGCGTTCACGAAAGAGACTTGCTAGTGTGAGACTGGCACTATTAGACACCGTACACACTCATCAACATACACACATTAACGCATTATACTATATATGCTATATATATATATATAAAGTACATTTCCAGATTACAATTCAATCCCGAGGGCGTTTTTAGCAGGAAATCTACCATGTGTCTGGGTAAATGACCCAACGCTGGACGCTGTATTCCTAACAAGCCGGCTATCGCGGCTAACAGGAGCGTGTACTGTAGGAGGCTTCTCTCTGATCCGCCGCAACATAAAACAGCTCCTCGCGAGTAATAACAGCTTTGCAAAGAGCATGGATTGTTCAGGACGCGCCCTCGACACGAACAGCCAGGGTGCTTTTGTAACGTTGAGATAAGGAATAATCTCCTGCAGCCAGATGATGCACCAGAAGTTGGAGAGTGAGTCAGGCTGCCCTGAAATCGTACTCCTCCAAATAAATCCTCCTGCTACGACTGGAAGAAAGTTCCGGCAGAAAAGTAACTTGTGAAAGTGTGAAAATCAGGAAAAAGGGGGAAAAAAAAACCCCCAACAACACCCGAACAAATCACACGAGTGTCCGCGTCACTGAATGCCGACGGGGAAAGAGTTTAGCTGCCGATCTTTCGAATTCTAACTAGCTGAATGCTAATGACTAGCTGTCAGAATACAAACCGCCATGAACGCAAAGCGTAGGTACATACGTGTAGTGGCGAATAGTTTTACGCCGTCACGTGCTCGTTGTCACGTCTCTTAAACGGTTTAGGTCATGTGGTGTAACTGGAACCGACGCTACACATCACCGCCAGAGACGCGGGAGTTTGATTTCGGCTCATTCGAGTGATCGTTTTCAGATGTCTGGCGTGAGAAATTAAACAGTTTTAAAAAGAGAAAAAGAAAAAGTCGCGGTTGTACTAGATGAATCGGTGACGTCATTGTGATGAAGTTACGTAGCGTTTTTGTTCCTCTCCCACGAGAGCAGTCTGCCGAAGCTAACAAGGTACAAAGGTGTTCGTTTAAAGTTACAAACTTTCTTTCCCTCAACAGGCTCTCTTCATGGGGTTAATAAAACAACAACAGCAACAACAACAACAGCAACAAAAATCATCATGTTATAAAGAATCACAAAAAGTGTGAGCTCTGGGTGGAAAAAAAAAAGAAAATCATGTTGCGGCGGAGACTCCTTCCACAAACGAAACCCGCGCCATTTGGATGTTCAGACTCGGTTTCTGTGTCACCGTAGAAACGATAACGAGCGCATTAACAGAAACCTGCCGTTACAAAAAACCAATGGCCTTCTGACCAATCAGGATCCAGAAACCGGACTGAAACCGCCGGCAGGACTGGAGACTTTAAGTACGTCTGCGAGTGCTGTTTTGTTGAAACGAACGAAACAAAAAAAAAGAAAAAAAAAATGGAACGGAGTGATTTCTGTTCCTCGAGGGAAATCTCAGCCTCTTTCCGCGGCGCCTATTCCTTCAAGACCATCCGCGTTTCAATTAAACATTCAATATTCATCACTTTAATATCAAAAGAATTTCAATTCCATGTAGTTACAGGCAAGGAAGGCAATCAAAGTGTTCTCGGAGTTTTATTTCCACGCGGCGCGCACAGAACCCGGACGGAATTATTTACCGATCCGATGATGAATCAGACGAACGCGGGACAAAAAACACAAACGGCGCAAATCCAAACTCCACGATATACAGCGTTCGTCACGACCTGACGTCCTTTTCCTGACGAGTTCTTTTTCATAACAGGAGAATTATTCTGAGGAGCACAACTGCGTACTGTACAATTCTCTCACTTCTCCCTTTAGTCACTCAAACTGCCCGTTAGATTAGGAGCGGTTAAAAAGAGATTCATTTCCTGATAAAGCCGCACAGCGGGGACGCTTTAAATTTACAGCGCGGGCAATTAAGTGCGGCCAAGTCTTTTCCTTTGCCTCGGACCGATTCTGGAGCGATAATGGCAGGTGAAGTGGCAAATAATGAGCGGGCCAGGACACACTCGCTCAGAGCGCTCGAGACGAGACTTCCTGTGTTCCCAGAGCTCGGCGTCCCGCTCGAATTGCCTTATATACGGATTCCCGATTTTTATCATTAGTTAGTTACTGTAGTAGTGCGAGTGTGAGTGCAGAGAACCTTCACCGTTAGAGAACCTTCATCCAAACAAACCAGCGCAAAACTATTAAAGCTCCGTAGACAATAACATCACACACACACACACACACACACACACACACACACACACGTAATAATGCACAGTGCACGATACAGAAAGCACAAACACGCACGCACAGGCAGCGTCTTGACAATCGGGACACAGACGGACGTAACGTACCCACAGATACATCATCATCTTGAGCGCGAGGTCAGGTGCACTTGTTTCTCGAAAGCGACGCCGAGTCTCCCAAGTTCTAAAATCCGTCCTGCTTCTCCCAGTTCTGCTCTTCTCGTCTATAATTTACAGAAATCGCTCTGGAGTGCCTATTAGGAGGACGCTCGGAGAAAGCAAAAAAAAAAAAAAAGAATGAAAAAGATGGAACGGGATCTTCACCGAGGGAGAAGAAAGAAAGAAAGAAAGAAAAAAAAGATGCTTCTAGCAGATCTCTTCGTGGTGTTTTTTTTTTTTTTCCTTCAGTGTGTGTGTGTGTGTGTGTGTGTGTGTGTCTGTCGAGCTCTCGCTCGCGCAATCCGTGGCTCGGGCAACAAATCTTGACGTGAGCGTTTAATGAGAAGATCCGTGCGCTGAGGAAGTCCAGCAAAAGTGCGCTCGCAAAGTAACAGAGAGGGAACGAGAGAGAGAGAGAGAGAGAGAGAGAGAGAGAGAGTAATAGAAAGAGAGAGAAGGAGAGAGAGTGTGAGAGAGGAGGTGGACGGTGAGGGGTGGAGTGATGGTGATGGTGAATACTCGCACACACACACACACACACACACACACACACACACACGCGCGCACTGCTGGGGGGAGAAAAAGCAGCACATACGCTAGTGTGGGGAACAAATGATGAACTGATGATTCCTTAAATTACAATAAAGAAAAGGAATGTTTTTTCCCCCCTTAAGCTAAAAAAATCAAACTTGAATCAAATCTCATCTTGCGTTCGCCGGGATGATTTTACAAGCAACCTGGCGTCCTAAAACCCAAGCTACAGGAAGAACGCTCCAATCTCAGATGTGCAGTACAAGTAAAAGAAAAAAAGCATGGCTGGAGAGAGAAAAGAGAAAAGCTGTAGCCGGTGATAAACGTCATGACTCCTGCATGGGCTTTCCTCTCTCTCTCTCTCTCTCTTTCCTTCCATCTTTTCAAGGAGGCCAAGGCCTTCCCGCTCGTTCTCCTCTGACGCACTCACTCTCTCCTTGCTGCACTTTCTTACAGCCATCTACTGACGCCGAGCCGCCACTGCCGCGCCTTCCCCATGTAAATATGACAAACAGACATCGCAGGTCCTTCACCAATTACCCCGGCTTTCAGCTAGAGGTTCGGAAACAACTTCAATTCCGACACCGTCCCCTCAGAGACGGAGCAGGAATCTCACGAGGGAACAGAAAGACGTGCTCGGAAATAGATCCGGACAGGGCGGGATATTGCGAAATGATGCAATCTCTGTTTGTTTGTTTGTTTGTTTTTTTTTAAATTTAATTCGAAGTTCTTTCGTGCATGATAGTCAGCTGTGCCGGAACGCCCGTGCGCTTGCATTACTGTAAGAGCGCATCAGGGCATCGGATGAAATACTAATAATGAGGAGCGAGGAAGTCGGAGAGAAGGACATTGACCTGTCCAGAGATTAACCTTAGGGGGGGGGGGGGAAGGTGCTTCATTTAAGGCTGGGCAAAGAGCGCAGGAGATCACCCTCACGGCCCGTCCATCGAGGACGCGGCACTCTCCGGTCTCACAGCGCCACAGCGTATTAAAAGTTCTAGAGGGTGGAGGTGAGCTTAGCGGTACGAAATCCTACCTGACTGGAATTCTTCCTGCACGAAAATACGACGTTACTGATGTGACGCATCACGCAGTTCATGGTAAAGGGTGTTTCAGGAACCCTATAGAAGAACCCTTACAGGTAAAACTTCACAGTGAAGACGGTTCACAGTGAAGAACGCCAAGAACCCTTGATGATGTAGAGTTTGCTCCCTAACACGTATTTGTGACTCGGAGCGACCAGTTGAATTCCCCCGTGACGCTGCTTGAGGTCAGAATTTGTTTTCCTGTCTAATTACACTGTACTGTAACAACACGGCGCACGTTAACTTCTCCACTTATTCCTGAGCCAAGAAAAACAAAAAAACGATAAAAACTTCCATGGTGTTATTGCTGATTGATATCTATCGAAGTCTTACTCTGTCTATCATCGTACGTCGGAAAAATAGTTTGCAGGTCGGAAGGCGGCGCTTGGTTCATCCGGTTGATGCGCCAGTGAAGAGCGGTGTATTTTGGACGTGATCGAGCGCGGACACTTGCAAACAAGTTGCTGTTCTCGGTCTGGTTTTGCATATCGACGGGGTGTTTCATCGTCCGTATCGAACGTAATCCCCAAAATCGCCAGGACTGAAATCACAGGAAGTCACATGTCAGGTCTGACCAATCACGTTTTTGGCACGGAGGGGGAACCCTGGAGCGGTCTCTTTTTACCAAGCGGGTCAGGTTCGGAGTCTGAAGACTCTTCTACACCTTGACGCTAGAAATCACTTACTGTACACTCACACTATTCGGTTTCACCCAGAAGAGGACCCTACGGTACCCTTCCTGTCTGGTTGTCCTCCATCGCCGCTTTCCCCTCAGGAAGGCTCTAAATCGGCGTCTGTATTCCTGGAAGGCTGCTCTGCGACTCTCAAAAGCACTTTAAGAGTAAAAATCAACACATTCTGTTAGCCGATTATCATTCTATAGCTGCAATTTGCAAAGCGATTTTGACTGAGACGCTTTTGACCGGACGAGCTCTCGACGGTTAAGGCACTGATGATTCCTTATAACCTAATGGTCCCTACAGAGGAGGTGGATGTTGCTGCTCCTGCTCTCTTTCCGAGACACGTTTAACCCGTACTGGCCTGTAAAAACCCGAGCACATCAAGGTAAGTAGAAAAGTGACCGTAAGCGTCGATCTCCTTTGAGGAGAACGGGGCGGCAATTACGGAATTGCCGGCAGAAAACGGCGGCTCGTTACTAAGACTGCACGGCTCTCGGCGTAATTGGACGGCGTGTCTGAGCGTCATATCCCAGTCGGAATTATCGATCAGGCTGATCCGCGGCAAGGTGTGAATGAATGAATGCGAGACAGCACTGGTGTTAAACCTCCGGAGGAACGACCAAAAGATTCAGTGAAGGTGAGAAATGACAACCAACACAACCCCCCCCCCCCACACACACACACACACTCACACACACACACACACACTCACACACACACACACACACACACCTCTTTCGGATCCACCGGAGAG
>JAOVYU010000031.1:11635435-11639876 GCA_025674565.1 Synodontis membranacea | reverse complement strand
GGGGGGGGGGGGGGGGGGGGGGGAGACAATGGCGAAGGAAAGCTGCGGTGCGAGCGAAAATCAATCCTCTGATAAATCAGTAAAACAGAACCATTGATGTAAGAGCTGCGTTAAAAACACATAAGGAGGTGCGAGGGAATGGGATTTCTGCGTCGGCCATTTTAGCGTGGATAAATATGATTTTTAAGAGAAGAAGAAGAAGAAGAGCGTGAAGATACGGTTCATTTATGGAGCCCCCTTTGAAGAAGGGAAGGCGAGGGAGAGAGAGAGAAAGAGAGAGAGAGAGAGAGAGAGAGAGAGAGAGGGAGGGAAAGTGTGCTGACCAAGCACAATTCCCCATGCGGTGATGGCTGCTGCAGTACACTTTCGCAGCACTCAGCTTATGAGAACGCGGCCAGATCCTAAGCCTTTTTACACTCCTCGTCAATATTACAATACACAGGCTGGCGTGACTGCTGTGCCTTTACTGTGTGAGTGAGTGTGTGTGTGTGTGTGTGTGTGTGTGTGTGGAGGCTTCAGAGATAGCAGAGCAGCACGCAAGCTAATTACTAGACTGTGCACGGGTAGAAACGCTGAGTGAGAAACCGCTGGCATTTCCTCAACGTGGCCTTTTATTAATACATACAGAGGCACATGATGAATCACCGACCAAGCGGCGACGAATTAAAAAGAAGTCCTAGAGGATACAGAGTTCTCGGAAATCAGCATTCCGTGACTGCGTCATACGGAAGGACTGTATCGCTGCATGCTGGGCTGATAAAGGAAAAGAATCAGCGTGAAGACCAAGCTTTACCACACTGCCTGACCAGAAGGCTTTTATTCCTCTGGGACGCTGTCATATACGTCGGAATTAACAGTGACTCGTATAATAATAGCATGACACCTGTGCGACGCCCGTCCAGCGTTTCGTTCTCATCGCCTCACTGCATTTTGTCGTAAACGCACCCTGATCTATTCATTAAGACTCGGGGCGCGACCCCGTCCCTGTCATGCACGTTTGTCTCTATACAGGTGGAATGAGTCCAGACGTGTCTTTTAATTGAGGCTCTGAACCCAGAATTCCCGGGGGGGGGCCGTCAGGATCCGAGCGTCCCGCTCAGGTCCGCCGCCAGGCCACGATCCGTTACTGTGACCGAACTGAGCAGTGAAAAAAAAAAAAGCCAATAAAGAATACATCAGGTTCTCAATTATTGGATTATCTCAACGTGATATCATTACCGCCGAACGTTCGCTCCGATCATTGATTGCATTTTTCAATTTCGCTGGCGAATAATGCGAGTAGCCCTGCTGAACCATCTGCTGATGAGTACGGGACCCAGTCGATATATATATAGCCACGTGGCCCGGCGTGAGTTCTATAGCCGGGGCAAAATATTTTTCATCCGCTTGTCTCATGTTTCTCAATTATTCTAAAAGAGCACGCAATCTCATCTCCCAGGCGAACCGGCTGCGTGGAGCTGAATTACAAAACTACATACAAACGCGACGGTATTTCGCAGAGGCGCCTAGCCGTGAGGACCGGCCGCTCTTAAAACTCGCGTAACGTCTAACGGGGCGCTAAGTGACACAATTTTTGTTTTAATCCAGGGCACGAGCTTTGAAACGAAACTGTACAGAAACGCAGAACGAGCATTCACATCTAATATGAAATTAATTAGCATATTGCGGCATCGCTGTACAGCGACAAATGATTTCACAGTAATGAACTGAACACATTCCAGACAGAAAGCAAAAAAAACATGGTATCTTTCCAAAAAAAAAAAAAAAAAAAAAGAGAGAGAAAACAGATTATTTATATTAGCTAAGGTGAGGGGGCGGGGCTACAGGAGGTGTCAGGTGATCAAGCAACTGTCAGTCATTCAAGATTCCAATTTCTTTTTTTTTCTTTTTCTCTTCTTTTTACTTTTGGGAGTAGGTATTTTGCGAAAGTTAGCTAAATGACGTCATAGCAAAATGAGCATAACTTATTTCATACCTTGCAAACCTGAGCATTTATGCCAAGACTTTGAGAAAGTTTTATTTAATTCACAAATGTATATTATTTACAAAATGCTCACTCGTGCCTGCATTTTTTATTTTTTTTTTGCCTAAATTTATTTACATGGTCGGACCTCACGTCTTTGTGTTAATTTTTTCTCCCCCTTGCTTCAGAAAATATTCTGACCAAAAAAAAAAGAAATTTGAATACACATTTTGACTTTAAAGTAAAAAAAAAATATCAAAGTGTCCAATAAGTGCATCAAGGGCTGTTTCATTAAACTTTCATTAGACATTTCATTAGACGTTTTCATTCCGAATCCATTTGTCGAACCTATCGTGATCCTGAAACTGCAAAGTGTCTGCGATTGAAGCACCGACACTGGAGACTCCTTCCATAACCGCTAAACGGATTTACAGAAAATCCCACTGCATGAGCAATTACTCTACACACGCTTATAATCTGTTCGCGTCATGCATTCCTACGGAAATGATAACATATCAGCCTGGACAAAGTAATAGACGTTACGGAAAATAAACCGACGCCTGGATCCAGAATTCAGCAGCGCTGTGATGCGGATGTTTTACTAGGACTACGTCGTATTGACGTGCGCTGAATCCAGAGAACTGGGGAACGTGTTTAGCGTTCGTCACTTGAATGTCGGATCACAGCAGTCGAGGCAGAGCAAAAAAAAAATATATATATATGTATCTGGATACGCTGGCGTGTCAGCTGAGGCTCTCTGATGACTACGGGCGCGGGTCGCGGCGCTGAATCATTTACGTCGGAGCAGACGAACGGTGCCGATGCAGAGGAATCTTCTGGAAAAGGTCTTGCAAATGATACATGATAAATGACCTTCATTCGCTTGGCAGCCGTGCATTAATCCATACCGCGCTCATGATGGAACGTGCGCACAGGGAAAGTCATGAAGGGTGGAAATGGCGGATTTGATTGAATCACAGTTTCCTGGTTAAAGGACGATTCAATGAAAAGGAAATAAATAATTACATATTATTATTATTATTATTATTATTATTAAGATCTGTTGGTTGACAGGAGTAGAATCCGATATTGTCGACTCCTGTTGTAGTTTATCGGTCTCAAAATTCCACATCCTGCGATGCTTTTCTGCTCACCGAGTAGTTATATGAGCCTGTCAGCATGAACCAGTCTGACCGTTCTCCTCTAAACTTGTTTTTTGTGTTCCTGCGCCATTCTGGGTAAACTTCCGCGACTGCTGTGTGTGAAAATCCCAGGAGAGTTCACATTTCTTATAAAATGTGAACATTAAGGGAAGCTCTTGCTCGGCATCTGGGTGATTTTAAGCATTGTGCTGCTGCGACACGATCGCGCAGGTGTACAGGTAAATTTTTTCTAATAATTCTTGAGAAAAAAAAAAAAAAATCAGATTTCCTTTCTTTTTTTTTCTCTCCATATAGGGCTATCAGACAAACGTAACGTCGTCTGACGGATCACTCCTGCATTGGTGACTTTGGCGAAGCCGGTGGGATTTTCCGTCGATTCCATGTCCGGCTGCAGCCAGTGGACTCTGGCAAAAAGCCCCAAAGCTGTAACTCAAGCACGGAGCTGCCTTCAGTCGGCGTTAAAAACGAGCGCTGTCATAGAGCAACTGTAAGCCTTCGCGATTTATTTGCCCCACCCCTTCCTCAATTAATTATCCTGTTTTCTTAAGCAGTCATGCTGACCAATGACTCGTGCAGAACTTTTAAAATAATTAGGATGGCACTGAACCATGTTCTGCGACTGCGAAACCATCCAAAACGCATCAAGCTTCTGAGCCCTAATGCTCTTTCACAGAGGAAGGAGCTCATCTTTAAAAAAAAAAAAAAAAAAAAAAAAAAACCGAGCAAGAAGCCACAATGAGAGAAAAGTACAGTTTAGACACAGATGGAGGAGGACATTTTCGAAGGAAAAGTTTCAAACTGGAAGGGGGCGACGCGGCGAAGACGGCAGTGACTTGGAGATCTGTATCTAATCAGCGGTTAAAATGTTTAGAGAGGTGTCTAGAGCTGCTAGGCGAGTGATCAGTTACCAGCGAGGAGAGTAATATGCTTTCCCGGAAGCTGCAATTTCACAGCACTCATTTATTCATTACGTCCATAGGAACCTCTTAAGTGCATCAAGAGCTTTTTAGGCTAAGCAATGAATCGCGCTGCCAGCTATGTGAGCTACGCTAGGACGTCAGGACATATTCAGATTCACAGCCATTCGCGTGACAGTTCAGAACACAGCAGCGTCAACGTTCTGGAACGACTTCCGGCCACGACTCTGGGTTCCGTCCACAGCACTCGAACGCATCGCGGTACACATGAGGTGTTTCTTTACTGATGACGACGCGTGCTGAATACGACGCTATATCATTGAGGTCAAGGAACCTTCTGGAAAAGGTCTCGGTTGCGATGTTAAGTGATTGATTAACCTTTATTCACTTTAGCACCT
>JAOVYU010000031.1:11625435-11632935 GCA_025674565.1 Synodontis membranacea | reverse complement strand
TATGCTTCTTCTTTTTTTTGCTTTACTGCATTGCGTTACTACGGCTCTGTCTTTTGGCTCATTGTATTCAGAGCATAATCACTTTTTTCACCGATTAGAAGTGGACCGAGACCGCTTCGCTCAGACGCTCTGAGACCTTCAGTGAGATCGCTGTGATCATATCCGCCTAAAGAACCGCACCGAGGCGGAGAACACACCAGGGTCCTGCAGCAAACATGACAAGACGAGCCCATCCGTTTGTTCGGTTATTCAATAATTCATAGATACGATCACCAGGTTCCACTCCATGCAGCGGTTGTTTTCACGCTGTATCACCGGACCACTGAGTTGCTGTACGTTTTTCAGCTCACGGGGTCAAAGGTCAACCCATTCACACATGACTGCATGTCTCTTCTGGGTGATCACTGCTGTTTACAGACTCTCTCTCTCTCTCTCTCTCTCCCTCTCTCTCTCTCTCCATGTTAACTCTCTGATTTCCTGATGAACAAGTCCATAAAAAAAAAATCGTCCGGGCGGCTCCGCGCTCCTGCGCCCTGTAATGCCTCCTCCCATAAATTCCATAAGAACTCCTGAAACGGCGAAACTTCATTTGCATGTGCGTCTAATTAGGAGTCGGAAAATTGCCTCCGCGCTACCGCTCGCGCACCGACCGTAATACCATAATGCCAAAACTTAATATCCCGTACAAAAAAAAAAAGAAAAAAAAAAAAAAAACCCTTCCACCAGCACAGCACTCCCACTCAGAACCTCCCTTCCCGTCTTTTATTTAATAAGTCAATACACCATTGCAGAACAGTAGACATTTCTGACACAAATTATGTTCAGAACGGGATGAAGCTCTCCCACACCATTCGTTATTGATTGTACCGGCTCATAAAAAAATAAGAGAATGGATGGGGGCGAGCGATGGACTGCTGACTGGGACCGTTTCTCCAGGCCGGATAATAAAACCGCTACTTCAGGACTTAGAAGGTTAAGTTCTAATGAGTATTTTGGATTGCATGTGCTCGTTTAATGGTCTCATAAAGGAAGGCTTTGCTTGGGTAATAGAGGCGAGCTCAGAGCCAGGCAAAATGCGGGGTTTTAAGTGCTGTTAAAAAATAAATAAAAAAAAAAAAAACTTTTAAAATGGAGGGTTTTTTTTTTTTTTTTTTTTTTGGTTTCTTTTTCCAGGGACAAAAAACCAACCAAACAAACAAAAAAAAACATTTTCAGATTTTTTTAATAAACTGAATCTTTAACATGCCTTTACTTTACTTAGACGACCGTAGTGATTAAAAACATCAAACCTTGACAGAGAGATGGAAAAAAAAAAAAATCCTACTACTGAAATTTGTTTTCTTTTTCATTTCTTACCAGGACAAATAACTTGGAAAATATGTAGGACGTTTAAAAAAAAAAAAGAAAAAAAAAAAAAAAAAAAAAAGCATTTAAGCCGTGGCCTCATCACAGGCGTATTATCTGGGTGAGAAAATCCAGCCGGAAAATTGCCTTGAGGCCCAGGATGCTTGTTAATTTTAATTTTTTCTTTACAAGGACAAATAGACGACCGTGTCGCGGAGCTCATTTTTCAGATTTTTGGATAAATTGCGTTTACAACGCATCTGCTTTTAGACTGCAGGGATAAAAAAAAACAAACAAACAAAAAAAACATCAAAACTCAGCGGAAGAAAATTGCAATTTCGGTTGCACTCGCGTTACCTTAAAGATGCAACGCTCAATTTCGTAAAAATTCCTCCTTCCCTGGGTGTTTAATAAACGTCTCCTTTACGCTTGAGCTGTTTCTATAGAAACGTTTAGTATTACTCGAAGAGATTTCGCATACTTTTTTTTTTCTTTTGAAGAAGGTGTCTTGAAAAGCGTTTTATTCACACACGAATCGTGCAGAAAGCGAGGCAACGGGATTTAAAGGCAGAGTCGAGCGCCAAGGAGAAAATGAATGCAGCTTTGTGAAGTAGAGGCTTGAGACCTCATTATAAGAAACAATGCACTTGCTCAGGCCGGCACTTAACTGTGCATCCGCTATAGGCTTTGTCAGTTTAAGACAGCATGAAGGCTCGGAGGAAAGCTGTTATATAAGTGTGTAGCGCAGCGCACCATTCAGCCCCCAGCTTCTACGCCGTTAATGGCTGGAATCAGTGGGTTGTGACACGCCGTCTATGCCTCGCTCGGCGCAACCTCACAATCAACTTGTCATAATATTTAGTAGGAAAATGACGAATGACTCATCTACCCTCATATCCTCGTTTGTTGCCTCGGAGTACACAGAATTAAAGCGACACAGACGCAATAACGTTCGGTTTAGACTGCAGGGAAAAGGAGAAAAAATGGGGGAGGGAAAAAAACCAAAAAAACCAAAAACAAAACAAAACAAAAAAAAAAACGCCGGAAGCGGATTTTGCTCCTCGTTGGATCTGCGGGCTCAGACGTGACATCAGCGTGAGATCGTTTGAATATTGAGCTGTTTAGGAAACGAGCTTGTTTGTTGTGTAGAGCTCATAAGGAAAATCAGATTTCGGCAAATACGAGGGAGGTGCGGAGCGCTGGAATTCATGACAAAATGAAGGAAAGAGGAAGAAAAAATACACCAAATTCAATTTTTCTTGAAGCATCTTCATGGGGAAAGATGACACACTGTCCAGACACATACTACTATACTATATGCATATTCAATTTATTTATTTATTTATTTTTATTTAAGCCAGGCGTGCAGAACGGACAAGGCACTTCATTATTATTTTTTTTTATTTTGTTATCTTTTTCCTTTTTTTTTTTTTTAATTTTCTCACACACCTTTAATAAATCAATGCCTAAGACTTCTGTACTTAACTGTAAGTGTAATTGCCTTTTATTGCCTGACTTGCTCCAGAAACACGTACTCCAGGATTATTGGCACCTTTAGTAAAATTAGCTCATATGAATATATCATGTAAGAAAACTCTGTGTCATGCTGTTAGAGGAAAATAATTAATGACGGGGTGATGTGAAGAAGTGGAGACAACGTTACACCGGGAAAGCTGGTCACTTTCCAATAACAGCACGTCCTGGCATGGTTTAGCGTGCTTACGGCCAAGGTAAGAATCTAGTGTAACAGAGACTCGCCTCTTTTTTCCTTCAAACTCCACATCACAGGTGTGCTTCCGTCTGAAGTCTGAATATCAGTGTGCGCAATTTCTGCACTGAGTTCTCAACACGTGCTTAACTCAACTCTGAATACGGGCCTTAGTTCCATCCATCCATCCATCCATCCATCTATCTACCTATTCATCCATTTAGGCCATGAGAGGAAACTTGAGAGGGAACCATTTCTATAACCAGAGCTCACACTGGACTTCATGTGCTTAATTTTCTTACAGAACACAAACCCGTCTCCGATCCTCTCGGTCTACAGTAAAACCGAGTTCTGCGCATTATATGTTCTTTTAAAGTACAGTGAATCATTACAGTGGATTAGACTCACACAGTTAAGAGCTCATTATTCGCCTCGTGAATCTGAAAGACAGCTGGGGAAATTCAGACTAAGGAGCACTGCGGAGACATCGGACGTAAAGGCAAACAAAAAAGGCATAAATTGGGAAAAGGGCGCAAAAGAAAACGATGCTCGGTGTTCGGAAAGTCCCAGCGGACGCTGTTGGTTCAACTGTCAGGAAGTGGAAGCTACACGAAACCATCATGACAATGCCTAGGAAAGGTCACCCCTCAAAACTCTTAGCAAGAACAAGACGGAGACTTATGGGAGAAGTCAACGAGAGGCCAACGATCGCTCTGAGTGGGCTACCGGGGTCACGAGCTAAAAGGTTAAGGTTAGAGACAGAGCTATATCGAGATCTCTGCATAAACACCGGCTTGTTGGGGAGAAGGGCACAAATCGAGCCATTACTGAAATAGAAAGGACTGGAAGCATGCCTGTAAACAGAAAGCACAGCACGGAGGCAATTAAAATGTAAGAAAAATGCCAAAATGACCCATGACTCATGATTCTGATTGGTCCGAAGGTTGATCAAATGTAGCCCCGAACCAAGTTAACCTAACCAACAGAAAATGGCGTACAAAATAAAAACCTGAACCGCTCAGTTGACAGTAAACTCACTGCAGAAGTACAGCTAATATTAAGAAGCAAGTTAGGGAAATAAGTTGACAGAAGCTTTATCACATATGGCTAGAATACTGCCAATTTGTGCTGTGTACACATATACAGTACTGCTTGTCTCCATCAGTGAGAAGAGCAGCCCAGGAACCTCCTCCTGCTGAGAAATGTCAACGCCGCTATGAAGAATGTAGGCGAATATTTCTGAGAGGTGACTGCAGAGACAGCACATTCTCTTCGGAAGACCGGCGGACGGATGATCGATATTCCAGCAGAACTTTCTTGTGATTAATTTTTAATGGCCGGGAGAACCGCTGCTTTCTAAAATGTAAATGGCTCTAATGTTAAATGGAAAGAGGAACGACACCTTGATCAATCACTCCTACACCGCCTCTCTGCCAGTGGCGTCAACCGAAGGCTTACCGATGACATCTTTCTCTCCACGCTTCCTCCGGAGAACCTCAAAGCTCCTGCACACCTCCTCCACCTTCACTTCCTCTGAGACACCAAAAAAAAAAAAAAAAAAATCTATTCTCTCTCTCTCTCTAGCTCTCTCTGCTTCACTTGACTCAATTCAGTGGTTGGGTGGAATAGTCTGAAAATAAATACATCATTCCAACACCTACAATCTACTGTAACACCTTGTATTCATAAAGCTTTATGTATGACTGGACCGAACGTCCTTATTATTTTGCCTCATTAACCTCACGACCCTGTGCAAGACAGAAAATCAGAAAAGTGCAAATAGTGCAGATGCTTAAGATACACAGCGGCACTCGTGTTACAGCATGTAATGTAACACCAGGACAAGACCATCAACCCAACAAACACACTGCATCTCTTCTCCATTTGCAACACCCTCCTCCACTGTCCACCACCCACATCCCTGTCCCCGGAGGACATTCTCACTCCTCCTACACTCAACACAATGCTGGCTTCATACTGAAGTCAACATTTCAGAGCTCCTCCTTATCAGCCAACCCATTTCCTGACCCCTCGACCCATGTCAATACATTAAGGTAAAGGCCTGGGGGGTAAATCCATAACTCAAAATGCTACAACTCAACACTCTAAAGTAAAGAACTAAAGGCCAAGATCCCTTCTCCAGTTTCTAATCAGGTAGATGAACACGTTGTGTTTTTAATCAAGTTTCTTCACTTCTCAAGAGCACAGGTTCCTAATCTTGGTCCTGGAGAACCCCCTGTCCTGCATGTTTTAGTGTTTTCCCTTCTCCCAACACACCTGATCTAACTAATCAGCTAATTAAGACCCCTTCCTTATTCGAGGCAGGTGTGTTGGAGCAGGTTCTCCAGGACCATGGTTGGGAACTGCTCTAGACAATATCATTTACTGAATCCCAGGCAGTCTGGCTTCAAGAGTTGCCACTTAGGTCTTGGCATTTGGGCATTTGGCCTGAGAGTTTGGTACGTTCGTTGACATGTGAAAGCTGTTTTTGTGCCTGATCCATGGTCCTCTTGAAAACACTGGTCTGGAGCTTCAGCTGAACCAAGAGTTGGTCAGGTGTGGAAGCTATCTGCACGCAGCACCACTTGCAAGACATTAATATGACTTGACACATGACTTCCTGTTTCAAGTTTCATAAAGGGTTATTATGGTCAGTCCTGGGTATTCAGGCCAAGGGTTAAAAAATGCCCTTAAATCAGGGCAAGGGGTTCTCCAGGACCAGAGGTGGGGAGCTGTGCTCTAGACTTGGCTTGCTGGATCCCAATCAGGCCAGCTTCAATATTGGCCACCCCATTACTGGTGTGTTCAGACTCCTGGCTCAATACTCCGTTCATGTAGTGATGATATTATGTGCTGGGTCTAATACAGTGAAGTAAGAGAATCATCTGTGAAGTCTTTCCAAGCTTGGCACTGTACCTAGATGGGTCAAGTCCTACCTCTCTGGATAGTCCTAGAGTGGACAATTACAGGCATGTGCTAAGGATCTGTTCGGGGCATTCAATCTCAATTCAGTCAATGGATTACTGCATGCCTCACAGGCATTTCACCCTGGATGAAAACCCCATACCTTATTACAAGTACATGCTGCTATGGGAATTAATTGCCGGTATACCTCAAGGCTTTGTGCTGGGCCTCCTTTTTTTTCTAACTGTACACCATCTGCACATTAAAATTTACAGCTTCCTGTACCACAGCTATGCTATCGATACATTAATAATAATCCTACGTCTGTCTCAGCATGCCTCACAGGCTCTTCAGCCTCCATGGCAGCCCCTTGTGACATTATTTAAGTATGTGTGACTGCAGCAGGTAATTGCTGGAGTACCTCATGAGTCCTTACTTGGTCCTTCTCATTGCACACCAACTGGGCATCCAATCTCCCAGTTCTCTGTACTGCTGGTTTGCCCGGAAATACTTTAATGGTAGTTCCATCTTCTGGATAATCACTAGATAAACACATAAACCAGAAATCACGTTTCATGGTCATTTCGACCTGGATTAAACCCCCACCTAAAGTTAATCTTATTTTAATCTCTTATTTAATCTGAATAACATCGTACTACAAGTTAGAAAAACGCATCGTACGGTATATTCTGGAAATGACCCTAAATGTGTACACAGCCAGGATAGACCAGATGAATGGAAGTATCATTGCAATTCAGGGTATAAATCTGGTCCTAAAACCTGAATCTTGGTTGCACTACTTTACTACATTACTAGTAGTGAACAAAGTGATTGCGATGTTGCCAAAGATCTGAGATGGACTTCGTGCTTGCGTCTCAGTCTGATCGAAATAGCTTATTTGCAGTTTATCTTAAGATTCCATATGCTTACATCTACTGTTAGTGTGTTTCGGCAAGGCGGACATGTCAGGTGATCACAGACCATAAAAATAAGGTGACACTTATAAATGTTCTCGCTTGATGCTCATTGCCGAGCTTTCTAATCACAGTTTCCAATACTGAAATATGCATATTTTATGCGATATTTTAACCTGCAATAACAGTAATTTATAGCCAAGGATAACACCAAATGCCTTTCCTCCTCCTGCATCTCTGCTCATTTGCATTTGCAAAGTGTCCAATGCATTTCTTTTTCCAAGCAAGATCCTATTTACGTATCACGTGATGCACCAAACTCTCCAATCCATCACCCTCCGGTTCCGCCTCTCAGCCTACTCTCCGCCCCGTTAGGCAGCCATTTTCCTTCGCATCCGTTCGACATGATGTATCTGCTGTCTTTGCTCGCTTAATGAAAAAAGAGCTACCTGTCTTTTGGAATGCATGCTGCTGGGCATAATTAGATCACAACTCCGCTGCAGTTTAGCGGCTCCGCTTAAAGAACGCCCTTTTTTTTTCCAGGCGTGAGGAATAAGTGCCTCCTTTTATTTCGTTCATTAGTGTTATTTATTTGGGGGGGGGGGGGGGGGGTGCTTCAAAGCAAGGGGG
>JAOVYU010000031.1:11573876-11587815 GCA_025674565.1 Synodontis membranacea | reverse complement strand
TCTTTCTGTTTTCTCTTGAAATTAATAAAAGCAAAAAAAAAAAAAAAAATTATATATATATATATATTAACAAGAAAGTCAAGTGACATCGTCACCCCTGACACTGGAGACTCCTTCCATAAAAGATAAATAAACACGACCTTATGAAAAACTTCACCACATCACCAATTAGACGTTTTCTATTTAAATAATTTATGCGGAGCATCTGCCATTCAAGTCTTTCTGTTAGCCAGAGATGACGTATTAGGACGAGCGCATTAACACATCCGTGATTTGCACTACAGACAGAACTGCTGTTCTAGAAATGTAATTAACACTTCCTGACCAATCAGGATCCAGAATTCCCCGGCACTGGGGTAAATAACAGTAAATAATAAACAGATGTAGGGATCCCAAGTCCATAAAGCGAGCATTTGGCTCTACTCCTGATCCTATAGTGCCATCTGATGGCGTATGGCGCCATGAAGTCTCTGCTCGTCTCCGTCTCTCTTTCATTAGCATAATCGCTACAGAAGAGACGCTATAGAGATGCAAAGTAAATCTATATCTGAGCCGCCTGCCGCCGTCTCCGGCACTGACATCATCATGAGGCTTTTCATTTTCAAACCAAATCCTTAAGACATCAACGTCAAACTCTCTTTTATCCTCCCTCGCTCTCTCTCTCGCTCTCTCTCTCTCTCTCTGCTTCTGTCTGTCCCTCTCTCTTTCTCTTTCTCTCCGAGATGCAGCGCGGTCATCAAGCGCTCGTGATAGAGTCCCTCTCCCTCCTCTGCCGAGCGAGTGCCTGAGAGGCTTTTGGTAAAATAAAGGTAGTTTAACAACCGACGGCGGTCCCATCAGCCGTCTCGCTGACACTTCAAATGGGCCTCTTTCATCTCTCCTGCTGCCACACTTCCACTCCATCATCACTTCTGCACTCCTCCTTCTCGCTTAATCCGCCAGTTGTGCCCAACTTCCTCCTCCTGCCATTTGCTTATCTGCTGGGATCCTTTATCTCCGGACGCCCCAAATGACTATATTGAAGAACTCGAGAGCACGTTTATTGCTTTTCGCCCTGCATTCTAAGAACACTTGAAGATCCTTATGACGTTACTTCATCAACGCCGACATGCTAGCTTTCAGAGAGAAATGATAAATATTTCAGAAGGTAATCAGATTTTTTGAAATCATATTTGTGACAGCCTAACGATAATAATACCTTATAATCCAGTATAACCCCAGTCCCTGCAATAGTTCTCCTCAGTATAACCCCAGTCCCTGCAATAGTTCTCTAAGTGCTCAGAAGTAGTTATAATTCCTTACATTGCACATAATAAACCTATGACTTCCTAATGCCAGGCAACAGAATGAACTATAAAATTACAAACATTATAAAATTATAACCAGTTGTTATACAATTATGGCCTTAAACCTTTAAGCTCTTGGATTCCTTAACATATCATATCATGAATAGCTCCATGACCATCAGGTCAAGATGCATAACCTTGTTCTCTATGGATACATACAGTAAGACCTCTGAGAACACATTGCCCATGTAAGTAACACTGTTACTGGTAAACTGTGATCAATTTTTATCCTCGCCTAAAATTAATTCTAGATTAGATGGTGGATAACGCCATCATGGCAATGATCCCATGCAAAAACATGCCAGTTATTTATTTAACAACCCCTTGACTACAACTGTACCAAAGTACACAGAAATACCACAAAGCACATAGATTCTACAAAGGCTTAAGGAAGGACAGAACCAGGCGGACTCTCCATTTGGCCTTTTGGATACCCAAAGGAATCTACTACTAGTAAATCTAAAGTACTACGGATTTGCACTACAGGAGTCTATGAGCACACAGCGCAGCGTTTGGCCATGACATTTACCCAGTGCATCATCAGACTCCGCCATTGTGCATGGAATAAAAACTATCAATAATATTGCTACCAACGTTAGACTCTAGTTCTGTAAAGTCATCTCTATACTGTAAGTCGATATTGTGACTGACGTAACAGATTCTACAGTAAATGCGCTTCTAACATGTTATACAGCTAACATAAAGCCTTATGATGCCATACGTTTACATGGCTAACTTAACACCTGGAATACCTGGAAGTCGTGTCCCTATGAGTGCTTATAAGCAGTTGTACCTACTTGCATAGCACTTTATAAACCAATGATTATACAACTATAAAAGCTAATGTCAGGTTGCATAATGGAACGAGGTCTGCTCATAAGAGCATTGTACACTGTAGGCTTGTAACGCATTATAACACAAGCTCTAAACTGCAGAGGCGTTCTAATGAACTTATATACTGCATGTACAGATTATCATCTATACACATATATGCTTTATAACACATTACGAATGAATGAATGAAGGAATTCAGTGTTACCGTACACAGTCACCTTCATGTATTCTTTCTATGAAGGTCATAGTTATTATGAAATATGAGTTGTTTCATATCATATCATATGAAAACGCGGTACACTTTAAAGCAACATTTATCATGCATTAGGGACTGTTAACGTGATTAAAGTATAAGTGGCACTCTGGACTGATTATAACCAAATTACCAAAGAAACCGGGCACGGAATTTCTTCAGTGTTATAAAGTATTTGCCCTGCATTCCGTTAATGATTTATAAACGATGAAATGCTTTTTTTTTTTTTTTTAATAGAAGTAAGCATAATTGCGAATAACGGCTTACGAACAGATTATAACAGGTAATGAATCTATTCACGGGCCATTAGATATAAGGCTGTCGTCAGATTTGGTTTGTTGTGTGACCTGTATGAGCACTTATAAGAGGTTATAAACCCAAGGACAAGTGATCCTTATTCATCTCATCCTGCTTCGAAAATTGTACATACCTGCCTTATTGATGGCAAAAACAGTGAAGCTTAAGTAAATATCTGATAAAAAGATAAATAAAATAAAAAATAAAAAAAAAAGCAAAGTGTCTGACTAGATTCAGAAAAATAATTTAATACGACTCAAAAAAAGATACAATGAAAATAAAAAATTAAGATCAGCACTAAAAGAGACAGGATCATTACTTTAACTTCTTATCGCTTTCAGCTGGCATTTATAGACCTCTAAAGTGCCAGACGTTCATAAAGAAGAGTTCTATTTAGAAAAAAACCTACGATATATATATATATATTTGAACTTCAGATCTCTGCCTGTGATCTAAGCTGTGTTTGTGGCTCGGATGCTGCAGTTCTACGCTGGGTCTCGTCGCTCATCCATCAGGGATCAAAATGGCACAACTCCAAGCCACATCGGTGTAATCTGCGCTCCCGCAGGTCCCTCTGGTGGCTGGAAACCAGAAAATGTGACGGATGAAGGGGTACGGCGCAGAACGTGAGCCAGATCCCACTAACCGACGCTGAAAATCCAATATTCCTGCTCGATAATGTATTAGAGACAGATCCATGGTAGAAAAAAAATAATATTGATTTTTGATGGGAATTCAGTGTGAAACTGAAATACAGCAGTATATCCTACTCCCAAATTAAAATAAATAAATAAATAGACATTCTCAAATTCTCTAATCATAAAGGTAAATGTAATTATTAATATTAATTAATAAATAAATGAAAATTTGTAAATAAAATGCAATACAGAGTAATGTAATAAGGAGAGTTTCTCCTTATTTATTTATTATTATTATTATTATTATTATTATTTTTAAAAGGGGGTGTTGTAGGGGATGCAAACTTTTGCATTCAACTGCTTTTAATTTTAGTTTTTAAATTTTTAATTATTTTAATTTATGTATATATATAATGTTTTATTTTTTTGGTTTAACTGTGCTAAAATAGAAAGAATTAATGACTTACTTTGGTATTCATACTTTCATTATTTAATTTCATTTCACCTTTTTTTTTTTTTTTTTTTTTAAATGATTATCTTATAGCATTCATCACTTTCAATATTTCTGTATGATTCTTTTTTGTACCTACTGTAGGTTCCATTCATATAAAGACTCTTGTTATTATAATTGTTATTGTTGCTTCTTTTAATTAATTTTCTTTTGTATTATTGAAAAAAAAAAATTAAAATCTGAAAAAGTCTTACCTCTACATGATAATCATAAAAAAAAAAAAAAAAAGCAAAACAATAAAATCAAAAAATAAATATTCTGGATACAGAAACGAGACTTGCGTGTATTATTATTTTTTATTTATTTTTTTTGGACTCACAAGCAGCTGATAAGAACTTTTCACTTCCAGTAATTTCCTGCAGGCAGCGAATATGACACGTGACATATAACGTACTCTTCATCTTCCATCTCTGTGATTTGGGTTATTAATGTTTTGCGTATTTTTCAGCCTGTGATGCCTCAATCTGCCCTGCATATTAAACCAGAGAGAGAGAGAGAGAGCCAGCTTTGCCGAGTGCGAGCTGCATTACAACACGGCTCACTTGCAGCCTTTTCCATCACACCTGGTGTCACTTTTAAGGCAAATTAAACCTCGGCGGATTAAAATGTTAAACAGTGCTCTCGGGCTGCAGTCAATATTGGCATATCTGCACGTCACTTCTGATCCCTGAGCTCTGAGTTCTGAGTCTCTCTCTCTCTCTCTCTCTCTCTCTCTCACACACACACACACACACACACACACACACACACACACACAAATCCAATTCCAGGCCCTTGTGAGGAAATCTTGTCAGGATCTGAGCACGTCTATCGCTTTATTGCCTCCGAGAATTTTAAAACACAAGAAGCGGGTATGAAACAGGGCCTGCGGCGATCCTCAGAGCGGCTTCATTCCGTGTTAAAAAAAAATAAGCCACCACGGATAAACAAATCAGGATCTGTCCGCTTTTGCAAGTGGTTTTGAAATGAGACGCAGTGTCTCAGTGACAGACGCTATTCCCATTCTTCCCTCCACACAGCAAAAAAAAAAAAGAAAAAAAAAAAAAAAAGGGAAAAAAGCTTGCAGCTTTTCTGCCAGCCTCCAGGAGCCCAGCTACAGTGGCGTTTTTGGCCCAGACTGGCACATTTCACTGCCAAACACACGTCGCCGTCAGGCTTGGGGAAGGGTACGCTCTATCAAGCACTTCCAGGCGTCCTGTTTTTTTTAATCCCAAGCAGAGATTAAAGGAGGCGGGCACACAAAGGTACGCTTATTTTTAACATTTCGTCAAGTTTTTGAGCCTAAGAAGTGGGCATTTGTCCAACGATGCACCTTTGTTGCAGTGGAAAATGCAGAATTTTTGTCTGCTTTTGATTTTAAATATAAATCTTAACACTTTAATTGGCAGAAGTGTTTATAAGGCTGTATAAGTCCTGTATTAGATCTTCACAAACCGACATAAACATGCAAAAAAAAAAACAAAAAAAAAACAACCAACTCGGCTATCATGAAGACAGCATTCATAAACAAGAAGACATAACAGCTGAGTCAAGAGAAATAATGTTGTTGACATAAGGGTGTTATGACTACTCGTGGCCGACTATTCAGTTCTGTGTTCTCGTCACATGCAATGAGTTACGCGACAATGATGTCGTTACCATGACGTACCTCTGGGATGAAGCTATATGGTAAATCAACCTTATGTCAAGTCTATAAAAGCCTTATGTCAAGCCCAGATTCAGGTCTTATATCGTCCTGACGTAAAGCTGCGTTATGAAAGCAGTCATGTTCTGGAACAAGCCCTTACGTTAATGTTTTCTCGGTAAAGCCATGGGAGGACTTATGTAGGGGTAATGTCGCCTTATAGCCACGACCGTTATGTCAAGTGTCACAATTATTCTATATACACTTACAAAACCTCAAAGATTAATCATAGCAAAGGTACACTACTTAACAAATGCTTACTTTTTAGTTTCACAAACAGTGAAATGGCAAAACCATTTATGTAGGCTTTATGTAGGTGCTCTGCAGCCTTATGAACTCGACTGTTGAGTAAAGTGTTAGAATTTATTCTTGATAATGCAAAGATGACGTGAAACAAAAAGGCCAACGCTTACCAAACAATTTGGCAAACAAAAGGGCTTATGTAGGCACTGTGTAGCCTTATAAGTGCTGTCTGTGTTGTCGTCTTGTTCGATCACAAGCTGTTTACCAGTCGGGTGAATGAAAACTTTTTGACACTGTTGGATTTCACCCTCTCGGTGACCCTGCCTCGAATAATGAACACATGTTTATGAGTCCTGTTATTGCAAATAGCTCGGGCAGGAAGAGCTCGGGCCCCTTAAATGCACTTAACCTCTCAGAGTGCTCCGGTATATCAATTGTGCCGGCGTTCTGCGGCACGCCATTAACATCTTGACATCCCTTTTCCACTTCGAGTAATTTTGTCGCTTTTTAAGGCTCCATCTTTGCTGCTCGGCTCACCTAAAGCACTATGCAAATGGAGGAAAGGGCAGCTCTGATGGTGCCTCTGGCCTCCGTGCCAACGCTGCGATCAAACACGTCGAATTGGGAAGTTCGGCGTTTAATGTCTCACTGATTCACCCAAACTCTTTTTTTTTGTTTTTGTTAGATGAATCTTCTTCCCAACAACGGATGGAGTGGAGTTTATCCAAAGAGCCGCAGATGAGCAGAGATCAGAGAGCGCCGACAGCTTTCCATCACAATCAGTCGAATTATTGCACGCAGAAAGTATGACAGCAAGCTGATCCACGGTCTGTAGTGCTCTCGAAAAGCAGGCGCGAATAGCGTTGTGGTGAAACACGCACGCACGCGTCTGTGTCTCTTTCGGAAACGCTTTGAGCTCAGTCGCGGTTGTGTTTACTACGGGAACGCCTAATTAGCACGCCGATCTGACGCTCTTGGAAAATCCGAAAAAGGCTCCAAAACAAATGTTTGTGCTCCAGTTTGGTGGAGAAACGTCAAGCAGGCATTCAGAGAAAGCACTTGAACCCCCCCCCCCACATACGCACACACACACACACTCAAGCAGCTTTATTAGCATTCATGACTGTAGAGGAAGACTGTCTCCATCACTCTGCCTGTCTCAGCAAAGGATGGACAAAGGAAGGAAAAGCGATCGCTGTGGACCAGGAGATGGCAGTGATAACAAAGAAACGGCGCCTCTCTTTTTCCTTCTTTCTTTCGTTCTTTCTTTCCGTCTTTCTTTCTCTCGCTCCCGCCACACGTCCTCGCTCCTCGGCGCACACTCAATTCATGCAGCGTAATGAGCCCCGTGTTTGTTCGGCGGCTTTGCCTCGAAATGAAATAAGCGGCGATTGTTTAACCACCTTTATCGCCAAAATGACACATTAAAATTTCACAGACGGGAGTGCGGCGCCCTCATTACCATCGCAGACGGAGGCTCGTGAAGGAAAGAGGCGCAGCATTTCTGTTTTCAGAAATGTCAAGGTTACGGTCAAGACAATGGAAAGGCAAATGGTTTCATGTGCAAGATGGAAGAGGCGATATAGAGAAGGTGACAGCGGGGGGCTCTCTCATTCCCACTTGTCCTGTACACGAGCTCGTGAGTTAAGCCACCCGGGTTCGTTACCTGCTCGGGAAAGCTTATACGGATACAAGTTTTTTCCAATTTTGTGGATTTTTTCCTTGGCTCGTGTTCACAGACGGCTATTTTCCTGAGATTCTTTCTTGATAGTCCGGTTTTTCCTACAGTACGTACGTAGATGACCTGTTTTCAGAGCACCACTTGATATTAAATAGCCTTCATAAGTCTTGAACCCGGATTTAGGAATTCAATTGCTTTTCTACAACAGCATTTCCTGATTGGAAAGTACTCCAAGTACAACCATTCTAGGAAGCTAAGGATCCTTCATTATCCAATAAACCCGAGTGCACCAAAGTACCAAGACACATTCATGGTATAAAGAAGAAACTCATGCCTAACAACTTACCCAGTTAATGCATACTGTACACCTTTGGAATAAGGGTTCTTCATTAGTGGTTCATTAGTGGTTCGTAGCTTCCACAAAGGTTCCTCAAGGGTTCACTGGATAATCAAAGGTTTCTAGCTTCCAAAAGTTCTATTTTTTTCCATCATGGCAGGAAAGAGACTTTCTTACAGTGTTGGTTCAAAAGTTGTACCTCCTTTTAAAGAACCTTAAGGGAACCTTTAACGTTCGTAAGTAGAACAATACAACAGACACGTTTACTAAGAGTTCGCCAATTACCAAAACAAGTTCTTACCCACTTACCCTGTTAATGGAAAAAGGGTTCTTCAGGATTGGTTTGTTCAAGATATTTGAAAGGAAAAGCAAAACTCAGATGATGAAAACCGCTATGGAATGTCACGGGATGGAAAGCAGGTCATTAACATACCGGAACATGGACAATCAAGGAAGAATTCCAGGATGAATCATTTGCAATTTGCAGCATGAATCATTTTGACCTTTTTACAGAACATTACATTTGTTTGGAAATAAATAGAATATTTTTTTTTAAATCCAGATCAACGTCGTATGAAAAATGAAAAGCAAACGTGTAGTTGATGGAGTTGGGGGAGAAAAAGTATAAAAACAGTGTTTTTTCATTCATCACTTTCAGCACCGACAGCACAATAACGCTGGAAATTTCCATACCATCTATCATCTACCCTAACGTAATGCTAATGAGACTTCTGTCTTCACGCCGTCATCCTTCCTACTCGATAAAGCCTACACTAATGCCATCAGCTTCCTCCCTTCCTCACCCCACAAACACAAACTCTTTTTTAACGTCAATAAAAAAGAAAAGAAAAGAAAAGAAAATGCCAGCATATCATTTTTATCATTTCCAGTCATCTGTTCCCTCCGGCGCCCGCGTCAGAAGCTCAGACCATCAGAGTAAACACAGATGCTTAAGCGCCCGGCTTCCAGAGACACCGTTTACGCATCAGCGTCTTCGAGGCCGCATCAGGACACGACTCACGCTTCCGGTCTCTGATACGCACTGCGACGTACGCGAGACGTTTCCTCTGCTAATCTAAAGACAAGAGCGACGCCTCTATCTGCACACTTTCTCCCAGGAGATGTTTTAAAAAAAAAAAAGAAAGAAATGGTAGCTGACCTGGAACAAATGGAAACGGCGAAACGGCTCAGTAAAAGTTTGACGCCTGAATAACTGATTAAGCACGCAGTTAAAGCAAAAAAGATAGAGTCTGGGAAAACGTGTAATCTAGTTTGAATTGTACGAGCTAAAGGGCGGCTGAAAGTAAAACGGAAGGAGGGTTTCACTTTGAGTTTCATTTCACGTTTGTTCCGTAATTGTGCCTCGCGTTTCATTCGAAGTGGGAGTGTGGGTGAAAAAGAGACGGAAGGAAAACGAGACGAGGATTATAAGCATGACGTGCAGGTCAAAAATCCCAGCGCTGTGCAACTTCCTCGTTTCATTTCTAAAAAAAAATGATGATGGAGCACTGAACAGAGGTGTGTATTTGTTTGACTGTTGAGTTCAAACATTAAAAAAAAATCTTTCTCCAGAATCAATGACTGCATCTTTACGTAATTCAAACTGGAATACTATTAATGAAGGAACTGACAGGCCTAGTGTAACTGACGAAAGAATAACGATAATAAGAACATCATAACAGTCCAAAAATTCACAGTCCAAGTGTCCATGCGTCTTCAGCTGCTGAGTCAGTACTCTCCCGTCGCTAGCTTTAGTTCAAGTCTCATTTCTTTGCTCGTAGCGGTGTCCTCAGCAGATGGTCAGGATCTCCGAAGACGTCTGAAGTTCAAGACCGACTGCTCTGAATTCGAACCCTCAGGCTGCTACAGTGCTTTCGGCAAGACAGCGGGAGCTGTGGCGCTCCCCGCTGCCTGCTAATCCCCCGCCTCTCCTCGCTGGCACACACTCAAGCGCCGCTAACAAGTCGTGAAAGGCCACGGGCGAGAGCGAGGGCTCTGAAAGAGCCGCAGCGCTGAAACACACTCTCTCAAACCTTTCACGTCTCGCACGTCTGTATTCAATAAAACGACGGTCACCTCCATTACAACAGTCTTGTATTTTTTATGATTCAAAAAAAAAAAAAAAGTGACAAAAGACACCAGAGACTGATTAAAAAAAGAATTAAGTCCTCGACGAATCAAACTCCGCTCGGTGCGCGGCGGCGGCCATATGCTTTGGTGTTGTTTGTTTTTCTCCGCTGACCTACTTTGCAATTTGCAGCCTCATTAAATATCGCACTGGTTGGAATTAATGAGATGTCAGGGAGCAAAAGATGGCGTCCAAACCCATCAGAGGAAAGATGTGTAAACACTCCCTCCCAGACCTAACCACACACACACACACACACACACACACACACACACACACACATCTGTCTCGCCCTCAACATGTGTGCCTCTTTATCTCTCCGAGGTGTCACTTCTTAAACTCCACTCCTCTGGAACACTTCACTTTCATCAACACACACCATCTTTACTGCCAGACGCATGTCGAATTCCGGATTCTGATTGGTCAGGCGGCGCAGGTTCTTTTTCTAGGGCAGTTAATTCTAACGTTATTGTTTCTATAGTAACAGCTCACTCGTTGGGACTTGTGCGGCAGACATTCCATGCAGTCCACGGCTGACAATGTTATTTATCCGGTATAAAGGAACATCTGTTGAAGGAGTGTCAGTCTCCAAGTGTCAGAAGTCAATTTTTCTGGCATTGTCAGGACAGAGGAGGTTTCTTGCTGCGTTTTTTTTTTATTTTTATCGTTTTTTACGTAAAACCTTAAACAGGTTTGTTAGAGCTGCTGTAACATCAGTGAGAACTTGTTCTGGGATATTCTATGACATTAAATACAAAGCGATGCTCTCGTTCATCAGTAAACTGAAAATTCAGGATGTGCTAACTGGCTGGGCATTAGATACTCGATAAATATCAATATTTTCATCTTTTTTTTTTTTTTGGTATCAAAACTGCATCAAATCAAACAAACAGCCAAGCAGACAATTCCAACTTTACTGCTTTTGACTGAAATGTAACGTTTTAAGGGGTGGGGCCGAGCGAATGGCGTTCGAGAGTCAGGGGGCGGGGCTACAAACGGACCATCGATGCAAAAGTGTGAAACGTGCAAATTTATGGACTACAATACGGAATTGCAGTGATGAATGTACTCATTTAAAATAAACAACGTCACACCAAAACTTAATAATTACTTACAATCATGCTTATGTTACAGATATTAGGATCTCCGTAACAGAGAGTGTTTAATGTCTTTATATATATATATATAAAATCACCTACGTAGGGAACACATCCTGCGTTGCTAAGTGCTCTCTTCATTCCTGACTGTTTAACGTCCTTGAACGTTTCTGCCCCGGAGCGAAACCCTGCACCTGCGTCCTTTTCCATCTTTAAAGTCTTTAACGTATAAAATGGTACGCGGATACAAATGACTCAGGAGCCCTTGCAATAACCGCTGCTCTGCTTTTCAGGCAGGTTACGCGCAAAGAGAACGGATTTGCATTTATTTACCCGGCTCCCCGTTTAACCGCTCCTGCCCGGGGCCGAGCCCGCGAGAACATCCCCCTGGCTGTATGAATGCTAACTACTCTCACATCCTGACCCTTAAAAATAGCATCTCGTGAATAATACCTCATTAACGAATCAATCGTGCAGCTTCTGGACGCTGGAAGTGCGCAAAAAAGATATTCAAATTGGTCTTGCAGGACTCGGGCTCATCAGCATGTTATCCGGGAGGCTTAATTCCTCACGATCCTTTAAAAAAAGAAAGAAAGAAAGAAAGAAAAAAAAAACTTCGATGATTACCGGGATGGAGAGCGAGGGGAAGAAATGGGGCTTGAGCGGAGATATTTTTGGTATCCGGAGTAAATTTAGGTCCTTCAGTCCAAAATGCCTCTTCTGCTGGTTCAGTTAATGAGCTGCATACACCATATGAACGGAAATACGACTTTTCTTTATACAGTATGCATATATATTCATAGATACATTTTTTTTTTTTTTTTAAAACATGGCCTTTGTACAAAGGTTACTTTTGTATTTCGGCATACGTCATAAAGGTTCCTTTTTTATTTTTTTCATAGCACCCAAGTCTACGACGCTGACTTTGTTTGGCGCGAGGTAGTTATGACACTTTGAACAAATTTATCATGTACCATTGTCATGGTGGAGTCATGTCACTGTTATAAGCGGTCATAGCCAAACACTTACTTATGGAGTAAAGAAGATACGCAGCTAGGTTCCGTAGTCATAGACTAACTTATAAACAGTAACGACAAGCCTGATAAGTTCATCAGAAAAACACAATTTCGTTGATTGTTATTATCTTGAGAATAGCGCAACATTAACAATCAACCCGTTTCAGATTTCCTTATCAGAGTACCCCACTGTACCAATCCGTCGTTACACCACTAACAGAAACACTTCTTAGATAAATGACTAACAGTTGTGTTTAGTCTAATCGCCACTTAACTGATAGCATTTGTCAAACTTTCAAAACTTCATTATTCCCTCATTTATCACTGTGCGACGAAGCCTGGCCGTAATCAGGGCTTCTCCTTGCCTGGCAGTGCAGAAACTGAGTCTAATAACTGAACAAGAACGAGCACAAATTGGCAGCGAACAATTTATTAATTATGTTAATCACAATTAATGGAGCACTGTGCAACTTTAGCGTGAAGGGGACCGCAAACGCTGGTGAGCATTAGGCTGGGGTGGTGTAGATGAAACCACTTTATACTATAAGGTTTATAACCTGGAAGGAGACCGGTACTGGAAAGAAAACGGCATATCTTGGCTAGAAAACAGAACGGGATCGTATAAATTCTCATGAGTTGTGACGTTGCTAGCATGTGGAGAATTTTAAAGTTAGCATAGTTCAGGTGACTGGACAGCAATAGAGCAAGAAACACGTACTTCGTGTATGTGCAGAAAAATGCTGATTTAAAAGTAAGTTTGCAAGCTACCTGAAGTTTGCAAACTTACCATATGTAACGTAGCTGTAATGTTAGCTAGCTAATTTGTTTTTCTCCTGGATGTTCACCAAGCGACAGAAAAGGTCTGAGCATAGCTCCCGCAAAAAAAGATTCTATGCTACGTAACTAAGCCTGTGATTGGTCGTCGCAAACGAGGCGTGACATTTGTTTAATTACCAAAGTCCCCAGAGTCCCGCTATTCTGTTTTCTATTGGATCGCGATCTATTGGATCTATGCTATGTAACTAAGCCTGTGATTGGTCGTAGCAAAAACAAGGCGTGACTACGAACACCGACGATTGTTTAATGACCAAAGTCCCCAGAGTCCCGCCTTCCTGTTTTCTATTGGATCACGAGACCAAGGCTTGCGAATTTACATTTCTAAGCGCGTTTCCAAATCCCCAGTCCTTTCCCCTTCAGAGAATCGGCTTTTCCGTCCACGCTTTATAACGTCGATACTAATTCGAATATCATAAACGCTACGGCCGAACCTCATCTCTGTATTCGGACGTCCGTAGCATTTAATTAAACGTGTTTGTACGTCAAATTCACCTCCGCTGGCTTTCGACCTCTTTTTATTATTATTATTATTTTTTTTTAAAACAGACCAAAGTCATAAATTGTGTAAAACGAGAATACACTTAAATAAGTCTGCAGGGGGTTTTGAATAATTGACGTCCAACAGGACTTGAAATGAATGAAAATTGTAGCTGCTTATTTAGCACAGTAGGGATTTTAATTCAATAATGCAAGACCTAATTAAGCGCTATACTGTAGGTGTTAGCGCTGCAGGTGTTCCTTCGAAACTAGAACGGCTTATCCAAAAGCCTATACCGGAATTCACGCCATCCAATCCAGACCACTTTAATAAAGAGCTACCAGCAGGAATGAAAAAAAAAAAAAAAAAAAACATTAAAAAATTATAAAATACTCACAGAGTGCTTTATTTTAAGTTTTAATACAACTATGTTAATGGAACACGGAGAGAGGAGAGTCAAAGTTGACCCAGGTGTAATTACAATACCCGAGAAGCTGCAGGAAGTGAAAGCAATTAAACGTTACTCAGGCTTTTGAAATAAATAAATAAATGAATGAAT
>JAOVYU010000031.1:11562568-11573776 GCA_025674565.1 Synodontis membranacea | reverse complement strand
AATGAATGAATGAATAAAAATAAGTAAAAGGGACCCTGATGAAATGAGTCAGTTAGCAGCAGTAGTTACATCGGCATGGGATATAATGTTACTGGGTGATACAGAACATATAAAAGGACAAGGGATTGACATTAAAACTATAATAAAGCCTTCAACAGATTGACCTGGTCCTTCTCTTTCAGCCGTCACTGCTGTCTTTTAGCTGCTTCTGATTTCTAAGTCGGAGCAGTGTTTATCTGAACAAGTGTGTGTTTCCCGATACATTCCCGCTTTTGCTTTGGCCTTGACTGAAATGCATGGCTCCTAGTCTTGTCTTGGTCTCAGCGGAGGTTCTGCGCTTGTCTCGGTTTTAGTGACCTTATCCTTTTCTTTGTACCAGGTGGTATAGGTTTCTCAATTAGTTTTGGACTTTGGGTTTTGGTGTTGGTTGGTGTGGGATTTGGTCTTCTCTTGGTCTCAGATGGTATGGTTCTTTGTCTTACCTTGGTTTTGATTGGCAGGGGTCTTGGTCTTGTCTTGGTTTTGGTTGGTGTGGGTTTTGGTCTTCTCTTGGTCTCAGATGGTATGGTTCTTTTGATAGATTTTTTTTGATAGATCTTTGGTTGATTTGAGTCTTTCTGTTGTCTTGGGATTTCTTGAAACATTGGTATCAGTTTGAAATGGTCTCTGAACTGTATCTGTGTTTACTGGAGAAGTCTCAGGCTCGTCAAGATCTACATTGATTTTGCTTGATCTTGATAGTGGTGGGTCTTGGCTTGGGTCTTGTCTTGGGTTTTACCAGTAAAATCTTATCTTGGTCTAAGTTGGTATGGGTCCAGGTCTTGTTTTTATGGATCTTTTGACCGGTAAAAGTCTTGATCCTTTCTTGGCCAATGTTTCTAGCAGTATTATCTTGCTCTATTTATCGAGTCTTAGCACAGAGTAGGAAATCTGGATCTGGTTTTGGTTGTGGTTTGTATTGACTCTTGACTACAACACTGGTGGTCAGTCAGGCAGTTTTGGGACATTCTTGTGTGTGGTTGTGTTTTTTTTTTTTTTTCCAATTCCTGCAGATTCCGCTGCGTGGTCGGAATATGCCAGCTGGCTGAAACAGTAGACCTAATGAATCTACTTTACTCATTGGCCTCACTTGTTTGAGTTTGCATGAATTAATCATGAGCTCAGGATGGTTTTCATGGACATGAGGTGCATGATTTAAAAAATGAAAAAGCTCAGTTTTTTGGTTTTAACTGGTCCTTAGGGGTGATACAATATTGTCAATGTTTGCGCAATATTGCCAGTGTTAGTTTAACAGCGTTAGGCTGACACTATACTGTGGATTTTGTTATGTGCCATTTAGGACAGATAAGAAGGATAAATACACATGTCCGTGAGCGAGAATGACAGATTTTGAGCTGATGGGTAGTGATACGGGTGTTAAAGCCGACTCACGGCCCTTCTGCACACAACCTGTTTTAAATAGGATGCGTGAGCTAGTAAGACTCTAGCGTCGAAATCGTATTTTCATGAAAAGCTCCTCACTGTAGTAAGCTATAATAATTTGCCACTCAGCATGTACATGATTGCCTGTTTGTTAAATCACTTTTTCCTCATTCAAGCAAGCGAGAGTCACTATTAGGTAAAATCTGTGTTCCCAGGCAAAAAGAAAAAAAAAAAAAAAAAAAAAAAAGCATTTCCATTCTAGGCAGCTCATTTTCTCTATTGCTACTTACAAGTATCAATGTCATTTCGCTCTAAAACTGTGCGGCGGCAATGACACACAAGCAAGCGGGGGGCAGAGCGCGATTAGAAAGGAGATAAAGCCCTAATCTATCCACCCTCCCGGGGGGGGTGGGGGGGAGTGTAATGTTTCAGCGGCGCTTGCTGAGCACTCGCCTCGTCTAGGACAAATCCTGCAGAAGTGGAGAGAAGCGACTCGGAGCACACTCCACGCCCGCTGAGACTCGCCGATGTTCGAGACAGACTCAACATGAAACTTGATGCGCTTGGCTCAGATTCTCTGCTGGAACTACAAACAATTAAAAAAAATAAATAAATCGCACCGATCTTAAAGTGATGACGTGTCAGGCTGCTTGGTCCTGACGGGGCCGATGTGAGAAAAAAAAAAAAATCTAATAATAATAATAATAAAAAAAAGCTGGTCAACGTGAATACGAAATGAAAAGAGGTCAGTCACATGACCTTAGCAAATATGTCGTAACGTGAAGAAGCGAAAGTTGGTGCGTATGCAGGAATGGTTTATAGTCTTGCTAATCAGCGAGATAAAGATAACACGTATACTGTATGTTTATATAGTATATAATATATTCTGTAACATACTGGGTAAGTAACAAAAAAGTTATAAGTTTGACCCCGACCAATCACCGTTCACGTCCTTGAGGAGGGACGAGAAACGGCCAATCACGTCTAGAGAAAGAACACGTCGTAGGAGTCAAACTAGGTAAGAAAATACAAAAAAAAAAAAATTCGAAACTGTTCTTTGATTACGTCGCAGCACAAGGACGGTTCTACGTTCCCAACATTCATATTCGGGCCAACGCTGAAACTTTCAAAATCAGGCTGAATTTATGTAGTCATTTTGCGTCATTTTTTTTTTTATACACCGCAGCACAATCTTACCAAACAATTGCATTACGATGTATATTTCTTCCATAATTCAATTCAGTCTAACAGAACTGCAAGGTTTATTTTTTCCCCCGTCATTTCTTCTTTCACTACGTGAACGACCTTTACTTGCCTTCAAAAAGAGCCATGCAGCAGTAAAGGAAGCTGAGCTGAGCCACGTTTTTTTTTTTTTTTAATTCTTCTCTCCTAATTTCTTTCCTTTGTGTGTCCTTAGGGGCGAACCTGAAAAACTCTTAGTCTCTCCATTTGTGTTTTCGCGCACGGCAGTAGCACTCCAACAAGGAGAATATTCATCTGAACTCTCTCTCTCTGTCTCTCTGTCTCTCTCTCTTTTTTTTCCATTTGTTCTGGCGTGTGATATAATTTCCTCCGTGCGATTTAATATGCGGATCCAATCGCATTTTAAAAACCCAGGAACATGAGACACTTGCATTAAGCTTACTAGGAGGAGGGGGGGAGGAAGCTATAACTCGGGGACGAAAAAAAAAAAAAACGATAAGCGTGAAATTAAAGGGTGGCTTTGAAGGTGGCCTATTTTCCGTTCTACCGTCGCCGGGGCACGGCCCGGACGTTTAATGCGTGCTGTGACTTCTGACTGCGTGCACCTCTCGTGATTGCCACCCAGAGCTATTTTCTAAAACACAATGGTCGGAGAGCCTTAATTATTTTTGGCCTTGAACGGCTAATATGCTTTTAATTGCTCTCCGTTTCACAAGGACGGCTATATCTCCCCGACTGTCTTTCGAGTAAAGCGTTCGTCATTTCGCGGGGGTTAAGTGAACGGATTTGGCTTTCCGAAATCTCATTTCAAGCACGAGCTGCGAAGGACTAGGATGGCATGTTCCCTGGGTTTTAATAGCAAATGCCAGAACAGGAATGTCTAGCACGAATATTCTCGGCGTCAAGATCGACTCAAGATCAACCTTATGTACAAAAAAAAAAAAAAAAAAAAGGAATAAAAAAACAATGAAATGAGTACAAAAGGAAGAGATTTGTAATGAAAAGGCAGCACTTTGCCAGGAGCTTGGCTTCTCTTTTGGTGAAATAGCATTGAGCTGGAAAAATAAATAAATAAATAAATAAATAAATTTATTTTATATAAATTTGTATTCCATTTTATAACCAAGATAAAACATTGCTGGAGGTCACGTCAGAACACGTCATGGTGTCCTGGTACATTTGTCATTAATTGAAGAATTAGACAATACTATTTCTTTTTGATCACTTTATAGTAACGACAAAACAACGTTTCTGAGAAACAAGCATTGTTTAAACTCCTCTGTCCTGAAGACGCTGGAAAAGTTACAGCTTTATCTCAGACTCTTGCAATACGCTTGCGCTGGAGACTCCTTCCTTCTATAAACGAACAAATGAGAACTATCAGCACAACATCACAACAACATCAGCAAGTACACGTTTACATCCAGAAAGTGTCTCCCGCACAATCCAGCTGCTTCACTAAAAGCGTCCCCCGTGTCTCGAACACCTTCGAGCTGCTCACGCTTTATCTTTTGAGCGACAAAAGACAAAAATATTTATATATTTTTTCCTTTTTTTTAAACTCTTAAGTGGATCACCTTAGCTTTTGCATGTCTATCTTATGAATCATCATCCTTGAAAAGCATTTACTCCTGAAAAGTGGCGGAGGGAAAGCGCTGATGATGTCCTTCAAGTAACACAATGCTAAATTGAATCCGCTGCGGAACTTGAAGAATAGCAGCGACGGCTGTTCACTCCCGCTGGCATTTAAAACCTGATTCCACGTACATTCGTTTTTGCCCTTTCTCGTAAAGTCAGGGCGGTTTTAAAGGTATCGCGACACACTGGAGGCCGTTTCCGATTCCAGTTCTGAGCAAAAAAAAGAAAGGCGGTGGATTTCAATTGGAGTCGTTAGAAATCTTACCGCTAGTTTTATGCTTCCGCTTATTAAGCTAGTAACCTACACATTGGTTATATCTCTTGTTTATCCACAGCTGGGTTTTGTTATATAAAAAAAATAAATATATAACAATTGTGACATGTTAACTCAATGTAATAGTAATAGTAAAATAATGTAAAGTAAGAGAGCTCGCTATACGCTGGTGCATCACGGACATGACCATGAACTACAGAACAAGAAACAAGGCTCAGACATGCATGAGACATTAACAGGTAAACACAAAGGCTTAAATACCCAGGCTACTCGAGGGATCGACTAAAAACAGGCGAGTGTAATAACGACCAATCAGGAAGACTGGTCGCATAAACGCGCAGCTGCATAAAAACAATTAAGAGATTAAAAAAAAATAAAGTTGCGTTTGGGTTATATTACACCCCAACTACGCAAACATAACTGACAGTGGCAAGAATGAAAAATTGGGGGCAATTGTGTGACTCAATTCTGAAAAAAAAAATCCACATTTTGCACGAAAATTGCTCGCAAATTATGAGAAAAAAAAGTGCGCGAATTCGGTTGCAAAGTCGAAAAAGTTGCGAGGCCTTGAATCAAATACGGAATTGTGGAAAAAAAAAACAGTCCCAGCTGAGAATAACGAAGGTGCATGACAATTACGAGAAATTTGACAATTGTGTGAAAGTAACTCACAATTGCAAGATTAAAAAAGTTGCAATTGAGTGGTATTAACTGAGTCAGCTGCGTAAAATAACTGTGTCAATTGTGTTACACAAAATCACTGAATTATAATCGACTGCACTTGCGAGTAATCGTAGCTGTGTTTAAAAAAAAAAAAGTCACAATTGAGTGATGTTGACTTGTAATTGTGAGATACGGACTCACAATTGCGCCGTATTAAAAAAAAAAAAGTTACAACTTACAACCTAAAACCAACCCATCTTCAGTCGCCTCTACAAAACGTCCTGCAACGGAATCAAATCCTCTATTGTCATTAAAACAGGAGCGCTTCCATATTTCTGCGGAAAAGTTGCGCTTTAGGAAAGATTAGCACACGCCGTATAGACTCGCCGTCAGTATGGATCGCTCTTATCCGAAACGGATGCTTCGTGTTGGTATCACGCCAAACTCGTCTGACAAACCAAATTTCCCGACTTGCGTTCCAGATCAATGCGAGAGGCCACGGCTGACTGTTCTAAATAGCTGCCGTAGCCGGAGATTAAAATATCTCAATTATGAAAAGAATTAACAAACAAATGTGTATTCTAATTAAGCGTGTTTATCTCCCGACAAGCAAATGTTCATTTTTTTCCCCCTCCTCCCTCCCTCTCTCTCTCTCTCTCTCTGGTTAAGGGAAGTCTTCTCAAAGCTCTCTTATCTGCACAGATACACACTCGGGCTTGCTTGCGTTAACACAGGACGACCTCTGATACGCAAATAGAATAGGAGGGGGGAAAAGTTTCGACGGCGTGTAGAGGCTAGAAATGTGTGTTTAACGCTAAAACCCACTGGATTTAACGGGATTCAATACTGACGGCTCGCACATGCTCTATCGCTGTATAATGGGAATTCTATAAGCCCCAGTAATTAAAAGTGATAATTATGTAAATGAAGGACGGCAATCAACTCAGCCTTAAGCTGCCCTGAAATGACTGACAGTAACGCCGCGGAATCATTTGTAGTGCTTAACGCAATGATTTTTGCACGCTAAGCGGCCACGCGGTGCTCAAAAAAAGGGGAAGGTGTTGTAAGAAAACTAAACGAAACAGATTCCGTGCTGTACTTTGTCTGAAAACTATAAGGAATTGCGGCGGCACCGATGACGTCACCGGTGGCGTATTTGCATATTATTTGCATACTCGCTGTGATTGGACCACGGCTGAAATGAAATCACGACACTCACAATGCTCGGTACTAACCTGAATAACCTATGAAGAAGCAGAGGTATACCGTGGGTATTTTGCTTTACACCACACACACACACACGCCACACACAAATCATAAACACAATTCATGCCGTGGCTGTTTAGAGCATTTCTCGTACTACTAATGCCTTTTCATACAACATCTCATCATTATCGCTGTAGGTGTTGCACATGGCACAGGACAAAATAAATAAATAAAAACTCCCTCCAATGGCACACATCATCACGGATGCCTAGAAGATCGTGCTCTTTTTGTTTCCCCCCCCCCCCGATGTCACATAAGAAGGCACCCCGTACCTTGCGATTGCCTCTCAAGTGAACCGTGCACCTTGAGAAAATGGCCATTTATCAGAAACAAATGAGATGTCAGAGGTCAGGACAGCGCCGGGGTCCTGCATCCTCCACCGGCGCGCTATTTGTCACACCAAATGAGCATAACAGCAGGCGAGAGTGAAGAACGCGATGCTCGAGGCCCCTCCAATTAGTGAACTGATGAGATGCTAGTGCTACGGCTGCCAGCGAGACGCCGCTTTCTCCCAAATGTCAACAGCCGGTGTGATCGGAGATGCTACTTTAATTGAAAAAAAAAGAAAAAAGAAAAGAAGGAGCGTGAAAAGGGGGCTGCCTTTTAGATGCATCGGAACGGTATGCTGTATTTGACCTACATTACTTTCTATGAACCCAGTATCTATAAAGCATTATAAACTCATTCATAAAACACTTATAAAGTATTCAGAAAGCCCTATAATGATTGACATTATAATTATTTACACATAGTGATGACTGCACACATAAATTATTAGAGGTAATTAGAGGCAAAAGAAGCTTTATAATGCCTTTTAAAAGCTGTAAAGGCTTATAAAATAACATTATAATGCTTTACGTCTGCAGTCATGACTATGTATAATTATGTAGTCTAATGTCAATCATTATAAGTGTTTATGAATGATTTTATATTGCTTTATGGGTACTGGCTTCATAGAACTTATTACCGGAAAAAAACTTTCTTAACGCTTCTGTTATACAGGGTTACGTCGGTTATCTTAAAGAGGTCATGTAGGTGTCATGAAGCTCTACCAACACCATCTTTTTTGCATACCATAAACTTCAGTGAAGCCTTTATGAGATATATATGAAGAACTTATAACTCATCTTGGTTGGTTTATCGTTTCTGTAGTAGCAGCTAATTTCCCACACGCTTGTACAGTGGACGATTACTATTCTTACGCAACTACAAACAGATAAAAAAGTATGCAATTGCACTGGCTGTTGAATTGTTGTTGATTAAGATTAATAAAACACTTACTTGATCCCATGACCCTCCTGTTGATCCTCTTTCTTTCTTTGCATGTAGAAAAGGCAAGGCAACTAATTTTTATAGCAAACTGAAATACTACAAGAAGTATCATATGGCCTTTCGCAAAAAAAAACAAAAAACCCAAAGATGTCTATGATAATGTCTTGAGCTGTGCAAGGCAAATTGGGGGAAAAAGGTTGTCCTTGGATAATGGTAAGCAAATAAAACACCGGAATGGTGTGTGTGTGTGGGGGGAGGGGATAACCAGCCAAGCCCCTAATGGCCGTTTTATTCTTTTAATAAGTCTCTGGATATCTTGAATCCCACTTTACAGAATTTTGAACAAACGCTCGTCTTTGAGCCGTGCTTAAGACACCGTGTAAAACACAAGAACTGAAACTGGCCCCCTCTCACAGCATCAGTCTGCTTTTCATCAGCGGAAAAATCTATGGCGGAAGCCCAGGAAGGTCAAAATGAATCGACTTAATTGTCTGTGCTTTGGCGCTTTTGATACTTTCCCAGCCAAAACATCGGATCATTAAGCTGCAAAATGTGGATTTGAACCGCACTAGCGTAATGAACGACCAGTCGCATGATTGATAATCGCTTTATTTGTGTAATGCCTTTTTTTTTTCTTTTCTTCTTCCCAGATCTAAGTACGCTCTACTGAGGACACACAGATCACTAATCACACAAATCGCAGGTGATTATTCTGGATAAGATATATGAGCTCACAACAAACGTGGAGCGTAGCGTAATTTAAAACACAACGCTGCCGATTTCTCAGTTCTGATTGGTCGGGTAATGTTGATTAACTGTGAAGTGAAGTGAAGTGAAGTGAAGTGAAGTGAAGTGAAGGTGAAGTGGGATGATATTGATGTTCTCCACACACTCACGCACACAAAGAAAGTGCGCGTTGCGGAGCGAGGGGGGGAAACGGGAAACAAAAATAAATTTCCAAAACTTTTCCAAAACTTTTCTTTTCTGTCAAAGAATTACAAAACTTTTCCAGGGCCTGGAAAAATTATTTCTAAATTCGAAAACTTTTCCAGGTTTTCCATGACCGTGCCAACCCTGTCTATATTGATTTTCCTGGTGAACAATAACATTACCATAATAACGACGTTTTACAATATTAACAATGACTTCACCATATCTTATGATATTATTGACAATTTCACCACGTCTTATGACAGAAAACATGGTGAAGATCTGGTGAAGTGAAATACTGCACAATGTGGTGTAGATATCTTTAATGTTGGAAGATATATTAAAAATTATTGAAAGTATTTTGTTCATATCTTAAGAAATATCAAAATATGGCAAAGTTATCCTTAATAACCTAAAAAAATGGTGAAGTTATCCTTAATAATGTAAAATATGGTGAGGTTATCCTTAATATCGTAAAATATGGTGAAGCTATCCTTAATATCGTAAAATATGGTGACGTTATCCTTAATGTTGTAAAATATGGTGAAGTTATCCGTAGTTTTGTAAAACATGGCAAAGTTATCTTTAATATCATAAAACATGGTGAGGTTATCCGTAGTTTCGTAAAATATGGTGGTTATCCGAAATATCGTACAATATGGTGAAGTTATCCTTAATATTGTAAAATATGGTGAAGTTATCCTTAATATTGTAAAATATGGTGAAGTTATTCGTAGTTCCGTAAAATATGGTGAAGTTATCCATAGTATCGTAAAATATGGCGAAGTTATCGTAAAATGATGAGGTTATCATTAATATAGTAAAATACGGCGAAGTTATCCTTATTAACCTAAAATATGGCGGTTATCCTTAATAACGTAAAATATGGTGAAGTTATCCTTAATACCCTAAAATATGGTGAAGTTATCCTTAATAGCCTAAAATATTGTGAAGTTATCCTTAATAACGTAAAATATGGCGAAGTTATCCTTAATATCGCAAAATATTGTGACGTTATCGTTAATATCGCAAAATATGGTGAAGTTATCCGTAATATCATAAAATATGGTGAAGCTATCCTTAATAACCTAAAATATGGCGAAGTTATCCTTAATAATGTAAAATATGTTGAGGTTATCCGTAGTTTCGTAAAATATGGTGACGTTATCCTTAATATCATAAAACATGGTGAAGTTATCCGTAGTTTCGTAAAATATGGCAAAGTTATCATTAATATCATAAAACATGGTGAAGTTATCCGTAGTTTCGTAAAATATGGTGGTTATCCGAAATATCGTAAAATATGGTGAAGTTACCCTTAATATTGTAAAATATGGCGAAGTTATCCGTAGTTACGTAAAATATGGTGAAGTTATCCTTAATATTGTAAAATATGGCGAAGTTATCCGTAGTATCGTAAAATATGGCGAAGTTATGCTTAATATCATAAAATATGACGAGGTTATCCTTAATAGAGTAAAATACGGCGAAGTTATCCTTAATAACCTAAAATATGGTGAAGTTATCCCTAATAACGTAAAATATGGTGGTTATCCTTAATATCGCAAAATATGGTGACGTTATCCTTAATATCATAAAATATGGTGAAGTTATCCTTAATAACCTAAAATATGGCGAAGTTATCCTTAATAGCCTAAAATATGATGAAGTTATCCTTAATAGCCTAAAATATGGCGAAGTCATCCTTAATAACGTAAAATATGGTGGTTATCCTTAATATCGTAAAATATTGTGACGTTATCCTTAATATCACAAAATACGGCGAAGTTACCTGTAATATCATAAAATATGGTGAAGTTATCCTTAATTACCTAAAATATGGTGAAGTTATCCTTGATATCGTAAAATATGAAGTTATCCTTAATATCGTAAAATACGATGTGAAGTTATCCCTAATATCGTAAAATACGATGGTTCTATAACATTTATGGAAGGAGTCTCCAGTGTCAGCGTCTTTAAACAGATAAAAAGTATCCTGTGCTGTTCCTTAATGAAGGAAAAAAATTGTTCTTCAGGCCATTGACTGTAAATGCGCTTCATCGCACCATGCTGTTGTTGATTATTTTCCTTATTAGTCAGTATTTTTGTGTATAAGATGCCTTTCACGGATCAGCGGCCCTCTGATGTCTCCACACACACGGCTGCTAACAACATGGCTTTATGTTTCTTTTCACCACAGAGAAGTGACATCTCTCTCTCTCTCTCTCTCTCTCTCTCTCACGGCAGGAGAGGATTTTTCTTAAACCTGGAGGTCCAGGAGTCGCCGTACACAAACCTGAGTGGGTAAAATATCCCTCATTCTCATTCTGTGTGCTACGTGGCAATGGATGTCCCACTGACACCAACAATCTCTTTTGATTTTATGCTTATTCAACTGTAAAACTGATTTTTAAAGACACCTAAAACAGAAACGCCATGATTACAAGTGATTTTTTTTAACATGATTACAAAATACCCTTTTCTGTTTGTTCTTATGCATAAAAGAAAAAAAAATTAATGTTCTTTTTCATTTAAGGATT